>CM053605.1:111140287-111232564 GCA_028646535.1 Procyon lotor | reverse complement strand
GAAACTAAGAATGACAGGCGCTCCTGTAGGAAAATGGAGTAAGTGAACCAGAAATAAAATCAAAGATATAATGAAGAAAACATTGCTGAGTTTTAAAAAATTACCTAAGCACATAGATGAAGATGTTTTATTATATTCTGAGGGGGAAAGACTGAAAAAGGCCCTCAAATTAGATATAGCCTTGAAAAATGTTATCTAATATTTAGATAATCTAAAAAATTATCTAATAATACTAAAAGTATACTTCCATGCATCTATGCAGAAACTGAATTTTCAAAAAATTGTGAGGATCCATTTAGAGAACAAAACTCAAGATCTCCACAAGTAGCTTTCAGGTTATCAATATGTATCAACAGAGAAAGCTTTAGCACAAACATAGGGTTTTGAATGCATGAGATTGTGGTCTGGGGTTTGTCTCAGACAACAAAATGTCAGATACTTAAGGACTCTGAAAATATATCTCTTCTGTAACCTTCTTGAATAAAATAAAACAAAAGTTTTACCCCAAACACACAAGAATTGCATTACCGTCTTGAACATCCTTACATAGCCCTTCTGAAATAACTGTGTTTGTGGATATTATTTCTCACTCATCCATTCTCAAGCAAGTGCTATATTCACACTACAAGTTTGCTCACTGATTATATGATTGCTACTGGCTCTAGATCACTATCTACTGACACGGATGTTTCCTCAAATCTATTGTCAGAGAGTATTTTACACCCAGCCCTAACGGGAGCTCTGTTTATGTGAAGTGCTCTCATTTCTCTTGCTTCTAACCTGACTGTCTTCTACTCCATCTTACTCTAGCCATAGGATTTCTGCTGGTATTGGTGGCAGGGCTGAGTCTGTGGTGGTGATGATAGGGGTCAGGACTCTTCTAGGTCAAGTCCTCTGTGCTCCTACAGCACCTGTATTCCTTCACCAAAGGTCTTATAAAGGTCTTATAAGAATACAACTAACTGCCAATTAAATGTCTCCTATTGCTCCTACCACACTCACACAATCTTTATAAATCAGTGACAAGAAGAGCCCTCGAAATACAGAACATATTTAAAAAATTTTAGTACCTGTATGAAAAGCAGCTGTTAGCCAGATAGTATTTAATTTTTCTTCTTAGTTGACATAGATTTCAATAACTCATGTGTGATATGACAGAATTTGTGCCTATGTTGCTCCTAGTATATTATATATTTAACAATGTCCTGATTAGCGGACACAATTGTGGCTAATTGGTTACTCTCATTTACTTACACAGAAATCTTTTTCCTTTTATTGAAAAATACTATATTCCTAATATAATTGGGCCCCAGGTAGCAATCAAGTTTTATAGTTTAAAAGTTTTGATAACTTACTCAATACTGACCATGTTAAATGCAGGCACAAAATTAATATACCACATTCAGGGAAACTGAGAAAGTAGCCAGAGAGAGGGGCATGCTGGAGCTGGTTCATGGCAGCTCATGAGAACCAACTATTACATTTTCAGGAATTTTAAGAACTGGTTCCAAATCATAGAATTAATAAAAATAAGTCATATAAACTTACAATTAAATTAGTTACATTAAAAGCAAAAATAACAAATACTCCAAACTTACCATTTTCTAACTTTTTCTGACATTGCTATTACCTATGCTCTTGAGTTTATTTACATTCACTGTAACTATATGATAGACATACCACATAATGGTGTACTGCTAGGCATATCTTGTAGCTTTTCATTGCCGCCCACCCTTATCTTGGTTCATATATCCATCATTCATATGTTGGATTTCACCATATTTACTTGAAGTTTTCCATATTTTTAGTCAATATGCTGATTCACAACAAGATCTTAATTTCCTAGACAGTAAGACCGAAACTTCCCTTTACTTATATCACTTCCATTGAATGGAATGAACAACAGGCATCACTGAGGATGCAGAAGTTTGGAATTTCTTTTCAGCAAAGAGGACAAAATTATTTTAGCATTATGATCGGAATAGTTTAAGCTTCTGATTCTTCATCTTAGAGACTGTTCAAACTTATGTGGGACCATGAGTGAACAGTCAAAAAGAATTCTTCAGGGGCACCTAAGTGTCTCAGTTGGTTAAGCATCTGCCTTCAGCTCAGGTCATGATCTCAGAATCCTGGGATGGAACCTCGTATTGGGTTCCCCACTCACTGTGAAGTCTGCTTCTTCCTTTCCTGTTGCTCTTCCTCCCCAACCCTTGCTTGTGCTCTTTCTCAAATAAACAAACAAACAAATAAATAAAATCTTAAAAAAAAGAATTCTTGAGATGTTTTTGGTGCAAAAAGGTGCTTTATTTTTATAGCAGAGGGACTGGACCTGTGGGGAGGAAGAATCACATTTTTGCTGTATGAAGCTGGTGGTTAGACGCTTAGTGTTCAAGGAGGAGGGGATATGCAGGGAGTATTAGATCATAAATGTTTTCATCAAATTTCTACGCATGAAACTACTTTTGCAAGATTTCTCTTGTGCCTATTATTCAACTACTTATTAACTATCAGTGAGATGTACAGGCAGTCATGAGACCCTTTAAGAATGCAGCAATCAGGATGTATTTGATCCTTACTGGAAGTATGTAGGTGAAACTTCTGGGCTAAAGGTGAATATTTTTTTGCTTCTATCCCTTATCACAAACTGCCACCATTTTCTGCATGTCTGATCCTTCCATGATCTGAGATTTCCTGGTTAGTCTGAGAGTTAGAAGAGGAAGAACCACAATTAAAAATGGAGAACAATGAGACACAATGACACAACAGGAGCATACCTATCTGATTTGGAAGAACAGCAAATTAGAAAATTTAAAGGAAAAAAATAGGGAATTGGAAAATAAACATATATTTTTAAAATATACACATACCTTCAAGATGAAATCAGTGGATTTTCCACAAAAGGAAAGAGTTTGGGGTGCATCATTCCTATTTAAGCCACTACTTTCTTCCACCAAAGCTTAATCTTGTTACATGAGACTGTTCTTATTTCTACTTTTTTATAGAAATGAAACACTTCTTAGCTCATTTGCTTATTTTATCTAAACTTTTGTATATCTAACTTATCTTTCTCCTGAAGGATTTTTTTTCCTTCAATTTTCTCAGACTTCTCCTCAGAATTTTCTAATGTATCACACAGATTCTTATGTAATTTAGTCTGAAATCTGGATAATTCCCATCCTGCTCTTGCTCATCAAATAATGAATAAAAAGTAGCATTTCACTATTTCTTGTAAGCTAATTAAGAGACTCTGAAATGAAGACAAATTGGGTTAAATGAAAAGAAGGAAGTGCCATAGATACATATAAGTTGCTCGTACCTTTAATAAGTAATTTTAAAATGAAAGTTCTGTCTTGGATTTCTTATAGTTGGTTGGCTACGGGCATCTTTGCATACTTTAATCTTGGAGGCATCTTCTGCAAGCACAAACTGAAGCCATAATATGAAATTCTCCCTACTTGTCATCTCTCTACAGGAATATTTATGTGCACTCAAGTCAGTGCTATTGGACTTTTTCTATGTCAGTATCACTGCATTTTCCCTTCTCTCTAACCTCTGCAAGCAACAGCCTGTACATTGGATATGTGCTTTGCTATGTATAATTCCATATGCAACATGGTTTAGATCTTGATAAATGGAGGATCCTGCCAAGATTGCATGCATGTCTTCCATCCTCAATTAAATTTTAATTTACTGAGAACCAACTACACGTTCAGCAGTAGCACTAGCCATGCCAGGATAATATTAATAAGATACCATCTTTACTTTCATGGTGATTCAAATTATATCAGGGGAGAGACAATTATTGTGCAAAACAGAATTCTTTATGTAAAGTTGAAATATTCAGCAAAGAAAGAAAGTTATTTTGGATCTTAAAGTTAACACAAAACTATGTATAAAAATAAAGTTTTCTATCACAGTAGATGGCCAGTGGGACAGTGAAGGGAACTATTAAGAAGAAGAAGAAGAAGAAGAAGAAGAGGAAGAAGAGGACGAAGAGAAAGAAGAAGAAGGAGGAGGAGGAGAAGGAGGAGACGAGAGACTTAGATATCATGATTTGGTCACATGAAGCTATGAGTCCTCCGCCGTGTGTGTTCAAAGGATGTATAAAAGCAAAGAATTCAAAGCAATTCTTCCCAAGTATCTCTGGTTGCCAAATGCCAACTGTAGGGAACATACAAAACTGAAAGAGGTACAACAAATAGAAAGGAAAATGATAAATAAGAAGCAGTACAAAATGTGTAAGCTTACTGTTCTATCATAGGAAGGGTTGAGATTAGGTAAATATGTCTGGAAAACAAGGCACAAAAAAGGGCATTTCTGTGTCATCGAAGGCTACTCTATTTTCATTACAATGTTAACAAATGTTTCACGTTTAAATGTATCAACTTTGCCCTAATGAGCTAAATTAAAAAAAAATCTCTCCAAGAATTAATTGTGCACTGGGTTTTTGCAAATTTAATTCTTTAATTTCCAAAATAATGTTAGAAAAGTTTGATTTAATTAAATTTAAGGAATCTGAAGAAATTCAAGAACTGGTTAAAGAAATCTTTTAACATGTCTATGTCATTAGAAAAATACTACATGGTGCACTGAGTGATATACATAAGCAATGAATCTTGGAACACTACATCAAAAACTAATGATGCATGGTAACTAACTTAACACAATAAAAATTAAAAAAAAAGAAATATTTTATTAGAAATGAGAAGGAAAAGCTTAATGCTATCCTTTATCTACCTCTAAACATACCAAGAGAAAACATAAGGTATTACTACATATAAAATATTTTTATTGATAATTGTTTATTTCTTAAACTAGAGCTCTAGCAATGGGCAGGACTTCTATTATTTTGATGTTTAACTAGTAAAAAGCCAAGTGCAAGTGTGAGAATTTTGTCTGTAATCACATAGCCATAACTCTACTTAGAAGACAATTTGAACTTTGAAAGAGATGAGATTCACAATAAATAGAACTTCCTCTGAAAGTTCAATTTCTGACTGTAACATTCCAAAAGAATAAGAGAAAAAGTGAATAACCATTAACAGCAATTTTTTTGTTCTTAAATAGTATTCTTAATGGAATGAATTAATTTGGGAAGGCTATTTATACAATTTTCACATGCTACTTAGTCAGCAAAAAAAAAAAAAATTCTAGAAGTAGTGAACATTCAAGTTTCTACTTTGATTCAGGACATAGGCCCTAACTCAGATATGAAGGTCTTTCATTAGTCATATCCGTCTCAAAGATGTGGGTGATATTTTGGAAATTAGCTAACAAAATTTTGGGGAAAATATATGATTCATACAGAAATTTTCTTAAATCATAGTTTTCTTACATACTTTAAAATGAAGAAAACAATATCAGCTTAATAATCCCATTTTGTTTCCAAAATGGGAAATGAAGTTAATGGAAGAGATAGTAGAAAAAAATTAACATTAAATAAGGTTGTTTTTCCTAAGTGAGAGCAGAAGAGACCACTATGATAAGTAAGACAATAACACAGCATTCAAATACTCTTCAGATGCTTTTGAAATGTGTGCCAGCTACTCACCTTAAAATATAGGGGGGAAATATGTTACTCTTTTGGACTTTTTATTTTTAAGACTTAAGAAGTTTTATTTCTTAGATGTTATGGATATGCCTACATTCTGGACAATAGGAGTGTGATTTGTCATAACATCATAAAAAGCCAAAATGAATAATTTTCAAATTCAAAATTAGAAAATTACATAGTAGTTGTAAGTCTAACAAAATGTGTATAGGACTTGAAAACTACAATGCTGATGAAAGAAATCAAGGAAGATATAAGTATATGGAGAGACATATGTGTTTGCAGATTGAAAAACAGCATAGTAAAGATGTCAATGCTCTCCAAATTACAAGTCTAAAGCAATTCTTAACAAAATCACAAGCTGTTTTGTATATATAAGCAAATTATTCTAAAATTTATATGGAAAGGTCAAGAAACTGGAATACCTAAATAACTTTGAAAAAGCAGAATAAAGTGAGAAGTATCTGACTACTCAATTTCAAGACTATAACTATGATAATTCAAAATGTGTGCTATTGGTAGAGAATTGACACATAGATCAATGAAGTAATACAGAGAACCTAGAAATAGATCCTCAAAAATATGCCCAACTGATTTTTGACAAACGTTCAAAAGCAATTTAATAGAGGAAAGACAGTCTTTCAACAGACGGTGCTGAAGAAATTGGACATCCATAGGCAAAAAGTGAACCTTGACCTAAATCTCATGTTTCGTATAAAATTAACGCAAAATTGGTGATGAATTAAACTAAATGAAAACTATGACACTTTAAGGAAAAACTTGAGAAACTCTTCTGTATCTAGGTCTAAGTGAAAGGTTATTATTATTATTGTCACTATTACTGAAGTATAGTTGACATATGATTTTATACAATGTATGTATGTTCAATGTCAGGTATACAACATAGCGATTGGACAGCTCTACATAAAAAGATTTTTAAACTTAACAAGAAAAGCATGGTCCATATGAGGGAAAACTGATAAACTAGTCATTACCCAAATTTAGAACTTTTACTCTGAGAAAGACCCTGTTAAGAAGGTGAAGAGAGAACCTAGGAGAAAAAAAATTGCAAACCATGTACCTGACAAAGGACTAGTATCTGAAATACATGAAGTCTCAAATCTCAATAATAAAAAAACAAATAATCAAACTGGAAAATAGGCAAAAGACATTCTGAAGAAATACTTCACCAAAGAGGATATACAGATGGCAAATAAGTACATAAGAAGATATTCAACAGGGTGCCTGGGTGGCTCAGTCAGTTAAGCAGCTGCCTTCGGCTCAGGTCATGATCCCAGAGTCCTGGGATCAAGTCCCGCATCCGGCTCCCTGCTCAGTGGAAAGCCTGCTTCTCCCTCTCCCTCTGCCTGCTGCTCTGTCTACTTGTGCTCTCTCTATCTCTCTGTCAAATAAATAAATAAATAAATAAATAAATAAATAAATAAATAATCTTTTAAAAAAGATATTCAACATCATTAGCCATCAAGGAAATGTAAATTAAAACTTCAATGAGATATTACTACACACCTATCAGAATGACTAAAATAAAAAACAATGAAACTCCAAAGGCTGACAAGATTGCAGAAAAACTGGAATTTTCATACATTGCTGATGTGGGATGTAAAATGATAAAGTCACTCTGGAAACCATTTGACAGTTGTTTATAGATTTTGTATGCAACTGTCATACAATCTAGGAATTGCCATCCTGGCTTTCTATCCTAGAAAAATGAAGAGTTATTCTCACACAAAAACATGAACATGAATGTTCACAGCAACTTTATTCATAATACTGAGAAAGTAGAAATAATCTAGTGTTTATCAACAGTGAATATTTAAACAAATGTGAAACATCCATACCATGAAATATTCACCAACACTCAGCAATAAAAAAAAGAACAAACTGTTGACACATGCAACATCTTGAATGGATCTCCAGAGAAAAATGCTAAGTGAAATAGACAGTAACAAATGGCTATATATGATATGACTCCATTTGGATAGTCTTCTTGAAATGACAAAATCATAAGAATAGAGAAAAAAATTAGTAATTCCCAGGGTTTAAAGATGGGACAGACAGGAAGAGAGAGAACGAAAACAAATCTGGTTATAAAAGGGCAATATGTGTTAAGAAAATGTTCTGGATCTTGATGAATCAATGTCAGCACAGTGATTGTGAAATGCTACCATTATGGGAAACTGGTAGAGGGCACATGGAATGTCACTATTTTTTTTTTAAGATTTTATTTATTTATTTGACAGAGAGACACACAGCAAGAGATGAAGCACAAGCAGGGAGAGTGGGAGAGGGAGAAGCAGGCTTCCCATGGAGCAAGAAGCCCGATGCGGGGCTCGATGCCAGGGTCCTGGCACCATGACCTGAGCCGAAGGCAGACGCTTAACGAATGAGCCACCCAGGCACCCTCAACCTTTTTTTAAAAAAAAAGATTTTATTTAAAATGGAAATTTTAAAATTTCATTTATTTATTTTTTTAAAAGATTTTATTTATTTATTTGACAGAGAGAAAGAGATCACAAGTAGGCAGAGAGACTGGCAGAGGAAGAGGGGGAAGCAGGCTCCCTGCTGAGCAGAGAGCCCAATGTGGGGCTCAATCCCAGGACCCAGAGATCATGACCTGAGCCAAAGGCAGAGGTCAGTAGCTTAACCCACTGAGCTACCCAGGCGCCCCTTTTTTTTTTCTAGAATCACATGAAAATCCAAAATTTCCTCAAACTTTAAAATTTAATAAAAAGTAAATAAATCAATTAAATTTGAACATTAAAAATAATATGTTTGAAAAATAAAACAATCATACTTCTTTTTTAAAAGTTTTTCTTTTGATTCCAGTTAGTTAACATACAATGTTATATCAGTTTCAGGTGTATAATACAGTCCTTCTGACTAACTTATGTGTCCAAAAAAGATACCATAGTGGAAACTAGACAATATAACTAAATAATAAGGATAATACTTATTATTAAAATTTATCACACATAACTACAGATGTAATTAGAGTGAAAATTATGGTACCACATTACAGCCTTCAAACGGCACCTCTGAAGGACATTAATGAAGGAAACATTTCCTATGGGCAGAACTCCAGGATCCAACATCTGGTTGTCCACTTTGTATGGAAGGAAACATAGTCTGAGGTACAGACCAATCCTGTTTCAGGGTCAGAGACTTGGGAAGCACAAGATTAAAAAAACTGTTGATAAAAGGTATGTATTATATCTTTCTAAATACATGCAGAGTGAAGATCTTTGTGTCCACTGCAAATGAGATTCTTATTATGATGAGAAGATGATCTATATCCTGAATCATGCTATGGAAGCTTCTTTTACTCAATGAATTCATGTACAAAGAGGCTTTGGTAGCAAGGATTGAATTATCCATGGACTCAACAATAAGGACTTTCTCTCATCAAAGCTAATTTGGCTACTACTGCTGCTGAGTGCCCAATCTGCTGAGAAACAGAGGCTAATGTTGAGTAACTGCCCCCTTGGAGGGAATGGCTGGCCACCTGGTGGCAGGTTGATTGTAATGGTTCACTTCTGTTATACTACAAGAAGCAATTTATCCTCATAGAAATATACAAATATTTAAGTCAGATTTTCTTTCCTTACCAGCAGGTTTTCTATCAGCATGACCATCTATGGACTTACAGAATGACATACAGATGAGATGAGACACAAAACAATTGCCTTTGCACAAAGGCATGAAAGTAAAGGAGGTGAGGCAATGGGCTCATTGAATTCACTAGTCTTAACCACAAGTTAAGAAAATGACTCACTGAACAGTAAATACCTTCTGAAGATTCAATTATGGCACAAATTGAAAAATAAAAGTCTTTGAGGTTAGAATGCTATCCTTGAAAAAGCAGTATATGCCGTCAACAGCAAATATATATAATGTCAACTCCCCACAGCAAGAGGCACTGTCTGTGAACCACGTAGTAACCAATATTTTCTTCTTTTGCCAAACTTGGGATCTGTGTTTTGGTAGTCCTGGTGCTCAGGAAGAAATGAGAAAATATATTCATACATCTGTCCAGTTGGATGCTAATGCTGCTTTGGCCATTTGGGGCTTTTCATTCCACTGTAAATCATCTTCCAAGAGGCAAAGAAAGGGATCAATGTCTGGTTAGATTGATTGATCCCAATTGCAAATAAGAAATTGTGTTAAGGGAAAAAAGACTATCTCAAACCCAGGGAATTTATTGGGATCCCCCTAATACTCCCATGGTCACAGTCAATGAAAAACTGGGGCAACAAAAAGAAGAAAGGATCATCAAATATTAAATCCAGTGTAACTGAAATTTTGGGACACAACATTATTATTTTTTTAATTTAATTTAATTTTTTCAGTGTTCCAAGATTCATTGTTTATGTACCACACCCAGTGCTCCATGGGGACACAATATTACTTGAAGAACTCCACGTGGCCAACGTGTTGACAGATGGTAAGGGGGACATGGTGATTGAAGAAGTATAAGTCTCAACTCAAGCCTCACAAATAGCTATAGAAGTGGGTCTAAAACATCTCTATTTTCTGAAGCTCCTTACTTGATTTTTTCCCTCCCTTTCTTTCCCTGCTAATTTATGTGAAGAGCACTGATGGTGACTAGGATTTTAGATTTCAGGTTGGAGTATACTAGAGTATATCTAAACTGGCATCACCTTGAAAAGTTAGTATAATAGATAGGGCTTTGTCCCCTGCATACATAGCATTACATAGCTCCACCAGGTATTCTTCCTACATTTACTCTCCATCTCTCTCCTTTCAGATCTTCTGTAGTAACGATTCCTATGCTTGAAATCCCTAGGGATTTCCTCAACCTATCTGTATCTCTATGAGTGGTCCCTTACCAACTCTCTTGAAAGACCCAAGTGCCCATTCATTTCTTACCATGATCCTGAAGAGTGAAGAAAACATGAGTTTTAGATCTGCAGTCTAATGAGTTTTTTAATACTTAGTTCTAATTTAGAATTACCCAGCTGATGCTGGTACAGCTGGACAAAAATGGGTCTCTTCCATTAAGGACAGGGTCTTTGCTACATAATACAGAACAGAGCTGTGTTAAGTGTCCTACACTTGACCAAAAATGTCAATTCTGTAGACACCTCATCACATGGAAAAATTAGGTCAGAAAAGTGGAGGCCCAGGGTGCCTAGGTGGTTCAGTCAGTTAAGTGTCTAACTCTTGATATTGGCTCAGGTCATGATCTGAGGGTCATGAGATCCAGCTCTTCATTGGGCTCTGTGCTGAGCGTGGAGCCTGCTTGTCATTCTGTTCCTCTCCCTCTGGCCCCACCCTGCCCACCCCGCTCATGTATGTACTCTTTCTCTCACTCTCTCCAAAAAAAAAAGAAAGAAAGAAATGTGGAGGCCCTGACACAATATGCGGAGTATACCAAGAAATCCTCTAAAGCAGTGATGAAAAGAGAACATAAAATAGAATCTTTCCAAGGGATATGAAAAAGTAATTCACAGAAGAGGAAACTCAAATTGCCAGTTATATAATTCTTAGTCCAAATGGACATTCAATATGCTATATTTCTTTTTATGAGATCACATTATTAATTAAAGTTAGTTTCCTATTTGGTGTCATACTGAATATTCTGTCACTGATCAAAGCAATCAGAGATAACCTATAAGTCTGGTCCAAACTTTATTCTATAAAGGCTTAAATTTTTGTTCTCTTAGTTCAAGACCATCATTCCACCATTTCAGACTGTAATCCTATCTTAATAAATAGGATTTGTGCTATTTATTTAGAGAAGCAATTACCTAAGTTATTCACAGGTGAGAACTAATTTTATTTTTACTACTATCTTGTGAAGTCCATATTATTATTATTCCCATTGACAGATGAGCAAAATATGTGTCCAAGATCAATTGGTGATTTAAACTAAGAGAGTAGGTCCCATGGTCCATGGTCCATGGTCCATGGTCTTCACTACATTATGCTGCCTCTAATTTGCAACTTGTTCCTGGCTTGAACAGCATTCGGTCTATTTTAATCATCTTTTTCCAATTGTTTTTTTTTGAGTAGCATAAACACAACCTCCTTCAAGTACAAGGAAAAATACAAAGTTGCTGATGGAAAATGTAAACTGGTCTAATCCAGTGTGGATACCATGAAGAAAAATAGCAGGTATTAGATTAATATATTTAATTGCAAAACAACAGATATAATCATTTAAAGTCAACATTCCCTTCCCTCTTTGAGTTTTTCCAGTACCTGGGAAAGATTTAGAAAGACTTAATGGCAATGGGAGGGGAAATTTGAGGTTGGAAAGAGACCTCAGATATAGCTACCTATTTAGGAGACAGAAACTGTGGCCTGAACAGGCTGTTCTAGGGAGATAAGTAATGCAGAGCAATGAAGGAGCACTTACACTCAACACTGAGTGCATTGAACCTGTAAGAGGATTTCGGTGGGAAACCAGGACTGCAGGAATGCATTGTTTCTCTTCTGAACAAAAGATGATTATACCTTAAGTACAAAAAAGTCCAAGGTCCTAAATGTTGTTACTTCACTTAAAAATCACTTTTCTCTTTCTTTAAAATATTCACAAGCTCTACTAAAATTGGCAAAGAGGGGAGAAATTATGGAAAGAAGAAACACAAAATTTTAGACAACAACTACTTTTTAAAGGTATGTGGGAAAATTTTCCAGTAAAGATAGAAAAATCCTCCAGTAAAATTTAAGTACCATAAGGGCCTTATTTATCTCATTCTTTATTCCATCCTTCTGTCCTCATTGCCTAGAACATTGCCTGGCCTAAGGAGATGCTCAATAAATATTTCTTGGATAATTTAATTAATTAACTAATTAATTAAATGAACTAATGTTGGCAGACCAAGTCCCACAAAATATTTCTATTTCTTTTTTATACATAAATCCTAGCCATTTTTGGTTTAAATATCAGGATTATGTGAATGAAGATCAGTCATATTTTGACCTTATTGATTGGTCTGATCTCAACTGATTAAAATGTTTTCAGAGATGCCAGACTTCTGTTTTCTTGCCAAGAGTTACGTGGTTTCTTTCTCCAAGTCCAATGCATATACCTTCTTTTGGGCTCATCAATCTTAGGCCTATTTTAGTTTAAACCTAAGCATTTCACCAATAGAACTCTCTCTCTCTCTCTCTTTCTCTCTCTCTTTCATCACCTACTAATTAATGAGGATTGGGCTATTAGTCATTTCAGAGAAAAAGTAATCATCAATCAATTCACAGATGCATGTGTTTATGTGTTTATTTGTTGAAATCTCTGGTTTCTCCTGCCAAGGCCTCCACTCTACCAAATGCCTCTTTAAGCTCACACTGTTCAGACAGAGAGAGAAAGCCTGCAAGAGCCAATGAGCACTTAAGAAGGCATTCATCTGCCCATGTAAATGAGAAACTGAAGCCTTTCAGAGCAGTCATTGAAAACACTTTGGAGTCAGCCATAAATACATCTGAAACTGTCCTCTCTAAATCCCAAAGGCACAGATTCAAAGCATATACTAATATATCAAAGCTGTATCCTAGAGCTCGTTTGTAGTTTCATAATAAATAGTGTGTTGACTGTTCTCCCTCTCAGTGTTGTCCTGGCAAGCCAAAAGTAAGCCCACCAAGTAAGAACTCATTCATTTTTTTTTTTTTTTAAGATTTTATTTATTTAATTGACAGAAAGGAGAGAGAGCACAAGTAGGCAGAGAGGCAGGCAGAGAGAGAGGGAAGCAGGCTCCCCGCTGAGCAGAGAGCCCGATGTGGCGGTCAATCCCAGGACCCTGAGATCATGACCCGAGCTGAAGGCAGAGGTTTTAACTCACTGAGCCACTCAGGTGCCCCAGGACTCATTCATTTTTATTAATGCAGCTTCTAATAAAATAGTAAATGAGTTAATGTGGTCATTATAACTGGTATAGTACATGGAAGAGTAGCACTCCAAGAATAGGGCCTCTCTCTTCCTTTCCTTTTCCCATTTAAATATAACAAAATCCCTGCTTAAATTTTAAAAATAATTATATATGATTGGAGTTGAAAATCAATGTTTGCTCCTTTTGATTTTCTTTTTGGTTTTTGGGGCCAAATTTATTAATAGAATTAAATTACTATAGGCTGATAAAATGTTAACTGGTTATTAAAACAGATGTCCTACATAATTACACTGTTTGAATGGGAAAAGGAAAAGGATATTAATTTGTCATCCTTTCTTTCCAGCTAACATGCATTAATCTTAAATTTATACTAACACTCCAACATCTACTAGCATAGCATCGTCTCTAGTCAATTTTTTTCTATTTATTTTCCTTCAAGTTCTCCATACCTTTGCTTGGGTCTCTGTCTCCAATGATTTGAAACCTGACAGCTATCTCTATTTTCCATAAAAAAATGCATGGGGACCTGAGGTATAATTCCAGTCTCCAATATATAATTAACAACCCTCTTCTACAGACTATATACTAAACAGACCTATATTTCACAATTTTTAAAAAGATTTTTAGGCACCCTATCATCTGTATGATTTTTGTGAGAATGTTTGTTCTTTTGACTCTTTTACTAATTAACCAGTATTTACAAGCCTCAGAAAGACTGAATAAGTCTTTAACTACTGGTCTTTTTTCCTTAACATGTGCATTAGGCCAAAGGCTATGTAGGACTCTGAGGAGGATATACGGAGAGTGTAGAAACTGGAGAGAAGAAGCTGCTTGAATGATTCCAACATTCCTTAATAAGATACTATAAGACATTTTTGTAAAACTGAGCTCATGTCTCCATTTCTTGATCTCGATATCTGTACACAAGATGTCTAAACCATCATACTCCAAACCATATTTCCCTGAAGTAAAACACTACGTAACATCTGGAGGAAAAATTGGAAAAGCATGATACAAAACTAAAATTCCACCAGGGAATATGCTGAAGAGCACTAAAAGTTCTGTACTTCAAAGTTTCCTCCCGTTTCTTCCGGTTTGTAATCTTAGAGGCTATCTGCATATAAACACAGCACACAAAAAGGTCTTAAGTCAATTTCTTCTCAGGGAAATCAGTTTTTCTTTCTTTCTTTCTTTGCTTTTTAAAAAAGATTATTTATTTATTTATCCGTTTGAGAGATAGAGTGAGAGTGAGCAAGAGCACAAGCTGGGGGCGGGGGCGGGGTCCAAGGGAGAGGGAGAAGTAGACTCCTTGCTTAGCAGGGTGCCAGATGGGACCCCAGGATCTTGACCTGAGCCAAAGGCAGATGCCTAAGGACTAAGCCACCCAAGTGCCTCCCAGGGAAATCAGTTTCAATTAAATGTCAATTAAACAGAAACCCTGCCAATTTATCGTTTTCTTCCTCCTTTTTCAAGAGAGTGATTGTGGTGAAATCCTAGATTGGAACAGAAGTAACTTGAAGCAGAATCTACATTAGCACTTATTTTTAACCGTTATACTTAGAAAACAATTTCAGATAAAAGTTGGTCATATAGGGGCACCTGGGTGACTCAGTGGATTAAAGCCTCTGCTCAGGTCATGATCTCAGGGTCCTGGGATCGAGCCCCACATCGGGCTCTCTGCTCAGCAGGGAGCCTGCTTCCCCCTCTCTCTCTGCCTGCCTCTCTGCCTACTTATGATCTCTCTCTCTTTCTCTGTCAAATAAATAAAATCTTAAAAAAAAAAAGTTGGCCATATAACAGGCAAAGTCTACCTACAAATTATTGATGATTTATTGCGATAGGTAGCCTCTTATTGGTAAATTTCTTAAAAATTCTTGAAGTTTAGTTCAGAATAATAAAGTCAATGAGTTTGGAGAAATGTGCTCCAGGTCCTGCTGTTTCAGTTTTTACAATTATCTTCAACTATAGGATTAAAAAAAGGAAAAAAAAAAAAAAGAATCTGTAATACTGTAATGTGATAAAAGAATCTGTAATAACATAGAAACTGAAAACAAAATCCTTCTCAGGAAAAACCTTGTATTTATTTAGAAGGAAGATATCTAAGCCAAAATAATATGCCAATTGTGATAGAAGGGATTGCTTGCCTAAACAAAAGGCAGTGGGAAAGTTACTTCAGACAGGAAATAGTAAAGGATTTGAGATTCTGAAGAAAAAGTCTGAGTAACAAAATAAAGGAGCCAGTGAGAAGGCACACAGGCTAGTCAAAAAGAAGATAATGGAAAACACCAATAGTGGTATGATAGAATTGAGAGTTTGGAGAATCTACAAATATTTAACGAGGCAGAGTTTACGGTATGGAATAAGTATCAACCTCTCTCCCACAGAATCTTCACTTAAATCTATATTGTTCACTTAAGGTGTTGAGTGGATTTGAAATGAATATGAAAATATATCTATCCAGCTTTGTAAGGAGGGAAAATCCACCCATGTTGATGTGGGAAACAGAGGCAGAAGAAAAGTTATTAAATTTCCTTATTACCTAAAGCCCATTGACAAGTCCTTGAAACAGGCCGAGTGACATTCCTCTAGGGACTCAACTGCCTCCACCTTAATACTTCCACTAAGGGCAAAAGGCAATCCCAGCCTGACCGTCCCCACCCCAACGAAGATCCTGTAAGTCTACTTTAACATATAAAAATCCCTTTGGAAATTTCCTTTATCTCTAAAACCTCCAAGATATGTGCTGGCAATTATCCCCAGCATATGGCCCACCAATATGCATCCGAAGGGTCTCATGATTAATGTTTTATTAGATGACAATAAATGACCTTTTCCCAACAACAGCTATCCCCTCAACGTCCTGGAAACCTCTCTTCGAAAATTCCTTAGAGACTGACGCTCTCCCTGACCCACTCGTAACTTGCAAGTATATAATGGGCCACTCTTCACAATCCCGGGGCAGCAGAGACTCTTCCGGCCCACGGGTCCTGTCCCCATGCTTTAATAAAACCATTTTGGATCAAAGATGTCTCAAGAATTCTTTCTTGGTCATTGGCTCTGGACTCTACCCCACTGAACCTCACCTATATCTGAAACTTCATCAGTGTGAGTGCAAAACCCTGAGGTTGAGAGAAAAACCTTTAATCTGGGACACAGTGAAATGCAATTTATCTAATTAATTGTCATAGGGTCATCTTTCTTTGACATAGTAATTGATCTTTATTATATAATTCCTCTATATAATATTTAAACTTTCCATAGGCTGCCCATTATAGTCAAAAAAATTAAATCCTGTAACATTAAATTTGTTATTGAGTATAGTGGTTACATACCATGAACTTCACGGAATGAATCTTTAAAAAAAGTCTGTAGGATCATCCAGCAATTTTGGCATTTTCTTACCTAGTATAGAGGCTGCTTTTAGGCAACCAGTTTGAGCAGTGGACACCTGAGTAAGGTAGAAAGGCCCACGGTGACCCCCTAGCCCTTAGCTGAATATCTCAAGATATCCATAAGCCCTACCTGAGCAGTGGGCTACTTACACCCAGGCACTGGTACCAAAAAAGGAAAACTCCATACCTTCTCTTACCCCTTCACCTTCCCCCCCCCCCTTTTTTTTTTAAAGATTTTATTTATTTATTTGTCAGAGAGAGAGAACAGAAGCAGGCAGAGTGGCAGGCAGAGGCAGAGAGAGAAGCAGGCTCCCCGCTGAGCAAGGAGCCTGATGTGGGGCTCGATCCAGGACCCTGGGATCATGACCTGGGCTGAAGGCAGCCGCTCAACCAACTGAGCCATCCAGGCACCCCTCACTTTGTCCCTTAACTACAGCCCCCAACTCTGCCTCTTGGCAGACAGACTTTCCTTTGCTGTCCTGCCTGTTGCTTCCTTGCAGTGTATTCAATAAACTTCTGTCTCCTTTGTTTTGCCCTGCCCTACTCTGTAGGCCACCACTGGATGGGGTGGCCCCACACCTAGCACCGAATTGGGTCAAATAATATCTTGAAGCTCACATATGTTTAGCTAATGTAAGCTACGAAAAGACTTTATGTCTTATTATGATACATGATTTTTTAGTATGGATGTTAAAGAAGTATGAAATATTTTACATGGTGCTCTCAATCACAAATTTTTATGGAACAAATTTATATCTATGGATATAATATTGCCAGAGAGGAAGTTATTTTTCAATCATAAAAATGCAAATTAAGACTGGATAACTCACTTTTTTCCAAAAATATCTCTATACAATTTTTTATATCCAAAAATTACTAAAGGCCATAAAAATGATTTATTTTCTTAGAAGCACATAGATTTTTTTAATACAAAAACACCTGAAGCACAGGAAAAGATAGAAAGAGGGAGAGAGGGAGTAGGGAGGGAAAAGGAGAGAGAGAGAGAGGGGAAGGGAGCTGAATGTTTACTGGCATCTCTCTCAATCTCATTTTAGTAATGAATTTTTTGTTTATTTTTAAAAAGCTTATTTTTGTTAATAAAAGTCTTCTTGGAAGAATTTTTTTTTTTCCAAAAGCATGTCTCAAGATCAAACTAAAAACATTGTTGTATTAATCAGCTTTACAAAGTTAATAGAAGTTTAAATAAAATTAACTGCTTTTTTTTAATTTTAAGATTTTATTTATTTATTTGACAGAGAGATAGAGAGTACAAGTAGGCAGAGCAGCAGGCAGAGGGAGAGGGAGAAGCAGGCTCTCCATGTAACAGGGAGCCCAATGCAGGACTCAATCCCAGGACCCTGGGAACATGACCTGAGCCAAAGGCAGCCACTTAACCAATTGAGCCACCCAGGCGCCCTAAAGAGGATTGCTTTAAGTTAAAAGCTACTACTGTTGTAATGGCCTTGAACTGTGTTTAAGCTCCTGTTATTGAAGTGCCTGGGAGCGCGTGGGTGCACTAGCTTGTTTGCGCGCGCGCGCGTGCGTGCGCGCGCGCACCCCCCCCCAATGTCTTTCCCTTTCAAATTTCACCTTTTCCTTCTTTTAAAAATGAACAAGATGATGACTAAAACATGGAAGTTAATAATATCATCCAAGCCAAGCATATTTTTGGTATGAGAAACTGAGATAACTAAGACAGCGTGCATATATTTCAATTATCTGGATTTGTTCTCAAATTTTATTTTATCCTGCAGAGATGGAAAAAAAAAACCATAAGACACTGTAGAATCTCTGGGGCACTGATCTCATCTCTTCTTTATTTCCTGGAGAAATGCTGGCGTTAGAAGTTGTTCCTTTTTCTGCATTAATTGCTTATTTATAACGTGCCAACAAGTTTCTTCTTACCCTTCATATGGGAAAAAATACAAAATGAGTACTGTGTAAAACACTTGGCAAATAAAGCAAAGAAGCTATTTGTTGGCTTTTTTCCCCAGTTTCTCAGATAGGAACTGAATGGAAATCACATTTTTACACTAATAGTTCATTAGAACTTCAAAGTAAATAAAGATTTACAAAAGTGAATATTCACAAGTAAATCTATTAGATTTTCCATTCATTTAAGGAAACTATTAAATGTTTGGATGTTTAAATAGAAGTTCTTAACTTCCTTGATGTTATAACAACAACAACAAAAAATCTTTAAATAAAGCTTTGTGAAAATAGAAAGTCAAAGGAAATAGCAAATAAATTTCCTGATAGACTTAAAATAGGTATCAATGAGTAGAAAAGATGGACCATATCTAAATGGAAGTTTAAATAAATTTAAAATCAGTTAAAAAGAAAGAAAAAATATAAAAAATTATGAGAGATACTTTTCTAGCAGAAAATCTATCAGTCTTGGGAGTTTCAATTAATGATACTTCTATTAAGAGTCAATTATGTGCCACAATATTAAACAAACAAACCAACAAAAAGACCAGTGAGACTTTCAGGAGCAGTGAAAAAATACAATTCATTTAAAAAAAAATTATCACCCTACTTTATGTTGCTCTGACAAATGTGTTTAATTCTTCCTTATGTTAAGACATCTATGGGCAAATGAGAATACATTAAAAAGCTAGCAAATAAGGTGGTATGAGAAACTATTTCACATGAAGAAAAACTGAAGGAACTGAACATAGAGCCCACAGAAGAGAAAATTCAGGCAAATGCCAGGGAAAAAAAGAGCAAATTTCTCTATGTGTTAAAAACATTGCTTATTGAAAGAAGAGCCCCATTTGTTCTGCCTATCTCAAAAAAGGACGTCTAGTCCTCATATACAGAAATATGTTCTAAAAGTCAAAACTATATCATTATGGGAGAGGTTGTCATATTAATCAGGTCTCTTGCTCACAAGTGGAAAAATAAACCAAAAAATGGATAGAAAAAGCAAAGACTTATTGACCCACACACTCAAGAAACCTCTGAGTATAGTACATTTAGAGGTTCAAAAAGTGTCACCCTGCTCTCAGTTTCCAAGCTTGCATCTCTCTTTTTTTTTCTAAATACTTTTATTTTATTTTTTTCAGTGTTACAAGATTCATTGTTCATGCACCACACCTAGTGCTCCATGCAATACGTGCCCTCCTCAGTATCCACCACCAGGCTCACCCAACCCCTCACCCTCCTCCCCTCCAAAACCTTCAGTTTGTTGCTCAGAGTCCACAGTCTTTCATGATTCATCTCCCCCTCTGATTTCCCACAATTCACCCTTCCTTTCCTTCTCACAATGTTCTCCATGTTTTTCCTTATGCTCCACAAGTAAGACAATATAATAATTGACTCTCTCTGCTTAACTTATTTCATTCAGCATAATCTCTTCCAGTCCTGTCCATGTTGATACAAAAGTTGGGTATTCATCCTTTCTGATAGAGGCATAATATTCCATAGTATATACGGACCATATCTTCTTTATGGTTCATCTTGGCTGTTGAAGGGCATCTTGAAGGGCATCTTGGCTCTTTCTACAGTTTGGCAATTGTGGCCACTGCTGCTATGAACATTGGGGTACACGTGGCCCTTCTTTGTACTGCATCTGCTCTTTTGGGGTAAATACCCAACAGTGCAATTGCAGGGTCATAGGGTAGCTCTATTTTTAATTTTTGAGGAATCTCCACATTGTTTTCCAAAGTGGCTGCACCAACTTGCATTCCCACCAACAGTGTAAGAGGGTTTCCCTTTTTCCACATCCTCTCCAACATTTATTGCTTGCTGTCTTGTTAATTTTGACCATTCTAACTGGTGTAGGTGGTATCTCAATGTGGTTTTGATTTGAATCTCCCTGATGGCTAATGATGATGAACATTTTCTCATGTGCCTATTAGCCATTTGTGTGTCTTCTTTGGAGAAGTGTCTGTTCATGTCTTCTGCCCATTTTTTGATGTAGTTATCTGTTTTTTGAGTGTTGAGTTTGAGGAGCTTTTTATAGATCTTAGATATCAGACCTTAGTCTGTGGTGTCATTTGTGAATATCTTCTCCTATTCCGTGGGTTGCCTGTTTGTTTTGTTGACTGTTTCCTTTGCTGTTGCATCTCTTTTTTGCTTTGTTTCTTTCTTACATGATTTCTTGATGTAGGAGAACTGAAAGAGCCACTGGAAGAACCTGGCTTACCAGAGCTTGAAATCACAGAGAAAAGAAAGCAGCCCTCTATTTCCCATCTTCCACTTGTGAGTTACAGGAGAACTGTAATTTGGCCTGCTTGGATCCCAAGATAGTCACTTGTTAAACCTATCATTATAGACAATGAGGGATGGATACTATGAGAGACCTACCCTGGGTCTTGTGCCTATACCTAAGATCACAGCAACCATGACTGACATCAGCAAAATTACTCTAAGCAGAAGAGAGGACCGTAGGTAGCTATGTAGGCAAAGAGAAACAGGGAAAAAAAAAAAAAAAAAAAAGAACCAAACTAAACCAAGCCAAACTAAAATAATATGCACCACAGTTACTTGGGAAGGTAATGAATTTCTCATCACTGAATATGTTTGAGCAAAAGTTAAATAACAACTTGTCAGTGATAAAAAGCCATATTGCTCCTTGTCAACTGTGGAACCCTGAGCAAGTCATGCCTCATTTTCTCATTTAGTCAACAAATACTCATTTAGCATATACAACATGGTAGGCCATGAAGACACAATGGTGTACAAGACAGATAAGGTGCTGGCACTGGAGGACATTACAATCTATGGTCCCTAATATGTATAAGAGATTATATTTGTCACACAATATTATTGTTTAAAAGAAGTTTGTGGAAACTGACAATTATAAAAAATATGAATGTAAGATATTAAAGAGCATAAATAAAATAGCTAATATTTGGCCTGGGAAAAGTAGTAGGGAGTTAAAAGCAAACTTCATCTCAAAAGGAATTTGATCTACGTACACCACATACAGACTTCCCAACTCCACTGTACAGCCTGTGATCCAATCCAAAATGAATTACTCCTTCCAGTAAACATCAAAGGGAAAAAAACCCTCCGGGTATTTTTTCAACCTAGGGGACACATGAGAAATTTCAGGAACAGATCATCCCATGGGCCATAAACACTGTGCCACTGCTTCTGAGACAGGAGTCTGAGTGAGGTCCATAGCAATCTTGACCCCAGAGCTTTATGAGCTAGCCCCAAAAAGGGTAACTTTTTAGAGTAACCAGAATGCCTCAGCACTCAGCCTTCTAGGATGCCAATGGTACTGGCCTGCTAAGCTAAAACTGAAAGGACATGAAACAACCTTGGAAGGGTGGGTAACCCCATCAACATGCTCAGTTTAAAGGTGCTGACAGTAACAATATCTTATCCAGGAATGTGTCATCAATGCCTGGGCATAGCGCCAAACACATCTTCTGTGTGAATGCTGCCATTAGTGGAACACACTCTAATTCTAACTATATCTTTTTTGGGAAGCTCTTAGTGTGAGTCATGGTCACTTCATCTTTCTAAGCTTCAACTTCCTAATATGAAGATGAAATAAAGGTGAGTGTAAACTCACTTATAAATTCTTAAAAAAACAAAACAACTCAATTAATTTGCAGGATAAATAATGGAATATTACCTTCCTGCAACTAATTCCTAAAGGTGGCTGGAGGTACAAATTTTGTCTTAAGTGAGTGCCAATTTCCCCCATTAAAATCTATCTATTCAGTGAAGACAATCTAAGGATGTAAGAATTTACTGTTAGCCTATAGGACTCAAATTTATTTTTTTATTCATTTTGAATTTTAAAATGTGGTCAGATACTGTTTTTTGAGGAGTGGGAGTAGGGTTACTGGGAAATGTGGAAAAATAAAGTTGCTCACCACCGTCTTAGATTTTATCCTGGTTATATTACTCAAGTTCTTTCCCAGACACATGTATGATTAGTGACAGCCCCACATGTCTGATTGGAAGTAGCAGAACTAAAAAACCTCTAAATCAGACATACTTACTTCAGCCCAGCTTCCAAATAATCTGAGTTGAAAGGTCTGTTTGGACTAGGATTAGTTTCTGCTCACATAAGACCCTTCACATCTTTAAATCAGACATTGAAACTTAAATGTGGAATTTCCTTCTAGCTCCGAAATATTAATATCATGTCTTCACCACAAGAATAAACCAAGAAAAATCTAAAGAAATTTCATCCCATTTTAAATAGGCAAATAGGATATAGAAATTTTGTCCAGCTAATCCAAAATGAAAAGTCTAGAAGGAATTGCCAGAACATCTATCTCAAAGGGGACATTTAAGTTGAATGAGGAATTCCATCCCTAGGTAATGAACAATGCTTTGGTATTGAAACACCAATGAAGTGTCAATGGCTTTAATTTTTCCATTTTCAAAAACAAAATAGGCTTCTGAGTCGAAGAATTTTTTTGAAATAGTTTGTGTTCTATGGGTACTGTTGATCAATGGAATAGAAGGTGAATTTTGGCTTTTTATTTTAAATTTTGTTTTAATTCCCAAGTTCCCATTATTGTATCTTTCAGTTATTTGGCAAGAGAGGATCAGATGTCTTCTTAAAGTTTGGTTTATTCTTTCCCTGTTGGTATTAATCTCCAATACATTTTTTTTCCAATGAGAAGGATGAAGGGGTATGTGTGTCTCGTGGATGTGTGTATATGTGTGTCTATCTTTCATTTTGTTCTGAAGAAAACAAAATAGCAGGTTCTCTTTTGATCTGAGTCTTTGTAGCTCAGATATTTTCAATTAAGTGGCCCTACTTCTTTTTTGACAGAGTCTATTACCTCATGGCTGTGTTTCCCAACATTTCTCCTGACATAGCACACATGAAGCAAATAAGGCTGCCTCTGGCTAGAGGCGATTGGCTCAAAGGGGCTCTTCTCAGGGAGACCAGAACAGACCATCAGCAACTTCAGCAACTTATTTATTAGTGACTCCCTTCAAAGAGTTAAAGCACAGTCTTTGGCAACAATTCCACTAAAAAGATCAACTAATTTTTCTATATCGCTTTACAGGCTTGCATTCTCCTTCTCACTTAAAAATATATTAATTGGGGGTGCCTGGGTGGCTCAGTGGGTTAAAGCCTCTGCCTTCAGCTTGGGTCATGATCTCAGGGTCCTGGGATCGAGCCCCACATCAGGCTCTCTGCTCAGTGGGGAGCCTGCTTCCTTCTCTCTCTCTGCCTGCCTCTCTGCCTACTTGTGATCTCTCTCTGTCAAATAAATAAATAAAATCTTTAAAAATATATATATATATATATATATATTAATTGGCAATATGTCTGGAATGAACTTCTGTATGATTTAGTGTTGTTTTCCCCAAATATAGATTACTTGAACTGGGTGGGTCTCTCCCTACACCCTGGAGGATCTCTCTGACCACACTGTCTCTGATAGTGTTCTGTCTGATATATTTTTGCTGTATTATTCTACAATCAAGGGGGCTTTAGCAAACAAATAGGCAGCTCACAAGTAAAGAACCAATATCTTACAGATTCACAAAATTCCTTTCAAAATTCAAGAATCTAGGCTTTAGAAGGAAAAGTAAAATCAGGCAATTTTGACCAATGAAATAGCATTTCAATGTCAAAGACATACAGGGATGGGCATAGTTGTAACAGGAAAGAATTCGTGTTTACTGAACATGGCTGGCTTCTACCTAGTGTCATGAGAACTGCCCTTTTTGAAGGGAACTGTGAGCAGAGGCCACCAGACGACTTTCTGAGGAGTGGGTTTGTGAGGACAGGATATTTCTTGGGCACCACTATGGTTGACTCTCACAAGAGTTTTCATTTTTTTAAGTTTTGGTTTGCGTGCAACAGTGATTTCAGAGGGCTAAGGAGAAGAAAAGGGAGTGAACTAACCAATAAACCTGCTTATTCCTCACTTGCTTTTATTGCTTCTCAACATAGTATTGGGAGCAATTAATTTAGTAAGCCTGAATTTAGTATACAAAAAGATCTCTTTCTAAAGTATGCTAGTTAATATCAGAATCTTTTGAGAGAAATATTCTTTTTACACCCCTAAAGGAAAGAAATGAACCTACAAAAATGAGGATGTGCTTTCCCATGGTTTTGTTCTCACTTGCTATCTCACTTTCTCATTTTCAAATTCTAATGACAAAAAAGTAAAAAATTCAATTGATTTTATTTATAAGTCATATTATACTATCTTGGTTCACTTTTTTTTTTTTTTAAAGATTTTTATTTATTTGACAGAGAGAAACACAGCGAGAGAGGGAACACAAGCAGAGGGAATGGTAGCGGGAGAAGCAGGCTTCCTGCTGAGCAGGGAGCCCGATGCGGGGCTCGATCCCAGGACTCTGGGATCATGACCTGAGCCGAAGGCAGACGCTTAACGACTGAGCCACCCAGGCGCCCCTCTTGGTTCATTTTTTATTTTTTTTAAAGATTTTTATTTTATTTATTTGACACAGAGAGGAGATCACAAGTAGACAGAGAGGCAGGCAGAGAGAGAGGGGGAAGCAGGCTCCCTGCTGAGCAGAGAGCCTGACCAGGGGGGGTGGAGTGTGTGTGGGGGTCAGACCCAGGACCCTGAGATCATGACCTGGGCGAAAGGCAGAGGCTTAACCCACTAAGCCACCCAGGCGCCCCTATCTTGGCTCATTTTTTAAAGAGGAACAGCAAAATCACACTTTTCAAAGTTGATTTTTATGGTTTAAGGGTTTGTGAAAGTTCTCCACTGAAGTTTTCTTTTTTCTTTGTTTTGTTTGCTTTTAAGTGATTTACCATCACTTGGTTTCATTGTTTCCCTGAGGGAAATGATGTCCTTATATTTTAAAGATGCGGATCAAAAGCTTGGAATTCTTTCTTTTGTTATTTTCCAGCTGACTGCTTCCAGAAATAGATTATAACCCACAACAAACACTCAGCTGCCTCTATTTTTGTTTTCAAATTATACTACTGCTTTAATTAAAAAACCATCTAACCATGATCATAAAATTTTGACTAAAAAGATATATAAACATTAAAATGCTAATGGTAAGTACTTATGCCTTGTAGAATTCGAAAAACAAAAGTTCTATTACACATATAAACACAGAGTTGGAGAGAAATATAACTGAAATAAATCATTATTTATGGGAAAAGAAAATTTTAATTAGGAATTATTTGAAAAATCTTATCAGAAATTATTTACCTAACATTTATTTAAAATATGTACGTATAACTGGAGACAAAAACAGTTCTCATCCTAGTTCTTTGAAACTGCCAACTTTTAAAAAGAAAATTCTGATGGTATTCTTCAGGTGTGACAATAGACTCAATTGCTTATTATAATTCAAACAAAACCTAATTCTCTAGAGTATCTAAAAAGGCAACATTTTTATGTACATTCAGCAAAATATGTGTTCAATTACTAAATAATTTGCAAATTTTTCCTTCACATGGCATCTGCACATATGTGTGCAATGTATACATATGGATGTAAGCAGAATGAAAGCCATCTTTGTGTATTTATAAAGTTCCTTTTTAGTGAATCCAAGTTTAATAAAAAGTCATCTGCAGCAAAATATTTGGAAGAAACCATATAAAAATCAAAGGGTTTTATTTTCTCAGGTGCTTTCACTGGCAAGAAAAAAACTCTTTCCAAATGTTCAGAGATATAGAGGAAAGAGTCAAAAGAGCTTAAGTAATCTCCAACCTCTGATAATGCCATCATGAAATGTAACTCTCCTAAAAATGCTGCTAGTATAATTGACAAAAGCTGGCTATACTCAATGAACTGCTCAGAATATGGCTATTCTAATTTCTAAGGTTGAAATATGAAAACATAAAAATACTGTGAAATGTACAGGATGGAATATCGCTCCGTCAGTGGGCTCTACTGGGTTGAAATTTCTGGAGAATATTATGATATTCTTGCCAACTTTGGACTCCCTAAGTGAACCACTTGCTTTTCCTCATTTTTATTATTGCCTTGGTTTTCAGGGGTTTTTTTCCCCCCAGCTAATATTGAGTGCTTCTTATTTTTATTTTTAGATTGTCCCTTCTGTCTCCTAATGATTCTCCAGCCAGTCTAATCATTATCAGCGACCATTGAGATTGTGATTCATTTACAGTTACATCAAGGAAAGCCTGTTTGTTTTGCCTATTTAGGGGCATGATTTAAAATTTACAATAATTTATCAGTTCCCTAATTAGAGCATTGGATTTCACCCACCTGACCAAAAATCACTGCATCTAATGCAGTCTGCAAAAGATAGCATTCGTCCTTTCGAGTCATACTGGGCTTTCTCAGAAATGTCCCTTCATTGCACAGACATTTCCTTTACTCAAATGACTGGCTCATTAAAGCTAAACACACCCATATGGCTTGCCCTAAAGGCTGCCTTTAATAAACTGGCCAAATAAAACATTGAGAATGTCTGTAGAGGAAAAACACTAATGAGTACTTCTTAGAAAATGACTAGAATGTGGTTTTATTGAAAACTACAGTGCTAAAAAGAGAGAGAGATACAGAGAAAAACTATGCTTGGGCAAGGGTAGCCAAGTTTCCATAGAGACACTTATTTACCTCATTAATCCATTCTTTCCCTTCATAGTAACTTTTATCTGGATTATATTACCACTTAAAGACTATTTCTGTCTCTTTTGCAGGTAGCTATGGCACTTGACTAAGTTCTGGCTAATGGGATATCTGCAAATCGAAGTTGACCCCCTTCCTCCACACTGCTACCCGAAAAGCGGATGTGGAAAGGAATCACGGAAAACCAGAAGGATGAGGACACCAGAGACATACTGTAGCTACATGATGAAATCTGGGTCACTGGCAACCAAATGGAATTGCTCTACTCCAACTTTTACATGAGAGAGAGATGAAACTGTTTTGTATAAGATGCTGTTATTTTGGTCAATGCTATAAGCAGCTGAAGCTATATGCTCCTTCCCAAGAAGCCAAGTTTCATATGCTAGCCTTCAGAGGTCTGAGAGTCACCACACACATAGTTCTGATAATCCTATGTTTTTATTGTTCTAAGGAATGACTTAAACTTTTTGCTAAAGCATCTGGGCCTTAATGTTGAACTCTCTAAAATCATTGCTCTTGTGCTACGTGCTAGGTTCTATTACTGGTATCCAAAAGGAACAAGCGGGGGGAAATGGGCCTGAGGGAGAGGCAAGGTGCTAGACCAAGGTCAGTTTACAGATATAATTACAAAATCAGGATTAGACATTTGACCATGTTTTACCAGAAAGAAAAGCTGTGGTCTCTTGAATTTAAACTTGGTTCAGGGCTCCTTCTCCTGCTGTTTTGTCTTTCTTATATATAAAGAACCGTGAGAAACCAAATGTCAAGGGGCGCCTGGGCGGCTCAGTCGTTAAGCGGCTGCCTTCGGCTCAGGTCATGATCCCAGAGTCCTGGGATCGAGCCCCACATCGGGCTCCCTGCTCAGCAGGAAGCCTGCTTCTCCCGCTACCATCCCCTCTGCTTGTGTTCCCTCTCTCGCTGTGTTTCTCTCTGTCAAATAAATAAAATCTTTAAAAAAAAAAAAAAAGAAACCAAATATCAAGTATACACATGTGAGCAATTTTTCTAGTTTTTCCCTTTTCTTATTTTCTTACTATGTATTTCTCCTTGTCAACTCTTTATTTAAGAAACCACCAGCTGAACATCTCTCCCACTTAAAAATTTGTCCCATGAGGGCGCCTGGGTGGCTCAGTGGGTTAAAGCCTCTGCCTTCAGCTCAGGTCATGATCTCAGGGTCCTGGGATTGAACCCTGCATAGGGCTCTCTGCTCAGCAGGGAGCCTGCCTACCCCTCTGTCTCTGCCTGCCTCTCTGCTTACTTGGAATCTCTCTCTCTGTCAAATAAGTAAATAAAATCTTAAAAAAAAAAATTGTCCCATGATTCAAAGTGGCCCTTTCCAAGTCTGTACCCTCTCTCACTTCATGTTTTGGCGAATGAGACAGATGGTATTTATCACTTTATTCTTATTAATTTCTTGAACCCACACCTATCTCTACTGTTGGTTTATGAAGGACCAGTGTTTCATTGTCAATAGTGTTCTATTTATTTGTCAGACCCCTGAGTGCCTTTTAGGTTGATTCTTCATGAAACATTCAAGTGAGACAGCATTTTATAGAATAATAGTGTCTAACTGTTAAAAAAGGTCATCAACTCCAACCTCACAACTAGTACAAAAAACTCTTGTAGCTAGTTGCTGGCTGTGTTTGAGTGAATTAATTAACCTCTTTGAACCTTGGGTTCTGACTTATAAGCGCAAATAAATTTCTACATTATACAGTTAGCACTGCTTCAATAATAGTAGTAGTAACACCAGTGAAATTATTGGTTGATATTGCTGTTGTCTTGTCAATAAAGTTTAGCCTTCTCTTGATATCATAAAGTCTCCTCATCTGAGAAATTAAAGTATTTTAGTTACTCTCTGGGTTAAAAGAAAAATTCATTCTCTGTAATTTTAACCATCTGTCCTGAACTTTCCCACAGGGCTTGAAGATGAATTTATTCTGAATGATCCTGATTGTCCTCAACAAAATCTTTTATTCCTCAGGCTGAACATCCCTCATGACTCTAACATTCTCAGACATGATAGAGATTCAAGTCTTTTTCATGAAGTTGACTTTTCCCCTCTTGATAATCTGTGTCTTGTGTCCCTCTCAAAGTATAATACACAGATCCAAAGCAATGACATGACTTGTACTTTTTGATTTAAGCAGTGACATGACTTGTACTTTTTGATAGAGAGCAGTAAGCAAACACATGCATCCTTTCAAAAGAAGCCTAATTCAGAGGAAAGTTTTATTCAGGGTAAGGATTCCTTTATCCAAGCTTTCTTCCTCAAACTTTGCTCCCCACTTCTATTTCATTTGGGCTTAACTACTTTGGTATGATTCAGATATGATTACTGAACAATCAAAGGACTTGTGTTTATTTGTAGGTAGGTTGAGTCATATTCAAGTGGGTAAATTTGGACAATGCCTCATTTTTATCATTTGCAAAATTCCTGCCTTGCCTATCCTACTTGATTAATCCAAGATTCAAATGAAAATATGGATGAAAAAGCACCATATAAATATTGTAGAGTGTTGACAATAGTAAGAAAATTGTCCTTTCCACATCATTTTCCATCCTTTCTAAGTTTCTTTTTTTTTTTAAGGTTTTATTTATTTGACAGAGAGAAACACAGCGAGAGAGGGAACACAAGCAGAGGGAATGGTAGTGGGAGAAGCAGGCTTCCCACCCAGCAGGGAGCCTGATGCGGGGCTCGATCCCAGGACCCTGGGATCATGACCTGAGCCGAAGGCAGACGCTCAATGACTGAGCCACCCAGATGCCCCCCTAAGTTTCATTGTTCATAAATTGGGAATTAAAATATAGAATTATGTAAGGATCATTATATGTGCAGTTAATGTGTGTGTAATTGTATAACATGGTTCCTGGCACAGATTGGTAGAGAAATGTGAAGTTTTAACTTATAGTTGATAGATTCTGGTTCTCAAAATGACACAGACATTGCACCCATTTGCATGAATACAAGTCATTTTCCAGTCATCCTCTGTGGGATTTTTAAGAAGGTGAGACACTAATCTGAAAATAGGTCACTTGAAAGCTACTCTCCTGCACGACAGAAGAGTCAGATTCACCCAATTATTTCCTTGAAATGAATGATCAAGGTAATTTTCTCCTTCTCAGTTCAATAACAATCACTGATCCTTAAAGTCTCACATATGCACAAATCCATAAGAGAAATCCATTGAAATAGAATCTATTACCCTTAGGTAGAAATAGTGAGACACTACTTATCAAAGAGCACTTTATATATGTGCTGCTGAAGCGAGCACTATCAAATAGCACTTTGATTCTCCAAAAGAGATAATTTACCTTCCAGTTCAAAGAGCTTGCTCTTCTAATGGCAGCTCAACCTGGATGAACTTAACTGCCTAACCTGAATGAACAGCTCGCTATATCTCCTGACCTCTTTCTAAGTATATAGAGAGAGGACAACCATATAAATGCACACTGTCAAATTTGGTATCCAATATCATTTACATTCTTTTGGTCTCTGGCTATACACTTATATTTCTCCATATTATCCATTTGTAGTTATTTTAAGCCTATCTGTCTGTCTGTCTGTCTTTATTTATTTATTCAAAAAGATTTTATTTGTTTGTTTGTTTATTTAAAAAGATTTTATTTATTTGACAGAGACAAACACAGTGAGAGAGGGAACACAAGCACAGGGAATGGTAGTGGGAGAAGCAGGCCTCCTGCCGAGCAGGGAGCCCGATGTGGGGCTTGATCCCAGGACCCTGGGATCATGACCTGAGCCGAAGGCAGACGCTTAATGACTGAGCCACCCAGGTGCCCCATTATTTTAAGTCTTTAAAAAGACTATATTTTTGGTATGGTAAAAACAGATTTTTAATTAAACTTATAGAATTCTTCCATCATGTACTGCCTCAAATTCTGAGCCATAACAGAAAAATGTTATTGGGAAAAAATTTAGAAACCAAGTTAATCTGAACCACTTCAGCTTTAACCACAATGGAAAGTGGCATTTACTGTTATTCATTTATTAAATATAATGTGACCACAAGCTACATCTGTTATTAAAAATGTCCAACTGTCACCTAAAACTTACCCTATTCTCCTCCTTCTCTCTAAATAGTAACAATCTTAGAACTGCTCCAGGGAAAAAATAAGGCCATCACTTCAAAACACACTCAAATGCCCATTTCAAAATAGTCTTCCTCACTTGTTTATTCATCCTTCTCTTCAAAGGGTTCTTCAGACATTTATCAGACAATTTTTCAGTATCTGGATACTTTAGGAGATAACAAAATAAGTATTTCTGAATCCCAAATACAAAATGAAGGAGCTTCAAATCTATTACGGAGCTACGGTCTCCCAGAAGAAGGTCTTAATGTACACATGATCAATATACAATATGGAAAGCACTGAATATCACAAAGAGAATATAGTTAGAGTCACTATAGAAGAGCAGAAAATAGAAAGATCTTAGTTAGCCTCAGAGACACTATGTAATCTGTTTCCCAGTTAGAGCTATGATTTGGGAACCTAGGCATGAGAAAGGAAAGATTTTCCAGGGGACAGGAAGAATTTGAACAAAGAAATGGAGATAGAAAATTACATTGAATGTGCAGATATTATAATTAGTAAAATTATCCTCACTTTATACTAATTCAGAGGAATTCAGAGGAAAATGAGACAAAAAATTTGAAAAAAGAGTTTTGAGTCTTTGTCAAGTTAGGCTGTACACCTTTTATCTGTTTGGAAATAGTGAGCCATTGGTAGTTTTCTGGTAGGCCAGAGGCTTCAGGAACATTAATCAGAGAGTTATGCCTTAAATGAATTGGAAGGGAAAACTGAAGTAAGAGATAGCTTGGATACTCATTACAATGATCTAAATGATTAGCAAAGCGAGTTTGAAAGAGGCAGTAGGAATGGAGTAGAGGAGTTACATGTCCACAAGAGAAATATAGTGGCTTCTGGGTGGCTCAGTCAGTTAAGCGTCCAACTCTTGATTTCGGCTCAGGTCATGATCTCAGGGTCATGAGATTGAGCCCTGAGTTGGGCTCTGTGCTGGGCATGGAGGCTGCTTAAGATTCTCTCTCTCCCTCTGCCCTTCCCCACCCACTCTCTCTCTAAAAAAAAAAGAAAAAGAAAAAAAAAGAAATACATATTGTAAGAGACAATGAATCTCAAATAAATATTCAATGTGTATATGATTTTCAGTCAAACCAATGATGTCGAACTGTTCCAGGCTTAATTTTGTTTTGCTTTTGTTTGGTTTTTTTTTTTTTCAGGTTTAATTTTGGACTTAACATTGTATCTGAATATCAAATACTAAAATAAGTAAAACCTAGACATAAATTGATAAAACTTAATAAAAATACCAAATTATTTATTTAAAACAATACAAAATTAAGTATTCTATTCTTCACAAACACTATACTTCCTTGATTTCTATTCTCTTTTATTTTTGTAAAAACAATGTAGGATTGCTTATGCATTTAACTATGAACAATGAAAAGTCCATATTCAGCCTCATTCATATGTGTAACATTCATATTTAAAATCATTCCTTAATCATGCTTCAAGCAAAACTATAAAGAAGCAACCTCCTACACATTCATCAAAGACCTGACAAAGCAAATTTCATTGGAGAGTTCCTTCCAGAAGGAGGGCAGTAAGACAGAATTTCCTGATTACAGTGATCTTCAGTGCCAGGGCTGACAAGCAAATGGATGGCTTTCTATATTTGGCAAGACTCAGAAAAATAAGAGTCAAAGAAGGAAAATTTGGGGTAAAATAGAAACAGAGTACAAAGAAACAACATTTGAAAATATTGGGGCTCAGATTCTGAATATATACACCTGTTTATAAAATGAACATACAAATTTTTTATAAAATTCAGATTTATATATAAATGTAAGTCATTATAATTATAGACCTATTAAAATTATAAAAACTGAAATGCAGAAGTGACCTTACAGGCTCTGTATTGTAACTTTATTTGTGGACAAGCTATTGCTGAGGAGAGCTAAGACTCCAATCTCTTCTCCCTCTCTGTCTGGTTTTTTTGTTAATAATATCAGCATCATTAAAATAGACCTTATTTCTAAAATGCAGTAGTCTGTTTTATAGAAGGAGCAAACAAGATTTGAATATGAACTAATCCTCTGAGATTTGGAGACTAAGCCCATTTCATGACTATATTCATCATGAGTGTCCCTGATGACTCAACAGCTACCCTCTCTATTGGCTACTGTGCATTTTCCATGGTTCTGACTCTCTGCTTTCCTCCCTTCCCTTATGCACTGCTCACATGGCATCTGACTTGGGTCTGGAGATTTGGCAGCCCTTTAGCAAGGGTCTTTGCCACAGTTTATAAGTATGTAAGCTGTTAATTTGCTTGATCAAAGAATGGAAAAAACTAGAGGCCATACCCCTAATGTTCCTCATCAAAAGCAAGTATGTAAGAATGGAGTATGATGATTCAAAAACATCACAAACTGCAATTATTTCATTAAAGCATTATGAATTAACAAAACAGATGAAGTGGAGAACTTCCTTTCAGGAAAAAAGAAAACTCACATGAGTAATTACAAACACCTAAGATAGAAATAAATATAAATGTTATTTAGAACTAAAAAAGGCATTTGAAAAAAGATATGTTCTAGGAGGATTTATCTAAAATTAGGTGAAAATACCTTTTGGTTATTCATTACTAACTAAAATGTCAATATCTATGTCCTTCTAGGTTATTGAAATTCTTTGAAAATATATTATTTTTAGAAATATAATGCTTTTGTATTATTTATAATTTGTGACATCATCAAGAATAGCATATTTAGACAATGACAACCATGTCTGGTTATGATATTTTTTGCCAAACTAAGTGACATCATTATACAAATTAAACTTGACATGTGATTATTGTTAAGTTCTTTTCTTTTCTCCCATCTTATTTCTGTTTAAACAACTGTGGAAAGGCAAAATGAAAATGTGTAAACAGTTTATTCAAGAACACTTGTAGGAAATTTTTCTTAATGTTGGCTGCATTTTTTTTTTTCATTTTCTCCATGAAATGTAAGAGTGGTGTTGGATAAAGAGCTACATATGTCAGTACTATTTTAGCCATAATGCCTGTAGGTGTAATTAGATTTTCTTGCTTGAAATCATTGTTATTATGTGAGTTCGTGGCATGGCACTGCTGTGAGCAATCATCACAGAATGTCTACAATAGTCTTATAATGAGGCACATATTTATATTAACACAATATTTTATTTTCCAATTGATGTCACAGTCTCCTTTTTCAGATCTATCGTTTGAAAAAGTTCAAACCTTCTCCAAATGTCCTGGATGATCCTATGACACATTGTCACATGGTAATAACATATTTTTAATTTTCCTGAATAAGGAGAGATTTTTTTAAGTGTTCATAAGTAATCAGTGTATACCATAATTAAGCATAACTAGGAGACTGCCAGGATTGTTAAAAAAAAAAAGTATAAAAAAAGGTGAAATATATGTAAATAATATCCAGATTTTTATGTGCAGAAATTTTCATCATAATTAGATGAGCAAATAAAACAGATGGCTTTAAAGTTGAAAAGAGTTAAGATATGATTTACTTAGTATAGCAAATGTCAGAGATATCTGATTCAAATACTGGCCTGCATCTCCTACTGGCTGTATAATTTAAGGTTATAGCTTAATCTCTTAATCTAAGGTTTTATCTTAATTTAAGGTTTTATCTTAATCTCTTAAAAATAACTTTTTCGCGGTTCCTGGGTAGCTCAGTCAGTCAGTCACCTGCCTTTGGCTTGGTCATGATCGTGGGCTCCTGAGATCAAGCTCCACATCAGGCTCTCTGTTCAACGAGGAATCTGCTTCTCCTTCTCCTTCTGCCCCTCCCAGCCTCACGCTCATGTTCACTCTCTCTCTCAAAGAAATAATATCTTTTAAAAAATAACTTTTTCTGTAAATGAACAAATATCTGTTTTATAGAATTCATATTCAGTATAAAAAAATAGTATTTTCACCTCTCCACTCCATCCTGTTGCTCTGAACAACAGTTTAAACTTCAAAAAGATTTCTTTCTATCATCTATCTATCTATCTATCTATCTATCTATCTATCTATCTATCATCTAATTTTATTAATATATAATGTATTATTTGCTTCAGGGGTACAGATCTGTGAATCACCAGTCTTACACAATTCATAGCACTCACCATAGCATATGACTTCCCCAAAGTCCATCATCCAGCCACCCTATCCCTCCCCTGCCAACCCCCAGCCACCCTCAGTTTGCTTCTTGAGATTAAGAGTCTTCTATGGTTTGTCTCCCTCCCTGATCCCATCTGGTTTCATTTTTTTCCCTCCCTACCCCCCACAACCTCCTGCCCTGCTTCTCAAATTCCTCATATCAGAGAGATCATATGATAATTGTCTTTCTCTGATAGACTTATTTCACTTAGCATAATACCCTCTAGTTCCATCTACATTGTTGCAAATGGCAAGATTTCATTTTTTGATAGCTGCATAGTATTCTATTGTATATATATGCCACTTCTTCTTTATCCATTCATCAGTTGATGGACATCTAGGCTCTTTCCATAGTTTGGCTATTGTGGACATTGCTGCTATAGATTTCTTCATAACTGTAAGTTATGAAGAGCATTAACTTTAGAAAGCTTTGAATTGTAAATTTTTCTCTGTCTCTTCAATATGTAATTCTTTTTCCAGTCTCTTGCCAGTTTTACAACCCTTTCTTAAGGACATGGGAGCCATTCCTTTGAAATGTAATCATCAAGAAAGATAGGGAGACTTCCAGGACCAGTTCCACATATAAAGAGCTTAGTTCCTTATGCTTCTTGCAGGGGGAGAGAGAAAGGAACCACTTAAAAATACTCCAGAGCGGGGCGCCTGGGTGGCTCAGTGGGTTAAAGCCTCTGCCTTCAGCTCAGGTCATGATTTCAGGGTCCTGGGATCGAGCCCCGCATTGGGCTCTCTGCTCAGCAGGGAGCCTGCTTCCCCCTCTCTGTCTGCCTGCCTCTCTGCCTGCTTGTGATCTCTCTCTGTCAAATAAATAAATAAAATCTTTAAAAAAAAAAAAAATACTCCAGAGCACTCTGCTCTTAACAAGGACTGCCGTCAGAAAAAAAAACTGGTTAACCAGAGGCTAACCTGTTTGAATTTAATTAGAGCTTAACTGACCTAGGAGAAGCAAATAGCCAATTCCAGCCCACTCCAGCCATCCTATCCCACCTACACATGCTGAAAAAGACAGAAATATTTGTGAAGTTCAGTTTTACAGCAGTTCTTTTTGCCTAGTACATCATGTTGACCTATCAGGAAAAATTGCAAGGCATACCAAACAGCAATAAATACAATTTGAAGAGATAGAATAAACATCAGAACCAGACCTGGAAATGATATTGGAATTTAAAACTATACTTATCATGCTAAGGGCTCTAAGGGATACTGCAGGCATGCAGGTGTAGGGGCTAAGGATAAGCCACCTCAAGATGGTCGACTTTGGCGTAAACATTGTGAGTTAAAATCAGCCAAACCTCATCAGATTCAAGAAAAGTTCTTTACCTCCTCCTCAATTGCCTATCTGTACCAGGAAAAGAGCTATTAACAGAAATTCCTCTTGACCTAAAAAAGTTATCTGCATAACAGAACAATCTTTGTCTTCTAAACATCTCTCATCATCCCGCTAACGGTTCTTCTCCCCTTTGTATCCTCAGACCTCTATTCCTCTCCTTGGCTCATATAAGGATCATGTTGCCTCACTGTCTTTGGAATTTCCATGTCTATGTGGATTCCTTTCTATGTGTGCTATTAAATTTAATTTTCTATTGTTAATCTGTCTCATGTCAATTTGATTTTAAGTCCAGCCAGAAAGACCATAAAGGGCAGAGAAAATTCTTCCACTTGAACACAAAACAGATGGGCAATGTAAACAGAGAGATGGGAATCTTAAGAATAAAAAGAAATGCTAGATATCAAAAACACTGTAACAGAAATAAAGAATGCCTTTGATGAGCTAATTTGTAGACTGGACACAGCTAAAGAAAGAATCTCTTAGCTTGAGGATATCTCAAAAGAAACCTCCAAAACTAAAAGCAAAGATAATAAAAGCTGAAACAAGCAGACAAAAAAATTCAGAACAGAATACCTAAGGACTATGGGACAACTACAAAGGGTAGAGAAAATGCATAATGGGAATACCAGGAGAAGAGAGAAAGGAACAGAAGAAAATTTGAAACAATAATGACTGAGAATTTTCCAAAATTAATGTCAGACACCAAACCACAGGTCCAAAAAGTTCAGAGAACACCAGGCAGAATAAATGTAACAAGAATTAGACCGAGGCATATCATATTCAAACTACAGAAAATCAGAGATAAAGAAAAAATACTGAAAGAAGCCATAAGAAAAAGCACCTTACCAATAAAAGAAGAAAGGCAAAAATTACATCTGACTTCTCAGAAACGATGCAAACAAGACAGTAGAGGTAAATATTTAAAGTGCTGAGAAAAGAAAAATACTAGAATTTGAACCCTAAGAAATTATCCTTTAAAAGTGAAGGAGAAATACAGACTTTCAAACAAAAAATAAAGAGTATCTTGTTGCCAGTAGACGTATCATACAAGAAATGTTAAAAAAAAGATTTTTAGTTTAGTTTTTTTTTTTAGAAACAGAGACAGAGAGAGAGACATAGAGAGGGAGGGAGAGAAGGTGGGGGAGGGGCAGAGGGAGAGGGAGAATCTCAAGCAGGCTCTACACCCAGCAGAGCCTGATGCCAGGCTCAATCTCATAACCCTGAGATCAAGACCAGAGTCAGATACTTAACCGACTGAGCCACTCACATGCCCTTAAACAAGTTTTTAAGAGAAAACGAAAATGACATAGGTCAGAAACAAGTATGTTTGTGTGTGTGTGTGTGTGTGTATAATATATAGAAATTATCTATAATAAATAAACATATTTATATATAATAAATTTATTTATATGTTAGATAAATTCATATATAGCAATAATATATAGTAACATACTGTATATTATAATATATTAATAATGCATATTAATAAATTAATATGTAAATATAATAGATTATGTATAAATTTATTTATTATATATAATGTATTTATATCTATATAATATATATTTATACTAATATATTATATACTTAATATATAATATATATTATGATATATTCAATAATATTTGATATTTTATAATAACCTATTATAATAATATTTAATAATATATTATATAATATATATTTAATATATAATTAATATATATTTCTTTATATATATAAAGAAAGGAAGAGTGTAGAAGAAGAGATAAATGAAGATAAAATAAAAATTTGTTTTTCTCATTCTTAACTGACCTAACAAAAAATAGCTTGTTCAAAATAGTAATAACAAAAGAGATATTTAATAGTATATGCTTATATATAACTGAAATGAATGACAATAATACCAAGGATAAGACAGAGGAAATAAGATTATTTGTTACCACAAGGTAATCATACTACCCATGAAGTGAAATAGTGTTATTTGAAAGCGGACTTGAATTTATGACAAATGTATATTGCCAATTCTAGGGAAATCACTAAAAAAAGTTTAAACCTAAGTACAACTGATATGCTAAGAAATGTGAGAAAATGAAATCATATAAAATATTCAATTAAAACCACAGAAGTTCAAAAAGAGTAGAAGACAAAACTAGAAACAAAGAACAGGGCAATATTTAGAAAGAGTAACAAACATGGTAGGTATTAATCCAAATATATTAATAATCACATTGAATGTCAATGTTCTAACCACACTGATTAGAAAAGACTATCAGAGTCATTCAAAAAACAGGACTCAAGGGGCGCCTGGGCGGCTCAGTCGTTAAGCGTCTGCCTTCGGCCCAGGTCAGATCCCAGCGTCCTGGGATCGAGCCCCGCATCGGGCTCCCTGCTCCGCGGGAAGCCTGCTTCTCCCGCTGCCATTCCCTCTGCTTGTGTCCCCTCTCTCGCTGTGTTTCTCGCTGTCAAATAAATAAAATCTTTAAAAAAAAAAAAAAAAAAAAACAGGACTCAAGTCAGTTATCTATAAGAAATCTACATTAATTTTAAAGACACATACAGATTAAAGGTAAATGGATGAAGAAAAATATACAATGCTAACAAGAAATCAAAAGAAAGCCGGGGTAACTAAATTAATTTCAGACACAGCTGATTTCAAAATAAGGAGAATTATCAGCGATAAAGAAGGGTATTACATAATGAGAAAGGGGTCAATTCTTCAAGAGGACAGAGCAATCCTTAATGTGTATGTTAACAACAGAGCATCTGTCTACCTGAGACAAACACTGATAGAACTACAGGGAGAAAAAGATGAATCCATTATCATAATTGGAGACTTAAACACCAATCTACCAGAAATGGACAGATTCAGCAGATAGAAAACAGTTAATGACTTAGTTAAACACAGAAATTATCATCAATAAACTAATATGATAGACATCTGGAGACTATTTCATCCAATGACAGCTAAATACACATATTTCTCAACCTCACATGGAATTTTCACCAAAATATATGACATTCTGGAGAAGTAATTAAGATGGTGGAGTAGTAGGGGTACCCTTAGCTTGCCTTGGCTCTCAAACACAGCCAGATCAACATCTATCTGTTTTGAAAAACTAGGAATATGATCCGAGGATTAAGAAAACAATCTGCACAGTTGGAGGGAGAGAAAAGTGGTAGATGCAAGGTTCAGAGCCAAGAATTGGGGGAGAGGAAAGCCATGGGGCTGCAAGGGAAGGGAGCCTTTTCTGAAGAGCAAAGTCGAGGAGAGGGAGAGAGCGCAGTGGGTAGAGACTGCACAATAAGCCCTGGTGAGGAGATCCCCTGGGTCGCACTGGGAAAGATCATTCCCCTTCACAGGCTACTTAAGAAGAGGGTATTTTGCCTCTCCAAGGATAAAAGGCCAGTGGAGAGCCATTGAACAGCACTTAACAGCAGGGTTAGAGGTGTGTGTAGAGGGCAGAAATCCTCTTAACAGCTTTTTGCTGAGAACTGCAATAGGCTTAAACCTTGGTGTTCCCACCTAGCAGCTGCTTTTCTGGACAGAACTGAGCAGAGAGCAGAGACATGGACAGACTGCAGATAACTTGGCCACTGCTTTTTGCTGTCTGCCACAATAGCTTCAAGCCTCTGTGTGACTGCTTTTCTGGGACAGAATGGAGTAGGGGACTGAGTTCAGCTTAACTGAAAAGCTGGACTGGTTCCAGCTTTTCGTTAAGCAAAATAAACTTTAGCCTCTGTGTACAAACTGTGTAAATGCTCTTCTAGGACAGGACGGTAGTGGGAGCAACTAGAGGTCCTCCTCTGTTGGAAGGGAATGGATCTGTACCTTGCTAGGCCCTTTAGAACTTGGGAGTTTTTAATCCCAGCCACTACCTTGAAATAAAAGACAGATCTATGGTGCCAGGCACACCGACAGCCCAGGGACAGACAGGTTAAGGGCAAGGAACTCACAAAAGCCCCAGAAATAGGAGACTGCTTTTCTGTGAGGACCTCCTAAACAGTGCTGGCCAAGAGTTCTCCTCCCCAGGGACAAGAGGGCAAGGTGACACCATATTCTTCATTCTCTACCATCCTTCCCTCCCCTCACCCACCAGCACAGACTTCAGAAAGAAACAAGGCTTCCAGTGGAGGTTGGAGTCCTCTAAACTAAATTGTGCCCCCCTGGGCCAGGCAGGGGCATCTTCACAAGGGCAAGTCAGCTTTTGAGCCAGCCCAGCAGGCCTCTCCTTCTGAGGGAGAGCCTCAGTAGACCAAAACAGGCCATCCTCCCACATGTTCCAAGTCAATTGATTAAAGAATACTCTAAAATGTCAGCTTCTGGTAGAAATAAGAGCAGGCTTCCTTTTGTTGTTGTTGTTTTCTTAATTTTAAAAATTTTTTTATTTTTCTATTTCTTACTTTTTTATCTTTTATTTATATAGATATTTTTCTTTTCTCTCTCTCTCTCTCTTTGGTATCAAGCTTGTAATTTTTTGTTCATTTGTTGGTTGGTTTGTTTCCTTTTCTTATTTTTCAGATCAGCCTTCTTATTTTTTTTCTCTTTTCTTCTCTCCTTACTCTTTTTTTTCCTTCTTTTTTTCCTATTCTTTGGAATCAGGCTTATAGTTTTTTGTTTGCTTGTTTGTTTGTTTGCATTTTTGTTCCTTTTTCCTTTGTCCTGGATCAGGTTTCCCTCCCCACTCCCCAGGCTTATCTTAACAAACAAACCAGAGCACACCTAGTTAAAGGTCCAAACCCTCCCCACTACAAGCAAGGAGGAACTCTGTAAAGGATGGACCAATGGAAAAGAGTGGAAAAACACAATAGTAGAGTGTGCACAGCATACATCAGAAACAGTTCTTTAAGTTTTCATTTTTGTTGTTGTTGTTTTTTCTTTCTTCCTTTCTTTCCTGGACAAAATGACAAGACAGAGAAAGTCACCCCAAAAGAAAGAACAGGAGGAATTACTCACTGCCAGATACTTATTCAATACGGATATAAGTATGATGTCTGAACTGGAATTTAAAACAAAGTTTATAAAGATAATATATAGGGTGGAAGAAAGCATAGAAACACTAGAGAATCCTGCACTGTAGGGATAAGAAAACTAAAATCTAGTCAGGCCAAAAATAAAAATGCTATAAACAGAGACAGTCCCAAGTAGGGGATGTAAAAATGAGGATGAATGAAGCAGAAGAGCTAACTAGTGACATAGAAGATAAAATGATGGAAAATAAGGAAGCTGAAAAGAAGGAAAGAAACCTATTAAATCATGAAGATAGACTGAGGGAACTCAGTGATTCCATAAAGTAAAATATCTGTATTATAGGAGTCCCAGAAGATGAGGAGCAGGAGAAAGTGGCAGAAGGTTTATTTGAACAAATTATAGCTGAGGACTTCCTTAATCTGGGGAAGGAAACAGTCATTCAAGCCCAGGAGGCCTGAGATAAAATACAAAATCAACAAAAATAGATCGACACCTCAACATGTTGTAGTGAAGCTTGCAAATTACAAAGATAAAGAGAAAATCCTGAAAGCAACTTAGGATAAGACATCCTTAACCTGCAAGGGTAGACACGTAAGGCTGGCAGTAGACCTGTCCACAGAGATCTGGCAGACTAGAAAGGACTGGCATGACATATTCAATGTGCTAAATGGGAAAAATATGCAGCCAAGAATACTTTATCCAGCCAGGCTGTCATTCAGAATGAAGAGAGAGATAAAGAGTTTCCAAGACAAAAACTAAAGGAATTTGTTAAACCAGCCACTAAACCAGCCTTACAGCCACTAAACCAGCCCTGCAAGAAATATTAAAGGGGATACTTTGAGTGAAGAGAGAGCCCCAAAGTAACAAAGATCAGAAAGGAACAGAGATGATCTACAGGAACAGTGACTTTACAGTTAATACAATGGCACTAAATTCATATTTTTCAATAATTACCCTGAATGTAAATGAGCCAATCAAAAGACATATGGTATCAGAATAGAAAAAAAAAAAAAAAACAAGACCCATTTTTATACTGCTTAGTATATATATATTTACATATATATATAATAAGATATATAAGAGACTACTATAAGAGACTAATTTATATATTAATATATATATAATTAATTTATATATATATAAATGAGTCTCATATATATGAGACTCATTTTAGACTCAAAGACACCTCTAGCTTGAAAGTGAAGGTGTGGAGAATGATTTGTCATGCTAATGGACATCAAAAGAAAGCTGGAGTAGCCATCCTTGTATCAGAAAAACTAGATTTTAAACCAAAGACTGTAACTAAAGTCTTCTTCATAAGAGATGAAGAAGAACACTATATCATAATAAAGGGATCTATCCAACAAGAAGATCTAACAATTGTAAATATTTATGCCTATAACTTGGGGACAGCCAAATATATAAACTAATTAATAACAAAATTAAAGAAATTCATTCATTGATAATAATACAATAATAGTAGGAGACTTTAACACCCCACTCACAGTAATGGACAGATCATCTAAGCAGACCAACAAGGAAATGAGGGCTTTGAATGACACACTGAACCAGATGGACTTAACAGATATATTCAGAGCATTTCACTCTAAAGCAACAGAATACATATTCTTTTCAAGTGCACATGGAACATTTTCCAGAATAGATCACATACTGGGTCACTAATCACAAAACAGATCTTAACAAATACAAAAATATTGCGGTGTCTGGGGTCCTCAGCCAGTAAAGCATCTGCCTTGGGCCCAGGTCATGATCCTGGGGTCCTGAGATTAAGCCCCGCATCCCCATCCAGTTCCCTGCTCAGTGCAGATCCTGCATCCCCTTCTTCTGCCCTCACCCCCCTGCTGTTTGTGCTCTCTTTCTCTCAAATAAATAAAAATATCTAAAATAAGAAAATACAAAAATATTGAGACCATACCATGCATATTTTCACACACAATGCTATGAAACTTGAGGTCAACAACAAGAAGAAATTTGGAAGGACCAAAAATACAGAGGTTAAAAAACATCTTACTAAAGAGTGAATGGGCCAACCTGGAAATTTAAAGAAGAATTACAAAAATACATAGAAGCAAATTAACATAAAAACATGACAGTTCAAAACCTCTGAGATGCAGCAAAGGCGGTCCTAAGAGGGAGGTATATAGCAACACAGCCTTCCCCAAGAAATAAGAAGAGTCTCAAATGCGCAACTTAACCTTACATCTAAAAGAGCTAGAAAAAGAACAGCAAACAAAGCTTAAATTCATCAGAGGAGAATTAATAACGATTGGAGCTGAAATCAATGAAATATAAACCAAAAGAATAGTAGAATCAATCAATGAAACTAGGAGTTGATTCTTTGAAAGAACTAATAAGATTGATAAATCCCTAGCCAGACTTATCAAAAAGAATAGAGAAAGGACCCAAATAAATAAAATCATGAATGAAAGAGGAGAGATCTTTCATTCTCTCTGAAGAAATATAAACAATTATAAGAGAATATTATGAGCAATTATATGCCAACTAATTAGGCAATCAGGAAGAAATGGATAAATTCCTAGAAACATATAAACTACTAAAATGGAAACAGGAAGAAACAGAAAAGCTGGATAGACTTATAAAAAGCAAAGAATTGGATTAGAATCTCCCAAAAAACAAGAGTCCAGGGCCACATGGCTTCCCAGTGGAATTCAATGAAACATTCAAAGAAGACTTAATACTTATTCTTCTGAAACTTTTCCAAAAAATAGAAATGGAATGGAAGTTTCCAAACTCATTCTATGAGGCCAGCATTATCTTGATCTCAAAACCAAAGACTCTACTAAAAAGGAGAATTACAGACTAATATCCCTGATGAACTTGGATGCCAATATTCTTACCAAAATACTAGCTAATAGGATCCAACATTACATTAAAAGGATTATTCACCATGACCAAGTGGGATTTATTCCTGGGCTACAGGGGTGGTTCAACATCTGCAAATCAATCAATGTGATACACCACAATAATAAAAGAAAGGACAAGAATCCTCTCAATAGATGCGGAAAAAGCATTTGACAAAATACAGCATCCTTTCTTGATAAAAATCCTTTGCTGTGTAGGGATAAAGGGAACATACCTCAATATCATAAAAGCCATATACAAAAGACCCACAGTGAATATTATCCTCAACAAGGAAAAACTGAGAACTTTTCCCCTGAGGTCAGGAACACAACACAGATGTCCACTCTCACAAGTGTTGTTCAACATAGTACTAGCAGTCCTAACGTCAGCAATCAGACAACAAAAAGAAATAAATAGCATCCAAATTGGCAAGGAAGAAGTCAAACTTTCACTCTTCACAGACAATATGATACTCCATGTAGAAAATCTGAAAGACTCCATCCAAAAATTGCTAGAGCTGATACAGGAATTCAGCAAAGTAGCAGGATATAAAATCAGTGTACAGAAGGCAGTTGCATAACATACACTAACAATGAAGCAGAAGAAAGAGAAATCAAGGAATTGATCCCTTTTATAATTGCACCAAAACCCATAAGATACCTAGGAATAAACCTAACCAAAGAGGTAAATGATCTGTACTCTGAAAACTATAGAACGCTTATGAAATAAATTGAGGAAAACACACAAAAAAATGGAAAACATTCCATGTGCATATATTGGAAGAACAAATACTGTTAAAATGTCTATGTTACCTAAAACAATCTACACATTCAATGCAGTCCCTATCAAAATACCACCAACATTTTTCACAGAGCTGGAACGAACATTTCTAAAATTTGTATGGAACCACAAAAGACCCCAAATAGCCAAAGTGATCTTGAAAAAGAAGATCAAAACTGGAGACAGCACAATTTTGGACTTCAAGCTGTATGGTACAGTATGGTACTGGCACAAAAACAGACACATAAATCAATGGAATAGAATAGAGAACCCACAGATGGACCCCTCAACTCCATGGGCAACTAATCTTCAACAAGGCAGGAAAGAATATCTGATGGAAAAAAAGACAGTCTCTTCAACAAATAGTGTTGGGAAAACTGGACAGCCACACATAGAAGAATGAAACTGGATCACTTTCTTATAGCATACACAAAAATAAATTCAAAATGGATGAAAAACCTAAATGTGAGAGAAGAATCCTTCAAAATCTTAGAGAACACAGGCAGCAACCTCTTTGACCTCATCAGCAGCAACTTCTTGCTAGACACAAGGCAAAGGAAACAAAAGTAACAATGAACTATTAGGACTTTGTCAAGATAAAAAGCTTTTGTACAACAAAGGAAATAGTCGACAAAACTAAAAGGTAACCTATGGAATGGGAGAAGATATTTGCAAATGACTTATCAGATAAAGGGCTAGTATCCAAAATCTATAAAGAACTTACCAAACTCAACACCCAAAAAACCAGAGCCCAGTCAAGAAATGGGCAGAAGACATAAACAGACATTTCTCCAAAGAGATTCAAATGGCTAACAAACAAATGAAAAATGCTCAATGTCATTCAGCATTAGGGAAATACAAATCAAAACCACAATGCGATACCACCTCACACCAGTCAGAATGACTAAAATTAACAACTCGGGAAACAACAGATGTTGGTGAGAATATGGAGAAAGTGGAACCCTCTTACACTGTTGATGAGAATGCAAATGGTGCAGCCCCTCTAGAAAACAGTATGGAGTTTCCTCGAAAAGTTAAAAATAGAACTACCCTGTGACCCAGCAATTGCACTACATTTATCCAAAGGATACAAAAATAGTTATTCCAAGGGGCACATGCACCCCCAATGTTTATAGTACCAATGTCCACAATAGCCAAATATGGAAAGAGCCCAGATGTCTATCAATGGATGACTGGACAAAGAAGAATGGAATAATCCTCAGTCATCAAAAAAAGAATGAGGGGCACCTGGGTGGCTCAATGGGTTAGACCCTCTGCCTTCGGCTCAGGTCATGATCTCAGGGTCCTGGGATCAAGCCCCACATTGTCTCTGCTCAGTGGGAAGCCTGCTTCCCCCTCTCTCTCTGTCTGCCTCTCTGCCTACTTGTGGTATCTATCTCTCTCTGTCAAATAAATAAAATCTTAAAAAAAAAAAAAAAGAAAAGACTTTAAAAAAAAAAAGAATGAAATCTTGCCATTTGCAGTGATGAGGATGGAACTAGAGTGTATTATGCTAAGTGAAATAAGTCAGTTAGAGAAAAGCAATATATGATTTTATTCATATGTGGAATTTAAAAAACAAAACAGATGAACAGATGGGAGGTAAGGAAAAATAAAATAAGAAAAACAGAGAGGGAGGCAAACCATAAGAGACTCCTTTAACTATAGGAAATAAGCTAAGGGTTGCTAGAGGGGTGGTGGGTGGTGGGATGGGGTAATTAGGTGATGGGCATTAAGGAGGGCACTTAATGTAATGAGCACTGGGTGTTATATGCAACTAATAAATCACTAACTTCTACCCCTGAAACTAGTAAAACACTATATGTTAACTAAATTGAATTTAAATAGATAGTTGTTTTTTAAAAAGATACATGATATTCTGGGCCATAAAATACACTTTAGCAGCTTTAAAAGAATAGAAATCTTACAATGTGTTCTCTCATACCACAGTGGAATCACTATCAATCAAGAACAGAAAGATAACTAGAAAATACCAAAATATAAGGAGATAAAACAACATACTTCTAAATAGCACATGAGCCCAAGAAGAAATCTCAAAAGTCACTTAAAAATATGAACTAAATGTAAATGAAGGCAAATTTGGGGGAACAAGTGAAAGCAATGCTTAGAGGAAGATTTATAGCATTAAAGAATCTATCTTGGAAAAGAAAAAGAAAAAAAAGTACTTAAAATCAGCAATCTATATTTCCACTACTGGAAACTTAGAAAAAGAAGCACAAATTAAATTTAAAGTGAGTAGAAAAAAGAAATAATAAAAATTAGAGCAGATATCAGTGAAATTGAAAATAAGAAATCAATAGAGTAATCAATAGAACTCAAAACTATTTCTTTGTAAAGATATATATAATCAATAAGCCTCTAAAAAGTATAAGAAAAAAAAGGAGATAACTTATTAATATCAGAGACAAAAGAAGAAACATCACTTAAAATCCAATGGACATTAAGAGGATAGTAAAAGGAAATATAAATAACTATATATCCACAAATTTGATAAGCTAGATGATGTAGACAAATTCCTTGAAAGGCACAGCTGCCAAAATTCACATAAGAACAATCTGAACAGGCCAATATCTATGAAGTAAATTGGATCAATAATTAAAAACCTTCCAGAACAGAAAACACTGAGGTAGACAGGTTTACTGGTGAAGACTACCAAATACATAAGGAACAAATTATACCAATTTTCTTTAATCTCTCTGAGAAGTTAGAAGCAGAAAGAATCTTCTTAGCCCATCCCATGAAGCCAGTATTACTGTAATACCAAAATAAGACAAAGACATTATAAGAAAAAACTATAGACTAATTTCTCTCATGAACATAGATATGTAAGTCCTCAACAAAATATTAGCAAACTTAATCCAACAAAATGTAAAAAGAATTATACATCAGAACCCTGTGGGATTTTTCCCAGGTATGTAAAGTTGGTCCAATATTGGAAAATCTGTTCATATAATGCAGGCACATCAACAGGCTAAAAAATTTTTAAAATGACAGGATTTTAAAATGGCCCAAATCCAGAACACTGACTTCAAATATTGGTGAGGATGTGGAGCAACAGGAACTTTCATACAATGCCAGTAGGAACACAAAATAGTACAGCCACTCTGGAAGAGAGTTTTGCAGTTTCTTATAAAACTGAACATACTCTTACCACAAAATCCAGCAGTCATACTCTCTGGTATTTACTCAAAGGTATTAAAAATTGATGTCCACACAAAACCTGCACAAGGAGGTTTATAGCAATTTTATTCATAATTGCCAAAACTTGGAAGCAACCAAGATGTCCTTCAGTAGGTTAATGGCTAAATAAAAAAATATATCCACATGATGGGATATTATTCAACACTGAAAATAAGTGAGGTATCCAGCCATGAAAACACATAGAAGAACTTTAAATGCATATTAATAAGTGAAAGAAGCCTATCTGAAAAGGCCGCATATCACATGATTCTAACTATATGACATTGTGGAAAATGTAAACTATGGAGACAGTAAAAATATCAGTGGTTGCTAGGGTTTGAACAGGAAGAGGGGATGAATAGAAAGAGGGGACAAATACGTAGAGCACAGAAGATTTTTAGGAAAATCTTTGATTCTAAATAATGATGGAATCATGTCACTATATATTTGTCCAAACCTATAGAATGTACAAAACCAAGAGTGAACTATAGTGTAAACTATGAAATTTTTGTAATTGATTTGTCAATGTAGTTAAATCAGTTGTAATAAATATACAACTCTGGTGGGGGGTGTTGATAATGAGGAGGCTATATATATGTAGGGGCAAGGGTTATTTGAGAAATCTTGTAACTTCCTCTCATTTTTGCTGTGTATCTAAAAAATGGTCTAAAGAAGTAAAGTTTTTGAGGTACCTGGGTGGCTCAGTGGGTTAAGCCTCTGCCTTCGGCTCAGGTCATGATCTCAGGGTCCTGGGATGGAGCCCTGCATTGGGCTCTCTACTCGGCAGGGAGCCTGCTTCCTCCTCTCTATCTGCCTGCCTCTCTGTCTACATGTAATCTCTCCCTGTCAAATAAATAAATAAAATATTTAAAAATAAATAAAGAAGTAAAGTTTTTGTTTTGTTTTGTTTTTATTTTTATTTTTGTTTTTGTTTTTTAAGAAAGAGAGGGCCCCTGTCTCCTAGTCTCTGTAGGACGGTTGCAGTCTAACTTCAATAAGCATAATTAACAAACACAGATGCCCTAATCACATAAACCAACTTCCCTGCTAACATCCTCCCATACATTTTCACTAGCTTGCTCTAGTGTTTAAAAACTTTCTTGCCTTTTGTTTTGATGGAGTTGAGTTCAATGTCTTTCCTTTTGCAAAAGTCTTTAATAAAGTCTTTCTTACCAGGTCACTTTGTCTTGTGCAATTTTACATTGACAACTCTCATAGAATTCTCCCTCCATGGTTAGCGATAATGTCATCCTTACCTGCAGGTTCAGTGTTCATCCAAGATCTGACATCGGTCCAATCTTGAATATGATGTAGGGAAGTTAAGAAATCCTAGTTCAATAATTCATATGAATTATTCAGCAAAAGACTCACTTCAACACAAAATTTTTGTAATAAGACTTCTATCTGGCTTCTGAAATAACACTCCACTTGGTTTCCACTCCTGGACTATATCTATTGGTCTTTCTAAGTAAAATTTCTTGCCCTACAATCTTCCCCATTCCTCTAAGACCTTACTATTTCTATTTTCTAATCCAACTAAGAACTAGATCTCAACTAAGAACAGTTCATAAACCCTGTGTTTGCTATGTGACAAATCCTACAGGGACATTTATTTTGAAGCCTCAGTACCACTTTCTACTGCCTGCCTATTTAGAAATATCATACAGCCTGATACTTGGATTATTCCATAACATACCTTGCCATGGGCTCGGAGTTGTTATTTGTCCTGCCAAATGGAACTATCAGTTATCACTTAGGTCTTGTTTTGTGCCTAAGTCCCTGTCTTATCTTGTGATTGGGTCTAGATTTCCAGGGTGTTCTGCCTCCTGGTCAAGCTTATCCCCAAGCTCCTCTCAAGTGACAACTTAAGGTCAAATTCAATGCTGAAATGAATGTTGCCCTTACTGCAACACTGGGTACAGAGAGGCTCAGGTGTTTGCATTTTGTTCTAGGCTACAGAATGTACAACTTGTGCTTTAACATTTTTTTCATTTTAGAAGTTAATTTAGGCATATAATTTTAGAATGAGTTGTGTTTATGGTTTTATACTCAATTAGGCATATTTTTATTCAATTTAGGCACATTGATTTGGAATAATATATTTTGGAGTGCATAGAATTCTTTAGAGGATAAAATGAAATTCCATAAAAAGCTTCCCAAATATTAAAAAAAATGTTTAATTTACAAAGAAAATAGCAAAGGCAGTAGAGACTAATAGAGAGGCCTCTGGGGTTCCCAGCTATAAAGCCACAATATTGGATACAAATCTCTTTCCATCTGGGGCATAGAGAGAGGAACTCAATGAAAACAATGAAGGAAATAAAATCTTGCTATTTTCTTCAAATTTCTTGTTTAATTAGGTCTGCCCTTAATGGAAGAGACAATTTCTTTTCAATAACTCCCAGGTTGCACAGATTTCCCAAGGAAAGTCTGCGCTTCCCCACAGAATCATCTACGGATGTCCTCTTGGGTACAATTCATAATACCACTAAAATCATTTCTTCCATTCTGCATAGAGTGAGCACTGAAGTTATTGAATTATTTTTTTTAAATAACTTTGTCAGAGGTACAAACAGCGCTTATGGAGAACTCCAACAAAAGAAAAGAGAGACTTTTCTAAATAATCACCTCTAGTCTCTACCCAAGTCAGTAAGTATATTCAAAATAATGACAGGTGTGAGCTTTTAGTATTTGCAGAATTCATTAGAGAGAATACCTTGAGCTCAAATGACATTCAGATATGTTGGACGTGTCTGGCAAAAAGGCTATACCAGTGGTTCCTATAAGCAATTTTACCCTGCAAGGGCCATTTTTCAATGTTTAGAGACTTTTTGGTTGTTGCAACTGTGGGAATTGGGAAGATTGCAACTGGCATCTAGTGGGTAGAGGCTAGGAATACTGCTAAATATCCTATAATGCTCAAGAGAGCCCTCCCTTCACAAGGAATTATATTGTACAAAATGTCAATAGTGCAGAGGTTAACAAACCTTGGGCTAGGCAAGTCAAAATCTCATTGGATGAAGGCTGACAAGACTCCTGAGAGAATTCATTCCAAGGTAAGAATGAACCAGAAAGGCAGGGGTAATTCTGAGTATGGCATAACATGTTGTGCTTGTTCCTAAAACAGCCCCTCTGTCATTGGAAGCATTCCTGGATCCTAGAGAAAACAGAAACTAGAAGAAACAATGCCAAAATCTCTCACTAAAAACTCAACAGAGCAGCATGATTTGGAAACCTTTTCTCCAACAATACGTACCAGGGAAAAGGGAATGGAGTGACTTTCCACTTTCCCCAACAATAAAAATCCCAGCACTTGGAAAATTCTCAGTTCCACCAAGATGGAGTAGCCTCATTCCTCCTAGATCCTCCCTCTTACAACTAGAAACTAGAATCCTTGGATATAACCCTTCTCCTCACCCTGCAGGTTCAACAGGCTAAGTGAGGAGCTTGTATCCCACTGCACACCCCAAATGAATGGAAGGAGTCTATTCCCCTGCCCTAAAAGGGATGTAATCAATATCAATACTCCATTGCCAGAGGCAAGTGGTACTCCAGTTTCATTGCTGATATACTGTCAGATGGGCTGAGTGGGAAGGTGATTTTCTTTTTTTTTTTTCAATCTTTTTTTTCCGGTTTTGTTGAGATATAATTGACATACAGTACTGTACAAATTTAAGGTGTAGAACATAGTGATTTGACCTATATATATTGGGAAATGATTACCACAGTTAAGTTTAGTTAAACATCCATCATCTCCTACAGAAGGAAGGAAGGAAGGGAGGAAGGAAGGAAGGGAGGAAGGGAGGAAGGAAGGAAAGGGAGGAAGGGAGGAAGGAAGGAAAGAAAGGGAGGAAGGGAGGAAGGGAGGAAAGGAGGAAGGGAAGGAAGGAAGAAGGGAGGAAGGAAAGAAGGAAGGAAGGAAGGACGCAAGGAAGGAAGGAAAGAATGGAGGAATGGAGGAAAGGAGGAAGGGAGGAAGGGAGGAAGGGAGGAAGGAAGTGTTTATTTTCCTTGTGATTAGAACTCTTACTCCCCTAACTGCTTTCATATATACCATTCTGCAGGGTTGACTTTCCATCTCCCAGTCAGCTAAGCACCCTTTCCTTTTCTTCTCTGTTGCCCTTTCTTCTGAGTTTTTAGTGTATTCTTAATTTATTTTTCAATATATTTATATTCTTACAAATACATTTGAGATAATAAATAACCTCTTAATGTACCACTATGCCGCATTCCATAAATATCATTTTCTATTCTATTAAAAGGTTAATTAAGAGTTTATTTTTTATGCCTTTATTTTAAACTTCTCAGTACCCTTTTAATTGTTTTAAAATACAACATATTTCTGTATATGTTTTAAAAACCAAATCATTAGGGGCGCCTGGGTGGTTCAGTTGTTAAGCATATGCTAAGTATCTGCCCTAGGCTCAGGTCATGATCCTGGGGTTTCTGGGACCAAGCTCCGCATCAGGCTCCCTGCTCAGTAGGGAGCCTGCTTCTCCCTCTCCCATATCCCCTGCTTGTGTTCCCTCTCTTGCTGTCTCTCTATCAAATAAATAAATAAAATTTTTAAAAAAATACTAGGTTTAACATTTTCATTGAGGCCAATTATACTAAGATTCATTTTACCATCTTTTTTTCATATTTTCTAGTTTCCATATTTTAAATATAGTTTTTTAAATTCCATTTTTTGAAAGTTATGTATCTCATTCGTAATTTTCTAGTCTTCATATATATTTACCACATTTTTAAATATTAAATTGCCATACATAACCCAACTGACCCTTATCTTTTAAGACCCCATACAATATGGCTCTTAATTTTTCCTCTGGGATGTTCAGATAAGGAACAAACACTTTGGAAGAAACAGAAATAAGGTTTGTTCTGGGAGCAGGCTAAAGAGGGGCATGAAATGACTAACTGAGAGACACAAGACAATGACAAATGAGAGACACAAGAGACTAGAAAAGAAACCTGGGAAAAAAGATCCTGTAAATGGACTATGAAGCCCCATGTCTTAGGTAGATGATGTCATTTTAGGACTCTATAAAGACAACATAGTCTAAGCATTTAGCATTGAAAATACACAGGAAAATATCCAAGATAATGGATTTTGGTGAGGGCAAGAACTTTGGAGTGACACTGGCAATATGTGAGTGTGATTGCTTAGGTTAAGATAAAGCCGGGCACCATGGTACAAGAAGAGGCAGATCAAGATAAGGTTGAGAAAGACAAGATAAGATATTCACCAAAATTACTTATAAAATAGTGCAGTATTATGAGTTTCCAGATGGCATGTTATTAATCATTTTATTATACACCCATGTAACATATTCTTTATTAGGTATCATCTTGGTTCTGGTCATTTACTTACTTTTTGACATTCGCATTAACATCTTTCTCTTATGATATCATGTTCCATCCATATATTCCATTTCTTCTCAAGAAAAATGAGAAGTTTTTAAAAAGCATGATTCAATTATAAATGAAATCCTGGGTGTCATCCAGTATTAATTCAATTCCATGATATTGCTTCAAAACGTACATAACACAAATGGTAATATTTGAATTGTTTGAAAAGTTCAAAAAAATTGAATTAGCTAGAGTAAAAAACCAGAAGAACCAAATAACAAAAAGCAGAAATGAAAGCAGAAACATTAGTTGATGCTACAGAAATGAAAAGTATCATAGAGTATCATGAGAGAGACTACTATGAACAGTTATGCACCAACAAATTAAATAACCTAGAATAAATGGATAAATTTCTAGAAAGATCCAACTTCCCAAGACTGTATCATAAAGAAATAAAAAAAATCTATGCAAACTTAAAGATAATACAGGGATTAGACTGGTAGTCAAGAACCTCCCAACAAAGAAAAGCCTAGCACCAGACTGCTTCAAGCAGAGTTCTACAAAATATTTGAAGAAGAATTAAAAGCAATTCTTCTCAAACTCTTAAAAAATTGCAGAGGAGGAAACACTTCCCAACTCATTTTATGAGGCCAGATTTACCCTAATACCAAAACCAGACAAAGATAATATGAGAAAAGAAAATCATGGACCACTAACTCTGATAATTAATACAAAAATCATCAACAAATTCTAGCAAACAGAATTCAAGAGCAGGTTAAAGAGATCACATACCATGAACAAGTGGAACTTATTCCTGGAATGCAAAGTGTTTCAATATACAAAAATCAATCAATATAATACACCACATTAACAGAATGAAGGACAAAAATTACATGATCATCTCAATTGAGACAGTAAAAGCATTTGACAAAATTCAGTATCTTCTCATGATAAAAAAAAAAAATCCTCCTTTTAGGTATAGAAAGAATCTCAACATAGAAAAGGCCATATATGAAAAGCCCACAGCTGACATTATATTTAACAATGAAAAACTGAAAGCTTTTCCTCTAAGATCAGGAACAAAGCAAGTATGCCTACTTTCTTTTTTTTTTTAAACCTTCTTTTTTTTTTTTTTTTTAAGATTTTATTTATTTATTTGACAGAGAGAAATCACAAGTAGGCAGAGAGGCAGGTAGAGAGAGAGGGGGAAGCAGGCTCCCCACTGAGCAGGGAGCCTGATGCGGGGCTCGATCCCAGGACCCTCAGATCATGACCTGAACTGAAGGCAGAGGCTTTATAACCCACTGAGCCACCGAGGCACCCCAAGTATGCCTACTTTCACCACTTCTATTCAGAATAGTACTTGAAGTCCTAGTGAGAGCAATTAGGCAAGAAAAAGAAACAAAAGCCATTCAATTTGGAAATTTGGAAAGTAAGAAGTCATCTGTTCACAGATGACATTAACATATACATCAAAAACCCTAAAGGTTCCATAAAAAAATTAGAACTAATAGGCAAATTCAGAAAATTAGGCATTTCTATACACTGATAATAAACAATCCAAAAAAAAAATTAAGAGACAATCCCATTCACAATACCATCAAAAAGAATAAAATTCTTTTGAATAAATTTAACCAAGGGGAAAAAAGCTTGTACAATGCAAATGACAAAACATTGGCTTAAAAGAGGAAGGAGGAGGAGGAGACACAAATAAATGGAAAGACATCCATATTCATGGATTGGAAGACTTACTGTTGTTAAAATGATCGTACTACTAAAAGCAATCTACAGACTCAATGCAATCCCTATCAAAATCCCAGTGGCATTTTATGCAGAAATAAGAAAAAAAGCCACTAAAATTCATACAGAATCTCAAAGAATACCAAATGGCCCAAACAATCTCAAGAAAGAAAAACGGAGTCAGAGTCTCATACCTCCTGATTTTAAAACATTCTGCAAAACTATAGTAAACCAAGCAGTATGGAATTAGCATAAAGGTAGACACGTAAACCAATGGAACAGAATAAAGAGCCTAGAAATAAACCTTTGTGTATATGGTCAAATCATCTTCAACAAGAGTGCTAAGACAACACAATGGGGAAAGAATAGCCTCTTAAACAAATGATGCTGGGAAAAGTGGATATCCACATACAAAGAAAGGAAGTAGGGCCCTTACTTTACACCAAATAACTCAAAAACCAATTCAACATGGGTAAGATACTTAATTGTAAGACTTGGAACTATAAAACTCCTAGAAGAAAACATAGGAGAAAAGTTTCATGAAATTGGATTTGGTGATGATTTCTTGGATATAACACCAAAAGCATATGGAATAAAAGCAAAAATAAACAAGTAGGACTACATCAAACTAAAAAGCTTCTGTGCAGCTAGAAAACCATCAACAAAATAGAAAGGCAAATAGAAAGGCAATGGAATGGGAGAAAATATTTGTAAACCATAAATCTTATAAAAGGTTAATATCAAAAATATAAGAAGAACTACAACTCAATAACAAAAAAACCAAAGTACCCAATTAAAAAAATGTAAAAGATTTGAATGGACATTTCTCTAAAAATACAACAAATGGCAAAATGCATGCTTTGAGCATGAAAAATAATGAAGGTTATAGGTTAAAGTTTGCCAGAGTGGAGATGGGTAGGGGGATGGGTGAAATAGATAAAGGAGATTAAGAGTACACTCACCTTGATGAGCACTAGAATTATTAAATCATTATACTGTACACCTAAAACTAATATAACATTGAATGTTACTTATACTTCAATTAAAAAAGAAAAATAATAGAGGTTATAGACAATAATACAAAGAAGCCATGAGTTAATAGAGATGGTGAAGACAGAGAAATTCTAATAAATGTGGGAAAATGATGGATTTTTTTTTAAGATTTTATTTATTTATATGACAGAGAGAGAGAGATCACAAGCAGGCACAGAGGCAGGCAGAGAGGGGGGGAGGAAGCAGGCTCCCCCCCACCCCAGCAGAGAGCCCGATTCAGGGTTCGATCCCAGGACCCTGAGATCATGACCTGAGCTGAAGGCAGAGGCTTAACCCACTGAACCACCCAGGTGCCCCCAAAATGATGGAATTTTTAAAAAATGAATTTTAGAATCACCAATATAATAATTGACTTATCGAAGATTTAAGACTATTGAGTTAAAAATTGTTGAAAACAGAATTTTTACATGGACTCAAGCTATTGCCCCATAAATTACTTACAATTAGAAAGAAGAGAATACACTTTTACAATGGAGATATCTGGCATTCAGCAGCTTAACCAAATAACAGTTGGACATCTGGTAATTATGTGACACAATAAAAATTACATAACATCATCTAGAATTCTTGCCAAAAATGTTTAACCTTAATCTAATCATGAAGAAATAATCAGATAAACCCATAATGTGAGACATTTTATATGACAACTGGCCTGAATGCCTCAAAAAGTCCCTGTCTGGGGAAAAAAGGGAGTGGGCAGAACACTGTTCTAAGTGGAAAGATACTAAGGAGATACAGTTATTCAAACATAAGATAGGAATCTTGAATGGATCTTGGATTTTAAAAATATATATAGGGGGGCCTGGGTGGCTCAGTCGTTGAGCGTCTGCCTTCGGCCCAGGTCAGATCCCAGGGGCCTGGGATCGAGCCCCACATCGAGCCCCTTCCTGCTCTGCGGGAAGCCTGCTTCTCCTGCTACCATTCCCTCTGCTTGTGTTCCCTCTCTCGCTGTGTTTCTCCCTGTCAAATAAATAAAATCTTTAATAAATAAATAAATAAATAAATAAATAAAAATATATATAAAAGATCTAGCTCTAAAAAGTTTTTGAGGCCCTTGGAGAAATTTGAATATGAGATAATGATATTTTATATTGTTGAATTATTATTAAAATTTCTTATGGTCAATAATGGCTGCAGAGGAGAATATTTATTCTTAGAAGTTACATGTTAAAATACTTGGGGTTGAGGTGCCACGGTGCCTGCAATTTACTTTCAAATGATACACCAAATGACATTTGTGTGTGGAAGGAGACAAGCAAATGTGGCAAAATCATAAAAATAAAGTCCCTGACAATTGGGTTAGAAATTGTTGTAGTTTAAAAGTTTGCCACAGTAGCAAAGCAGGCAAAGAGCTGATTAAAAAATTTAACAGACTCAGGGAACTCCAAACACACAAAAGTAACCCTTCACGTGGTATAAATATTGTTAAAGTCACCTCTGTGCTAACAGGACAGAATGATAAATGCTCCGGCATGCCTCTTAAACCCTACAGACTGTGAACAACACCTAGATTGGGAAGGAGAAATGCAACCTCATTGTGAGCAGAACATAATGATTAGGAGGGACTCTGTAGTCTAAAGATGTTTGGTTAAGAACATACTAGACCTTGGAGCCAAAACCTTTAATAGTAAAGTAAACTAAGTTTACCACAAGCTTTGTTTGCTATGCTCTTTCTTCCCTAATAATAGTCAATAGTACTAATACATAAAAGGCCAAGAGTCTTATATGATGACTATTTTTATTGGCTTATAGACATGGGACTCACAGGGTCATGTAGAGTTGGAAATTATCTTCTGTCCTTGTTGGCTTTCTTTTGCTATGTATGAGGCAATGTTAGACTGCTTTTAAAACTACCTTACTTATCCAGGAAAAGAATGGTGTGATAATTAGCTATTTTCTTTCAATAAAATTGGAGTCTGCAAACATTACCAGCTAAGCCTTCATAAGAAGTACAAAGTACTCAAAGCTATGGGTGTTTCTCTAGATTTCTGGTACAAACATTTGTCACAATTTATTATTGTGATCCAATGCAAAATGTATGCCCAAAAGGAGCAAACCCTGGTTGATTTAAGGACTGTTTATTATTGCGCTACATTCTCACTGTCTCACATGGTCACGTTTGCCTATTTATTCTGATCCAAAGTTGCATCTATGTGGCTAAAGAAACATTTGTAGAGCAGTTGATTCAGAAGCCACACAAACAGCACAGAGCAAAAGAGCAAATTAGCAGTAAGTTTAGCAACTAGAATATAACAGATGTCTCCCATAAACATATCAAAAAACACAAAATAAAATGAAATAAAACAGAAAACTGTAACTATCTAAAATGAGTATAAAATGAAATGATCACCAATTAACTCTAAGTAGAACTGAATGACTTCTAAGATGCTGATTAGAGAAAATTTCCTCTTATTGAAAATAAAAGGAAATGTTCCCAAGAAAAACTTGGTATTTTACCCTATTCAGAATTAAGATGGACAAAAACTAGCAAGAGGTTGGTACTATCTTGCAGATAGGAAAAGTTGACACTTGAGGTTTATCCTAATAATATGCTTATTTAAAAGCAGTGTTTATAAAAAAAAAAAAAAAGGAGAAAGAAATGATAGTTGTCCTTGATAGTTCTATCTCCATATGCCATCTTTACTCTCCTCCCTTCTTCCACTGTCGTTAATGCTGATCTGTTTCAGACCCTCAGTAGCTTTGCCTGAACTACTACAGGAATTCCCTTTATTCACTTGACTGCTCTGCTCATTCTCTTGTCATCCCAAACTACTTTCCAAATTGCAGCTATGCTGGATCTCTTCCATTTGTCCCCTCAAATCTACTCTCTACCCTTACACACATTGATACGTCCCCCTGGAAGCTGAGGTATATGGAGTAAGTCAACAAGAATTCCTGTCCTTTAGCTCCCCATTGATTTTGACCAATGAGAAATGCCGATAGGAGTTCAAAGGGTAAGCAAAATGAACCTAGGTTATTTATTGCTTTGATGTCTTTGATTGATCAGGTAGCCCTCTTTACACGGCTCTCTCTCCAGATTTTATTATTTAGAGTTGTGGATGGTAAATCCCTGCCTCCAGCCCCAGTTTCAAGGCCTAGAAGCTATATTTCTTTAATTCTCATACATTTGCCAACATCTTTGGCAGAATCCCTTTATTAAACTGTTATTGAATTATCTGATGCCATCTGTTTCATGACTGATGCACTAACCAACTCCCCTAAATTATGTCATTTCCCTACAAAAATCTTAATTTTTTTTCCATTGTTTAAGTGTGAAAGTTGGTAGAATGGCACTCAAAGTCTTCCACAATTTGTCCTGCCATTCCTTTCCCATTTTATAACCACACCACTCCCTATCATTGATCTATGCTCAGGCTCACTGTAGTTTACTCGATTCCCTAAAAAGCCATATATTTTTATGCACTATGCCCTTCTGTTCCTTCTGTTTTTGTTGAAATGATATTTATTTTTCAATGCCCAGTTAAAGATTCTTTCAATAAAGCCTTCTCAATTGAAAGTATGTCTTACTTATCTGTTCTTCCAAAATCTATTACATTATTAGTTATGTTCTGGCTTAAACTATTATATTAGTATTATTTTAGGTGAAGGGCTATGTATTAACACTTCCGTGTGTTCATATGGAAATGTTCCCTTTTGTTTGGTTGTTTGACATCTGTATTAAGCACACCAAAGGAATACAGATAACTCTCCGCAAAGGCCCAAGTTTTTAGGAGGAAATGTGGCTGAGCTGGTTGCTATACACAACTGTAGTTCTGCCAGTCACACAAAACCACCATATCCCCAATCAAATACTAAATTCTATGCTATTGAGCATTATCATAAAGTGCTAATATTAAGAGGAAAATGCAGGTGACAGCTAAAACAGAGGAACTTACATGTAATTCTTGGTGAAAGAAAAATAATCTTCGGTAAATATAATCTTAAAATGACATCCTAACTTCAGTGAAGAGAAAGCTGGGGACATAGGCAAGAGTCACAGATGGAGCCAAGTTAGAATATTCTTCTATACTTTGACTCACAACTCTGTGAACTAGGAAAAGACGTCAAGAAATTCCCCCAAGAGAACCAAGGGATTTCCTCCCTGGCTGTGTTGAGAATGTTGAGTAAATGTCACCTCAATGTTTTTCCATTACTAACATTCAAATTTGTCTGATCCTCTGGGTCCACAATCAAATTTGAGGCATGTATATCAACAACTGCAAAAGATATTAACCCTTGAGGACCTAGTTTCTATCTTAGGCTAAATTTAAACCCAGATCAAATTCAGCAAGAGGAATAAGTTTTTCCATATTTAAAAAAGAAATTTTAAATCAGCACTTACAAGGGCTTTTATTACTTGGATGTGAATGATGAAATCGGAGGGTATCTATTCTACGCTAAATGATTAAAGCAAATACTTAAGAAGCAATTATGAGTTTGAAACTATATATACCGAACTCCAAAAAATGTGGAAAAAGATAAAAATAACCCACCATGTAGATATCTGGGCTATTAACATGAAATACAATTAGATATTTCAAAACAATAAGAGAATTGACAAAACTTTTTTCAAACTGTTATGTCTTTATATACCGAGTTAAAAGAGCATTACTTAAAAGCATCCCTGAATAAAGTAGCATTTGCAGCCACATGGTTTTAGTGTTTAGTTGGTATCTGGCTCCTTAACCACATTTGCATGCAGAGGAAATACTCAACATGAAATGAAGGATGGTGGGACAAAAAGTAATAGCAATGTATTTGGAAGATTAAGGCTCATCTAGAATTTCCCTTGAATCAGGACTTTTCATAAAGTGAGGGACAGACATCTTAAGGCTGCGTGGGAATGTTGAGAGCACAAAGCCCAGACCAAGGCATGGTGGAAGAAAACATACATGCCAGCAGGGATCACCCCTGTTTTACCAACTCATGTCATTGCCATCTCTAATTTTGTGGAACTCTGTCTTGCCTTCCTGTGCATTTTGCTTCCCACAATTGCCACAGTTTCCATAACCCACAACCCTTCCTCACTCCCCACCCAAGCCACTGCTGGCAGAACACATGATTAGCTTCAAAGCAAACTCAGATTTTGCAGTTAGAGGTGACCTATCATGGAAGTGACCCCATTTGTTTCTGTATTTTTTTAATAAACATTTTCAACTAGAGGGTAATATTTCCCTTTGAAATAATAACCAGCCTAAGATACCTAGAAATCTACGTCATTCCCTTGTACTTAGTGGAAATTCAGTTAATTGTTAATTGGTAGTCATATTTATTTCTATGTTTAGATTTAAAATCATGTTACTCAGAAACCTGGATCTTATCTCCTCCTTGTAAATACATAATTGAAGCTTCAACTTGGAGTAGGAATTTTGTTTTTTAGAAAGGAATAAAAATGTTTTAGTTTGAAGTATATTTAAGTCTGTCTAATGAACATCTGTTAAATTCATTAACAAATATGTATCTTAAAAGCTATTTTATACCATATTTTAAATCCACACATGATTGCTCTAACCAGTGCCCTAACTTGGTTTATTTAGAGTATAATTCACTATATAGCTAACAGAGCAAAAAGCTCTGCATAGTGCTAGTATTCTTTTTGGAGCAGAAAGTCATTCCATGTTTAAGTTAAAAGAATGTAATAGCCAGGGACACAAACTGTTTTGTTACTTACTTTTCCACTAATCCAAAAAAGTGGCTTTGTTTTATCACAAAGGAATTCTGTATTCAATTTTGTGGTCAGTCTTCTCTGTCTTTGTTTCCCTTAAAATATCATTACTTAGATATTGTGGTTATAAACAAACTAAAAGACATGTCCTCTTTGTTTTTAAGGTTACTACTAAAATATAAGAAGCATTATAGCATCTTTAGAAGGAAATGCATTTTCCACGAGCCGTAGCTTTGTGTTAATTACCAAAATAAAATTGAATGACTGACCCACAATATTAAAAGTATATATGAATATCCTACTCTAGTCATATTATTATATTAGAAAATGAGAAAGGCCAGTTTGAATTTCTTCTGCCACTTAACCTTGGTTCCTTTTATCTGTAAATGAGGAACTCATACAAAGTATTTCTGATTTCAATCTAGGTCAATTATATTATTTTAAGTCCTTTTCATATTTCATTAGTAAGAAAAGAAGAAGCTTATTACCAATTCAGCTTATCACCACAGTCAGACTAAATAACCATTGCATTAAAAATGTCAATTGTAAAAAAAAAATTAAATAATTAAATAAGTCAGTTGTAGGCTTGGATTGATAGAACTCCCAAACATAGAATAATTTACTTAAATTTGATAGTTACTGGATAGAATTTGATAGAGTTATTGATATAAGAGTCACAAAACAAAGACAGTTCCATCACAATACAGAGCAGAGAGACCAGTCACAAAGTCTAAGATAGAGAGGTATAAACTTCTGAACCTCCAATCCACCAGGATTATACAGATAAGAATGAAGTATTTGAAAGAATAAAGTCTTTATCTAAAGGTCAAGCTTTCAGGGGCGCCTGGGTGGCTCAGTGGGTTAAAGCCTCTGCCTTTGGCTCAGGTCATGATCTCAGGGTCCTGGGATGGAGCCCCACATGGGGCTCTCTGCTCAGCAGGGAGCCTGCTTCCCCCCCCCCCACCTGCCTCTTTGCCTACTTGTGATCTCTTTCTCTCTGTCAAATAAATAAATAAAATCTTTAAATAAATAAATAAAGGTCAAGCTTTCAGTCCATCTATAAGGCCCAGCTTTATAAACATACACCCTTTTTAACATATGGTAAAATTATTCAACACATAGGCAACTATAAATATGTATAAAAGATCACTTCGTCTGGTCTTGGTTTTAGTGTAACTCTCAATATCAGAATTTTGCAGTTGGTACAGTACCCTTAGACATGAACACAGTTCTTTTTAATGACACTAACCTCCCCAGACTAACCCAACCTGGCCCAAATGTCTAATAGAAATCGGTGCTACAGAACAAAGACAAAAGTCAGTTCTGTTAGCAGGAGAAGAAAATGAGCAAGAAAGACAACAGCAAGTTTTCACATTGAGAAGAAAAGGAAGTAAAAAAAGAAGAAAAGCAATCTCTATACTCTTTACTCTGGTGTCATACACTAGGTACATATTCCTCATTATGTCATCTTAATAAATATTGAGCAATTGATTTGTGCCTGGTACTTTTCAAGGAGGTGAAGAAAGAATGATGCAAAAGAATGAATGTGCTCTTATGGAGTTGACATTCTCCTAGGGTTATCTTCTGTGTGACACCAAATGATGTTGCTTGGTGAAGGAGCCCACTTGTGAGCTCAGACACAGTCTATGTTTACTCAAGGTCAATGGGTGTGGCAAAAAAAGACAGACTGCTAGGCTTCTGGGTAATTTATCAAAATTATAAGAAATAACATATGGACAATGAGAGAATCTTCTGGTACAGAATCTGAGACCTTCCCATAGGCCCATTTGATTGCTTGTTTCATATACTTCAAAACAGAACTGACCCATGATACATGAAAAGGTTATTAGCAAATTACCTAGGCACAGAGAGTGTCATATTTCTTTCTGTAGGATAATAATCATCCTTAAAATTATTGTTAGTGAATTATGATCTCAAAGAGTTCCTAGAGTATCCCTTGAATGGATTCAGACATCATAAGTAATGTACATGAATGAAGCTGCTAGTGATAGGAGACAAAAAGGAGTGAATTATGGAAGCACCTCTAAAGGCATTCAAACCTACTTTTTTTTTTAAAGATTTTATTTATTTATTTGACAGAGAGTGAGAGAGAGAGAGAGAGAGAGATCACAAGTAAGCAGAGAGGCAGGCAGAGAGAGAGGGGGAAGCAGGCTCCCTGCTGGGCAGAGAGGCCAATGTGGGGCTCAGTCCCAGGATCCTGAGATCATGACCTGAGCCAAAGGCAAAGGCTTTAACCCACTGAGCCACCCAGGCGCCCCTCAAACCTACTTTTTAAGAACACTATTCAGGCTAAATTTTGCCCAGAGGCTGCCAAATTATAATCTTTGCCATAATATTATGAAAAACCAAGCTCTTTGAATTATAAATAATAATAATTGACATAATTTTGGTCACAGGAGTATTATTACTGCACACTTCTCATTTTGTCAGTCAGTATCTAGCTACTCTGACTTTCGTAATCATAACCCACTTTTCTTTATGAGAAACCAATCTGTACCCCATTTTCTGACCATATGCTTTGAATAAATTTCTTCCTCTTAGGGAGAGAGGCAGCATCTGGCCTGGCATAAGCAAATCAAAGCATTATAATTCTCCAGAAAGAGTGATTAATTTTGTAATAAGCACATGATCCAATAAGAACTAATGAGTGCAAACTCTTCCTGTTATTTGTGGAAAACAGATTTTTGTTTCTTATTTTGGATGTGAAACTGAGACATTGTGAGGTCTGCAGCATGGTTTCCATCATCATAGGACCATGAAGGTGGAGACTGTGACAGAAAAACCAAAGAAGAGTGCCTTGGACATAGTGAGTGGATGCTTAAGATTTATTGGGCAAATGAATAAATATTGGAGTTTCCAGATCTGGGTTGCCATGGCAACTTAACATCTATATTTGGTACAATTTCCTAAACTCTAAAGTGAAAGGTGATCTAGAACAGTGACAAACTACCTACAGATGGTGAGGGAGTATAAACAGAAATAGCTTCTCACTACTGGATATTTCATTCAAGATTTATGTTTTATTTTAAGTATAGGCATTGTTTTGTTTTCATAATGTTTATTTTAATATTGTTAGAAAAACAAAATTCAACCAAATAAATCTGAAGATCTAATTGACTTTCCTAAGCAACTCATGAATCAGGCAGCATCCAATCTAACAAGTAGAAGGGAGCTCTGGGGACTTGTGCAAAATGGAAGGTTTTTATAAGAAGGAGGGTGGAGGAAGAAGTTATTAGCAAAATAAAAGAAAAGGTTATTTCTGGCCAGGTCATGTTCCCTTAGGGCAGGAGGTCTTATTAGATGGATTACTTCATCTTCCTTTGGGGGTAAGGAGGGCATGGAGAAGACCCATGTGACAGATGACCTCATTGGTGCTGACCAGAAAATTCCAGATCAATTGGCTTAACTCTCAGTCCTGGAAAGGTTAAAACTACAACTAATCTTGGTTTGCTGACCCGCGGCAAGTTATTCTACCTTGGGCCTTTGGTATTCTTTTTAACAGTATAAAAATAATCCTCAAGTAAAAACTGATGTTCCCAGAAGATGGGCATAATTATTCTCTACCTTCAAGTAATCCCTAGAACCTTGTTTTTGCCCTAGAGGTATTGAAAAATTTGGGCTAGGGTGTTCATAAAGAAACATCTACCACTAAAAGTCTGTTAATTTGCATTTCTAAACACTTAATCTTCAAGACACTTTATTAAACAATTATTAAGTAAAGAAATAACATTACTGAGCTTTCCTGTAATTCAAGTTAAGAAAACATTACCAAATAGGTGTCCCTTGAGAATTCAACTAGCCCTTCTTTGTATTCCTTCCTTGTACTTCTTCCCATCACCACCATTCATAAACTCAACTATTTTCCTTCCACCATTTTGGCCAATCAAATTATAATATGAATTTAAAGATTGCTACTCAGCCAGTATGAATAAACAGCCCTGCCTCTCCTCATCCATGATGCAAATATATGTATAAAGTGATTTTTTTTTTAAAATATGTCTTTTAGGCTTTTACAAGTCAATAGACTGTTTTGCCCACCTTATTTCAACCAAAGTTTTTTTAAAATGTGCGGGAGAGTAATGTTAAACAAGTTCCTAACTCCCTGAGAACTTTATTTCAATGTGTCCAGCTCTGAGGAAGCAAAGTTTCCCGAGCCCTTCCAGGACACAGTAATATCCAAAATCCTGAGGACATTCTGCTAACTTGAGGAGTAATTGTTGGAAACAGCATGTTACGGAATTGAAAACTAATCCTGGATTTTCCAGTGCAATGTACATTTTCTGGAACATTCAACTCTCCCCAGGCAGAAGTCAGAATGTTTATAGCTTTCGGCCTCATTGTTTGTAAATGGAAAGCTGAGCTCAGAATTCATAATCACTGATTAAGCTGCTGTTTTTTTACCCAATATTGGGGGTGGGGAAGGACAGTGGGTTCTCTCATACTGAACCATAAACACATGTTTTGTTACATGTAATAAATTCCCTAACATTGCACTTCTTTTGAAGGGAAGGATGAGGGATGTAATAAAATACTTGAGGGGTGCCTGGGTGGCTCAGTGGGTTAAAGCCTCTGCTTTCTGCTCAGGTCATGATCTTAGGGTCATGGGATCGAGCCCCGCATCGGGCTCTCTGCTCAGCAGGGAGCCTGCTTCCCTCTCTCTCTCTGTCTGCCTCTCTGCCTACTTGTGATCTCTCTTTGTCAAATAAATAAATAAAATCTTTTAAAAAATAAACAAATAAAATTATAAAATAAAATAAAATACTTGAGCCAAAAGCTAAAAGAGTCTGTCTAGTTGGCATATCAAGTTAAAAATGAAAAGAAATCCCTATAGGTAGTGCACTAAATATATTCCATGATTTTATTTTCAGTGTCAACATAATAGGATGCTAAAGGTAGAAGGACTTTAGAGGTCACTTAATCCAATCCTTTCTTTACAAAAGAGGAAACTGAAAACCTCCGAAGTAAAAGGACTTACTTAGTAGTTAGAGTCACAGATAGTGTCAAAACAGAGAACAGACTGAACTTACCTGACATCTAATACAGCATTACTTTACTGCATAAATTATTGTATAGAACATACACTGATTCCGTATGTTAACTACTGAGTGTCACACACAGATTATGACACATCATTTTAAATATACCTGAATTGTACTTCTCACAGTCTTCATGATTGTAAAGCCAAGTATATTTAGCCATTACATTGGTCTGAGACCCTGTTCATTGGATCTATTTTACCCTACCTTCTCCTGCCCATTAAGAAATGCTTTCGACTAAGCCAGAAAGCTCAAAAAGTACTTGTTAGTAAGTCTGACTTTGCTGAGTCAAGAAAAGAAGGATCATTTACGAGTTAGGAGGAAAAGTAGTGGGTCAGAGTGTAACAACAACATTTCCTAGGCTCTATATTTGATACTTTGACATCTTGGGGATGTTAAAGGGGAACAGAATATGCCATCCTAAAATATATCCCTTTGGTATAAAGACTATTTTAGGCTGATTATTTTTAAGAAACAGACAAGAACAGCTCTGAAAACCAACAGAAATAACCCTTTTGTAAAAGATATTTACATTTGCAAGGGAAATCTCCATTTGTATGGGTGTCTTCCTCTCATTATCAGGAACAGGAGAATACCTAAATCTCTAGAAACTCCTTAAGGAGCTGCTGACTTAATCTGCATGGCAACTATACCCTTGTTTACTGTGTTTTGCCTGATAACCTCTGTAACTGACTTCCCTCATCCCAATATCTTTTTTTTTTTAGTCGAAGATGGTATTTAAAGTGGTGACTTGGGCCATTCAGGTTATTACTCAGTTTTCCTGGGTAGCTTGTATATACATAGGAGGAAATAATATAAACATTACTATACTTTTGTTTGTTTTTCTCCTGTTAATTTGTCCTTTATTATAGAAGGGCCTCAGACAAGAACCTAGAAAAGTAGAGGAGGAATCATTTTTTTCTCCTCTGTGGTGTCCTGCAGGCCCTGGAGGGACTGCCCCTCCCACGGCCAGCCAATTCCTAGAGAGAGTAAAGAACTGGTTTGCAAGTGTACCTTCCCTATGTACACCAACCATTCTAGAGCCCACACCCCAACCACCTCCTTTATTGGCTTTCATACTCTGGGCCGGTATTCCCCTGCCCTAATAACCCCAGAGCCAGGAAACAGACAACAATGAAACCAAAACATGTTAACAAATATTTTACCATCCTAGCCTAATGAAACTAGCTAACTTGATTGATTTTTGAACCTATTTTGCAGAAGTTGACTGACCACCAATGACTAGCTAAGATTGGAGCCAACTGGGAAGAATTGTTACAGCTGTGCAGAAGGGACAAGGTAAGAACAAAAGTAACCTCTGTGATGACCCACCTAAAGATCTTTCCCCCATCATGATGCTTATGCCGCCATTTGCTCAACATGTATCCCATGAAGAGGCATGATTCCTGAACATACATGCTCAGAAAGGACACCTCCCTTTGTCCCTACATCCAATCATCATACTCCACTCAGCCTACTCCTTACCCTTAAGTATACCAACCCAACCCTTCAGGGAGGTGGATTTGAGAAATCTTCTCCTGTCTCCTTAGTTGGTGCCCTGCAATATAACCTTTTTCTCTGTTGCAAAAGACACTGGTATCAGTGTTTGAATTGATGCACACTGAGCAACAGGCCCTTGTCTGGTAACACTAACAACCCCTACACCCCAGAGCCCACTGAAATTATTCAAACAAGCCAATCCTAAAGCTGCTTGCCCTGTCTTGCCCACTACTTCCTGAGGAAACCATAACAAAGGCTTGCCCACATTTTCCCCTTGCCCCTTCTGTCTCCTGACCAACACTGGTGGATCCCTCATGTGGCCCTGTGTGGTGTGATATGTCCCTTCCTCTTAGGAACTGTGAGTAATGAACTATTTTTCCAATGGAAATCTTTGCTTGATCTGAATTCAGATCTTATTCAGATCACCATATCTGAATAAGAATAGCTACATTTTACAACAAAGAGGTCAAAGTCCAAGAAAACTAAAGGTGCCAAAATCCAAGATGGATTTAAAGCAAACAAGAAGAAACAAGAGATAAGCTTTAAGTAGGGAGAATCATCTGGCTAACTTAAACCATCCATTGTTTCCAGCACATTCTCCCTATGTGCTACCCCATCAATAGATGCACCATAAAACGTATTTTATAATATTAGCTTTAGAAACAAGTATACCTAGGTCTGAATGCTTAGCTCCTCCAACAAACTGTGCTCTGATTTTGGAATTTTAATTTTCTTTTTTCTCATGCTGGAAGAATCAGAATGGGTTCCCTGGGGAATCACCAAGATAATAATATCCATATTATAGAATTCTTAAACAGGTTAAATGAGATAGTATGTATAAAGATTTCAGCACAAATTTGGTGTGAATTAATTCTAATTAATAGCATTAATATTATATTATTTCTAACCTTAAAGTACTATTCCTGAGTTTTCAAGGTATGTCATATATACGCCAGGTAATATTCAAGAAGCTCTGATATATATTGTAATCGATGCCATTTTTCAAAGGAAAAAAACTCAGACTTAAGAGAAATAACTTGCTCAAGCTCATACAATTAGGTAAGAATTACAAGTTTCTTCACTGCTTCTAACTTTCACTTGTTCTTCTCTACACAAAGCTGAACTAATGCCCATAAAGTTATTTAGTGAAGGGACTATGACTCACTTATCTTTTATTTCAGAGTACCTGAGAATTTTTTTTTTAATTTAAACTAACTTCATTGAGTATTTGTTGTGTGCAGCACTTTTTTAAGAAATTTATATAAACTATATCATTTAAATATGATGATACTTCACAAGATATATATTACAATGTCCATTTTCAGGTGAGGAAATGGAGAATCACAGAAATTAGCCTACTCAAACCACACAACAGTATTTGAAACCATCAGAGATACCTTTGGCAAAAGTTGATGTGCCACACTTAAATAAGCTGTAAGTCAAAACAGACGTGTAATTCATTTCTATTGAATTAAATTTTAATTGACATCGGGAAAATACATCTTCTCATTCTGCTAAAGAGTGTAAAAATGGTGACATGTTCTGGAAAACCTGTGTGTATGTGTGTGGGCGTGTGGGTGTGTATAGTCTCTGAGTGTGCTGTGTATATTTTAATAAGCATTCAAACTTTCTGTCAATAGTAATAGAAATCCTCATGTTAACACATGGCTACCCTGGGAGCAGGGGGCAAGGATGAGGGTGCAGGCATAAGCGCCACGGGAAAAAACCTTTTCAGCCTCCTTCGTAGCTAGCTGTGACCTTGTGGAAAGTTCTGACCAATGGGATGTTAGGAAAAATGATGTAAATTAAGTTCTGAGACATACCTTAAAGGCAAGTGCAGTCCCAGTTAGCTCCTGAGCCATCTTGCCTTTACTGAACTCCAAATCCTAACTTCCACTTAAACCACTGTTATTTTGGCCTCAGTAGCTGAATTATCACAACACTTATTTACTGATTTTTCACTTACAACTAAGGCAAAGCTAACAAAAAAGAAGGAAACAATTGAAATGTATTTTGAGGGATTGATGAGTTAAGTATCAAGCCAAGCCATATAAATATGGAATCTTCGTGTTGGGAGGGATATGAATAGTCTAATCTATCCACAGAGGTGATGCTCAAATTCACTCTCTTTACAAAGTGAAGTCACAGGAAAACTGTAAACAAATATGTTGAATTAGATGTATCTAAAGTAAAGTGTGAAATTTTGAGTTGTCAGAGCCACATCTATGAGTTGGAAGTACTTGTTACTTGAGTGGAATATGTGCAAAGCACTGGTATGAGCCCAAAACATGCCGGTTCTATATGAGATACCACAGAAGGGATAGAACTGTCAGGAGACACTGGAGAACCAAAGGGGGTATTTCTGAAAAGAAGATTATCAGATGCTCACATAAGATTAACCACTCAATGCTATATCTAATGCCTATTTTCTTCATCTAATTCAGAAAACTTTGGCTTAAATTGTAGGGACTTATTTTCTCCCATGCATCCTGAAGACACATCTTCAATGACTTTCTTCGTAAGAAGCAGGACCAGATCACATGAGACTCATTTTGGTTTTTAAAATATGTGTATTATGAACAATATTTGCATGATTATGCAGACAAGTTGAAAATGAGGTCATTGTTGCTGTACAAAGTGAAACTGTGGTTTATTCTCATGTTTATGCCATCTGTTCAGAAGGAAAAGAGAAAATCAAAGATTTTTTTCTATAGCTGGAGATTTTCTGGAAGTTTTTAATTTTTATGACAAACAATTTATCATTTTTTTTTTCTTTTTTGGTCTGCTTTTGGTATCATTTCTAAGAACTTTGTACCTAATTTAGGGCCATATAGATTTTCTCCTATGTGATCAACCGAGAAACTTTAGCTCTTACATATAGCTCTATAATCCATCATGAGTTATTTTTTATCTAAGGTATGAGGTATGAATCTAAGTATTTTCTTTTCTCAAATAGATGTCCAGTTGTCCCAGAACCACTTGCAATTTCTATCCTTTTCCCCACTGAATTTCCTTGGTACTTCTGTTCCACCCTATTCTGGCTCTCTCACTTAACATCAAGTTACTCAGCCAATCAAAGATTTGCTATTTGTATTCAGAGTTGTAAATGTTCTTTAACATGAGTAAATGAGTGAGTAAAGATACAAGAGAATAACTAAATGCAGTGGCCTGTTATTTCTTACCTAGTTTTTTTGCAATTTCCCCACTATTGTTTAGAATTCAAATTTTATTTAAATTTATTTAAAATTATTTGAATATATTATTTTGTTTAAAAAGGGACATTTCTCTTTTTTTTGCTTGACTGTTTTGTGTTATTTTGTGTAGTTCAATCTGAAACAGGTCCATAAAAAGTTTATGAGTGTGCATTAATATTCTTTTTAGTTATCAGAAATGGAAAGAATTACACAATCATATTTTAAAGAGAAACCAACAAAAATGGAGAAAAGAGGTAACTTGAAAAAGAGAAATAAACCAAAGTGTTAAAGAGACCTCTGAAACACATCTGATATGTGCACCCAAATGCAGGCAAAATCACACATCTGTAATTTCAGATTATGGAGGAGTGCAACCATCCTTATTAACAAGTTGACTTTTTTAAAAGTCACCAGAAATAACTTCCCAATATTAAATCAAAATTTCTCATTATGATAAAAGATAAACATTGATGCTGTGATAAATGTCTCGTGTATTGTTTCATTTACCCCTCATGATCTTTGACCTAGGAAGGAAAAATGAAACCAAGGTTTAGAAGGGCTAAGATATTGGCAGAACCAAGATTTGACCATAGGAAATCTGATTTCACGGTCCACCCTCATAATTATTACCCTCTTTGTTTCCCTGTGCAGCAATATAAATAATTCTTTTCATAGCCAATTGGTAGTATAACAACAACAACAACAGATCTTCACTCTTAGGAACCCTCAATATGATAGATATTCATATATCTGAGGTTACTTTTTAGAGTTAATTCCAATTTCAAGAGGGAGTGATACAGGGATAATTATAGTCCCTGCTTCTTCTTCCTCTTTCTATGTCCTACTCCAAACATTCCACAACACAACCCGATCTCCTCCACATACATACCACTTCTTAATCTGTACATATTCTACTTAGTATACACAGGTCAGTTTTTCATATGTTCTTTAGCTATAGCAAATAGGAAGATAAGAATGCTACTAGTATTTAAAATGTCATGTTTCTAGGACCATCTAAGAGGTAGGTGTCACCTGAAGTAAGACGGTTAAATGTCTAAGAATTTAAGCTCCAGGATCAAAGTGTCTGGCCTGTAATTACTATTTGTGAGACATCAGTCAAGTTTTTATTAATCTCATATATAAAATGGAGGAATAAAACAATTTCCAGTTGTTGTAAGGATTTAATTATATAGCTTCTATACTTTTCACTAAGGCATGGCACATACTAAATGCTCACCTAACGTTAGATATTTATGTTAATTCTTTTCTGGAAAAAGATCTAGTATCAAATTGTGCCATAATTATGTTGTTGTTTGTGGTGTTTTTTAGCAGATTCAATATGGCAGCTACCTAGAAAACTATCTATTATCCAAATGGTGACATATTAATTATTTAGAGGACTCCTTTGCAATTCTGCAATTCTACACAAAACAGGAAATAAATGTGTTATAAGAGCCATATTAAGTTTCTGCCATGGAAGATAAAGGTATCTTGATATTATTTAGATATAAACATTGTGCCTCTTATTTGACCATTTATAAGGCTCTAAACTGCAATTGGGGAAAGTACTATGTGGTTGCAAGCATCTTCTGACCTACCTTCATGTAGAGATGGGATAGCTCTCTATAAAAAAAAAAATAGGTCTGAAATTTCCACATCAGTATATTATTTCTGCCATTTACACAACCAACATGAATCTTTAGTCTACCTGCTCTAGCTTCTTACCAGAAACTTCCATCTCAAATCATGCATTCCACTTATGGTAAATACTTGACCCAAATATCCAATTGGTATAACAGCAATATACTCTCAAAATCTCCAAACCTGATTCCTACATCAAACCAGATAGCCATAAAGCCACATGCTGTGCTTGCTGTGCTTGACCTCATATTATACCTTTAGATTTCATAAACTGTCTCTAATTATAAAAATATTATGAAATACATCACTTACTTTGTCCTTTATGAAAACATCCACATAAAAATTTCCTCTAATCTCAGAGCCAGACTATATATATATATATATAGTCTGTATAAATATATATATATATATATATATATATATATATATATATATATACACTTGACAAATTCAAATTTTTAAGCTTCCCATTTTTGGATGACAAGAGCTGTGCAACATGCCAGCTACTAGAATGAAGTCTGTTAAATTTGAGTTCAAATATAAAGCTTTCCACCAACATTTTTATTTTTGATTATCTTAAATCGTTTTATATTTGTCAGGTAATTTTTAACCTGATTTTCATACTATCTATTAAAAACTGGAGAGAGAGAGAGAGAGGGAGGGAGGAAGAGAGAAGGAGGGAAGGAGGACTCACACAAAATTAGAAACTAAAGAGGAGAAATAATAACTGACACCACAGAAATACAAAGGATTATAAGAGAATTTTATGCCAATAAATCAGACAAACTAGAAGAAAGAGGTAAATTTCTAGAAACAGAACCACCCAAGACTGAGCCAGGAAGATATAGAAAATTTGAACATACTGGTTACCAGCAATGAAATTCAATCAGTAATCACAAAATTTCCAACAAAGACAAGTCCAGAAACAATTGGGTTCCCAGGTGAATTCTAGCAAACATTTAAAGAAGAGTTAATACTTGTTCCCAAACTACTCCAAAAAATCAGAAGAGGAAGGAAAGCCTCCAAATTTTTTCTATGAGGCCAGCATTACCCTGATACCAAAACCTGATAAAGACACTACAAGAAAGAGAACTACAGGATAATATCTCTGATGAACATAGATGTAAAAATCCTCAATAAAATATCAGCAAACCATATAGAAAGTATAGAGCTTCTCCTCAAAATAGGAAATTCAAAATTTCATCAAACATTGCAACCATTTCCAAATGATCAGGTCTCCTCAAATTTAGTCTCATTCCTCTCTCATTATCCTATAAATATATATCCTATAATTATTATGATCAACACCATCACTACTCCTGTGTAAAATACTATTGAAAACAGAAGAAAAGGAGGGAAATCTGTAATATATAAATATTTGACAGACTAGAAAGGGAAAAAATAGCTTAATCTTCAGTACTATAAATGATCACAAGGCCATACAATTTGTAACTTCCTTTCTTTACTACACATTCCATGTTCCCTTGGTTCCTAGGCAGCACTAGGAAGAATTCCCCAAGGATACATGTATGTATATATTATAAAATAAGTATATATATAATATCAACCCTTTTTGCCATATTGGTTGTAAGTATTTTTTCATTTTTTTCTTTTCTCTATTGACTTTTTACGTTTAAGATTTAAATCATTAGGGGATAATACCTGATATCTCCCTTTGATTTCTTTTATATATCTCTCTTATACATTATTTTATACAAAGTATTACATTCAGCATTTTTTACTAATAGTTTTTCTTTTTTTACCCCTAGTTTATAGTATTTCTTAATGATATAATTTTTAAATCTTTTAATCTATCTGGAATGCATTTTGGGATCTGGTCATGCTCTCACACATATTCCATTTCTATTCTAACACTTCTATAAATATTAGGGCAATATCACTGCTTTCATAGGTTTAGATTTTTATTCATTCATTCATTCATTCAATTAAAAATACTATACAAGTTAGTTACGCATGTTAGGTGATAAGGATAATGAGAAGATATCTTTATTATTACATTCTAGTGATGAAAATGCTTAGTGGGACACAGTGATCTTCAAAAAGAAAAAAAAAGATAATACAGAGAACATTCTTCTAATAGTAAGTTTAGGGAACATCTTTTCTTGAGAATGGAACATTTAAGCTGAGAATCAAAGGATAACAAGGCAGCCACAAAGAAGGAGCCAGATGAGGCAGCCTGTTTTTTCATGTCCTAGGAAAGACTGAGCATAATTTCTGTGTGATGAGAACACTGCAAGGGAGGCAGGGAGAGACTAGAAGTTTAGGATATTAGGATAGACAGAGTTAGAATACATAGGGCCTTGTAGTCCACAGAAATTTTGGATCTAATCCTAAATACAATAAAAAAGAAAGATGTCCTTTTGGCTACTATTCAGAGAATTGATAAGACAGCAAGGTTGGAAATAGGGAGTCTCATTAGAAAGTGACAGTTATTAGTGCTATCTGCCACATACATGGAATGATTACACTTCCTGGCCCTCTTGTGGCTTGGACAGACCATGTAACATTCTAGTCACTGAGTTGTGAAAGGAATAACACGTTAAGTTCCAGGCTGAAACATTTAATTGCCAGTGTGCAATCATCCAGGGACCTCACCCATTCTCTCTACACAACAACCAGCCATGTTAGATATGATGCCTGGTCCATTTGTCTGAGATGTAGAGTCCAGAGATGTGCAGCAGAATCTCAGCCTATTTGTGATGGACAAAAAAGCATGTCCTCAGAACATCTTTATTATTACAAACCACTGAGATTTTGGAACCATTATTTTTTTTCCAGCTACATTGAGGTATAAATGACAAAATTGTAAGATATTTAAAATGTACAATGAGATGATCTGATGGACATACACATTGTGTATACAGGATTCTCTGGGCCTTTATTGTAGCATGACCTAGCCCATCCTGACTGAATACAAATGGCCATTCCAATGGTGTAATTAGAGATGGTTGTGGCTTGAGCAAGATCCTAATAGTGAAGTAGAGAAGTTGACAGATTTAGCATTTGTCTCTGGCTGGCAGGTAGTGCTGAGCAATAAAATGTATGAAGTAAGAAAGGGAGCTGTCAAAGAAAAACCCCACTTCTGACTTTAATAAATAGTGCCATTTACTGAGATAGAGAAGTATAGATATAGACCACATGTGATGGAGGGAAAGAAAGTAAAAAATTCTGTTTGGACAAATTAAGGTTGAAATTTTCACATGTAGCTGTCAGATAAGCAACTGAATATGTGATTTTTGGACCTGAGATCAAAAGTGATAGTGGCATTTATAAAATTTTGGAGATGTCTGAATATACGCGATTTTCAAAGCTATGGACATGAATAGGATTGCCCAGAAGGAGGTGAGGAAGACACCTCAAAGCCAAGTCCTTAAGAGCTCCAGCATTTAGCATTTGGTAGATAAGAAGAGAAGATGCAAACAAAAGAAATTATAAAGAAGAGACGAGTGATTAGAAAATAAGTATCGGGAAATTTAGTGTCCCTGAAGGAAAGAGAGGAGATTTAAAGCAGCAGCAGCAGCACCAGCAGCAGGGTGCTGGTATAATCAATTGTGTTGAATGACGCTGAGAAGCAAGTAAGATAAAGACTAAGGAGTGTCCATTGGGCAAGTCACTGTAAACCTTGACAAGAGCATTTTTGATGGAGTAATGAGCATGGAGGCCAGACAGGAGTGGGTGAAGAATAAATGGATGATAAGGAAATAAAGACAATAGGAGGAGAGAAACATGAAGGGGGCAGGTAGAAGGCAAGTTCCTGGAGGAGTCTGTGATGAAAGAAAAGTTTATTGTGGCTGCTCTATAGTTTTAATGGGAAATAAAAAAATATTAGTTTTTTAAAGTATATTAGTATGATGATAGAAATGATCCAATCCAGGTTGATATTTTGATATCTAGTTATTTAAGCATGCCTTCAATTCTTTTTCAAAAATGACTTCATGCAAATTTTTTTTTCATCTTCTTTTACATTCATTTGTGGGTTTCTTTTTGAACCTTTGTTAATTACATTTTTGGCAAACCATGGCTAAGTCCAGAATTTCTTTTGGGTTTTTAATAATTGAACCCTTTCTGAACTATTTAAAATTTTTGGCCATGAACTTAAATTGCCTTTTTTGTCATGTCAGTAGGCTTATGTGAGACACAGAGTTATGTGAAATTTTTCGTCTTCTTCTTAATACTTCAGTAAATTATAGGAAAACACTCATTAGCTGTTTTTTTTAATAATTTGAAAGCAAAATGGAAAACATAAAAATGCTCCCAATATTTAAAAATATTTTAATATCAAATAAAAACTATAGTCAAGTTTTCATTGAAAATATATTTTTATATATTTATATTTGTAGATGTGTGCATTTATCTTTGGTTCCAGGAGTGAAATAAAGAGAAGTCTGTAATGCAGTTGAAAAAGGATATTATCCATGGGGAGCCAGTCTAAATCAATTAGCAATTATAGACAAATATAAATAAAAGATTTTTTAAAATTCTAATTCCTGAAAAAGGAAATAGTCTAAATTGTTTTAATGAATGATTGTAATTTTCACTTTTAAAATTATCTTTCCAATTGGTCCAAAGAAATACTTTTGAATAAATTTTTTTCTGCATGGCTATTTGTCAGATCTAACGGTATTTTTATTATACTTTATTTTTAAAACTACTCTTAAATTTCCAAAGTAAGAATTTAGATAGTAACCATATTTTGTGACTTAAACTCAGTAGAGTTTATTTTCTTAAACAGTTGGTAGGAAAATAGGGGAACTAAACTTTGCCTTGCTTTAATATTTATTTTAGTATGGAAAATCTCAGGAATGTACATTAAAGAAACTGCAAATGTTTCATACATAAAAATAATTACTTTTACTGTACTAAATCTGTTATATACCATCAGAATATGTACATGGTATTTATATTGATATAACTTTCCCGTTATGTTAGAGATGTTGAGTCTCAATGTTTATTTCCCTAATTTGCTAATTCTTGGAATGTATGCATTTTAAACACTTAGAGAGAGGAATGTCATCTCCATTTCTGATTAAAAATATTTTCTCCACAAGAAAATTAGCCTCAAGAATCAATAACCTGGATAACCTGACTACTAAACGCTAACATGTGAGGAAATGTGTATAGAAAATTAAATGTTATTCACAGAATTCTCAAGGAAACATATAGCCTTTATATAAGTGTCCAGATAAACATCATAGAGATTACTTTTTTCTTCCTTTTATTCAACCCATGGCTACCTTGGCCATGGGAATTCAAAGAACACAAGACCTCAAGTCATGGAATCTATTCCCAGCTCTCCTGGTAACTTGCTTTTGCACTTTCCAAACACTTGACCTGTCTGTGCTTTAGATTTCCCTTATATATTAATGAGGAGAGAGCTGAATGCAAATAGCTTAAATCTAGGTAAAAAATAAATTTATCCGGAAAGTAAATGGGTACTTCATTTCTATGAAGTAGAAATTTTCCAAGGTAAAATGCAATAAGAACTGAGGACGGGAATCCATCAAAAGCCTAGAGGAGAATACAGGCAGTAACCTCTTCGACATTGGCCACAGCAACTTCTTTCAAGACATGTCTCCAAAGGCAAGAAAAATAAAGACAAAAATGAACTTTTGGGACTTCAACAAAATAAAAAGCTTTTGCACAGCAAAGGAAACAGTCAACAAAACTAAGAGGCAATCCACGGAATGGGAGAAGATATTTGCAAATGACATTATGAATAAAAGGCTGGTATCCAAGATATACAAAGAACTTATCAAGCTCAACACCCAAGTAACAAATAACAAATGATCCAGTCAAAAAAATGGGCAGAAGACATGAACAGACACTTCTCCAAAGAAAACATTCAAATGGCTAACAGACATATGAAAAAAATGTTCAACATCACTCGGCATCAGGGAAATACAAATCAAAACCACAGTGAGATACCACTTTACACTAATTAGAATGGTCAAAATTAACAAGACAGGAAACAACAAATGTTGGTGAGTATGTGGAGAAAAGGGGAACCCTCTTACACTGTTGGTGGTAATGCAAATGCATGCAGCCACTTTGGAGAACAGTATGGAGGTTCCTCAAGATGTTAAAAATAGAGCTACCCTACAACACAGTGATTGCACTACTAGATATTTACCCCAAAGATACAGATGTACTGAAAAGAAGGGGCACATGCACCCCAATGTTCATAGTAACAACGTCCACAATAGCCAAACTGTGGAAGGAGCTGAGATGCCTTTCAACAGATGAATGGATAAACAAGATGTGGTCCATATATGCAATGGAATATTACTCAGCCATCAGAAAGGATGATACCCAACTTTCTTATCAACATAGATGGGACTGGAGAAGATTATGTTGAGTGAAATAAGTCAAGCAGAGAAAGTCAATTATCATATGGTTTCACTTGTGGAGCATAAGGAACAACATGAAGGACATTAGGAGAAGGAAAGGAAAAATGAATTAGGGAAAATTGGAGGGGGATATGAACCATGAGAGAGTGTGGACTCTGAGAAACAAATTGAGGGTTTTGGAAGGGAGTGGGTGGGAAGATGAGTGAGCCTGGTGGTGGATGTTAAGGAGGGCACATATTGCATGGAGCATGGAGTGTGGTGTATAAACAATGAATCTTGGAACACTGAAAAAATAAAATTAAATTAGAAAAAGAGAGAGAGAGAGGTGTGAGTACAAGATAACCAACCATCTTGCTCCCCAAAGATGTTCATGTCCTGATTCCTAGAGGACCTTACATGGGAACAAGGACTTTGCAGATGTGATTAAGTTAAATATCATGAGATGGGAAAATTATCCTGGATTATCTGGGTTGGCCCAATATAATCACAAGGGTCTTTATAAAAAGGAGGCAGAGAGAAATTTTACTACAGAAAGGGAGTGTTAGGGTAAAGACGAGTGAGAAAGACTTGACAAGCCACTGCTGACTTGGAAGATGGAGCAGGGGCCATGCACCAAGGAATGCAGGAAATCTCTAGAAGCTGGCAAAGAAAAGAGAATACAGGTGTCTGGATGGTTCAATTGGTTAATCATGTGATTCTTGATTTCAGCTCAGGTCATGATCTCAGGGTTGTGAGATTAAGCCCAGGGTTGGGCTCCGTGCTCAGTGCAGAGTCTGCTTGAGATTCCCTCTCAACCTTTCCTTCTGCCCTCTCCCAACTCATGCATTCTCTCTCTCTCTCCCTCCCCCAAAATAAATAAATAAGATCTTTAAAAAAAAAAAAAAAAGGAAAGAAAATAAAAATCTCTTTTTGAAGCCTCCAGAGGGAATGCCGCCCTGCCAACATCTTGATTTTGGACTTCTAACTTCAAGAACTCCAAGAGAATACCTCTGTTTTCTTTAAAACCACTAATTTTTTGACAATAGAAACTAATGCAATGAGTTCTCCCCAAAATAAAAATGAAAGGATATGATTTAGTATCTCCATTTGGATGGTGTAGCACTGCATCTTCCAAAGAACAATGCCTTCTCACCCCACCCAACTCCATACACCACTCACTCTTGTTTTCCTCTCTTCTTTCGAAGAATGCAGTCTTTGTTTATTTAGAAATTATATATTTCTTAAATATACACACTTTTGTTGTTCTCTTATTTTGTTTTGTTTGTCTTGGATTAAGATAAAATGCATCATGACTTTTCATGTTAAAATAATACAATACAGAGCCAGTTCTGATTTGGATAAGCTCAATTACTTATTGCTTCTATCAATGAGAGCTACTATTGTCCCATTTTAGCAATGAGCTAACTCACGTAATTTATTAGAAGTTATACAACAATAACAAAAATTTCCTGAGTCAGGATCTAAAATTAACCAAGTCATCTGAAAACAATGTCCAAGCTCTTAGGCAGTTTATGTTATAAATCTCTCTATGTAGTATAGTTGTACTGACTCATACGGCCTGGGATAGGACGTTTACTGTTTCCCATCCCATTCCCTTCCCAAAAAGGAAGGGAAACTAACATTCCTGATAATTTACTTTGACCAAGCAGCTGGCTAAGTGTTTTGTTGTTTTGTTTCTCACATCAATCCTGAGGAGGTATACATTTTTATTTTTTCACAGACAACTTATTGTTGGGTAGGTAATTCTAACATAGATTTTTCAGAAACCCATACTGTTATAATAGATCAAAGAGTCCCCAAGCTTTTAAATTCATGAACCGGTAAAATATTGGAAGAAAGGAAAATAGTGAAATGACATCAGGTGTGAATTTTTTATTTTGCCAAATTAAGAAACACAGAAAAAAATAAATTAAAACAAGGAGGAACAAGAAAGAGAAAGGAAGAGAAAGATAAGGAGAAGGTTGAGGAGAAAGAAACTATACAAAACACCCTGGCATCTACGATTCCCTTCACTTCATAAAAGAAACGATATATTGTACCAAATACTAAAAAGATCATAGTTTCATGTATGAAGGATAGCTCTTTTCCTTTTGTAAAGATTTATTTATTTGAGAGAGAGAGAAAGATAGAGAGAGAGCGGGGGGGGGGGGGGGGGGGGGGGGGAGAGTCAGAGGGAGAGATCTTTAAGCAGACTCCCCACCGAGCACCGAGCCTGAAGCAGGGCTCGATATCACAACCCTGAGATCATGACCCGAGCCGAAATCGAGTTTGCCTGAGCCATCCAGGTGCTTCTAAAGGACAGTTCTTAACACTAATTAGTTTGTCCATATAAGGTATTTATTTTTTCACTGTGAAAGCTTTGTGAGGAACTTCTTTTGGCACCAAATGCAGGAAGCACCTGACTCTCATCCACATCCTAAGCACCAAACAAGGACTGGCCTGGAAGCCAGATCTCTACAATGCAGGCACCTAACAAGAAAGTATTCCACACATGTTAAGCTTTTTCCTTGCTAAGGCAAGAAAGAATCACTTACTATTTATCCCTTGTTTTTTTTTTGTTTTGTTTTTTGTTTTTTTAAGTTCAATTCAATCTGCAGTTTCATTCTCAGTTTCTAGTTTAAATTTTTGTTTCTCAGAATTTGATTCTGCTCATCAGAATCGAATACTTTATCAGAAGCCTTACTGCAATGTACCCAAAAGAAAGAATTTGTCTTCCATACACAATAAATACATCTTAGGCATTGCCTTGAGAAGATTAAAACACTAACTTTATAACCTGAACCTCATCTGTGCTGATTTGGTGAGGGTGCCTTTAAAAATGCAAATTGTAGACTTGTTCTTTTTCATGCTTTAGAATTTACATATATTTCTATATTGTAATACTATAATATAAAAAGTCTTTTGCTACTAATCATAGGGCTTAAGGTAAGGGAAACATGTGTTATGAATCTCCATACATTTTGAGAATAGACGCAACAATCTGAAGACAGATTGCTGTGATTGACTTAAAAGAAAATTATAATTGGCATGGTTTGCTACATATCAGTTTGTAAAACATAAAGTATGTTGGCCAAAATCATTACCCTCTCTGAACAAACATTGAGCAATTCTGTGTAGCTTATTCCTAAAGAATCCTCTTACTCCTAGAAACTTGCACACATTCACAGAGTGCCTTTTGTTTACCTTTAACAACAAAAAAAGGTGTATCTAAATATACATTAAAAAAAAAAGGTAACAGTGATATACTGTCTCCTAAGGTTCTGAGTGGAAGAATTCTCTGTAGTCAAGTCCTGACACCTATTAGTAATAAGTTAACACCGGAAGTTATTTCTAAATCAAGGAAGTACATTTATGTAAACACAGCTACATTGGAATATGGAAGACAAACTGTCACAAGCTAAATAGTATTAGATGAGTTATAAATGTGATTTCAATATCTTGCCTCATTTAGTGCCAAAAAACACCTATAAAAATATTTTAAATTAATAGGAACTCAGCTTTTATTAGTTTCCACATGCATAATTGAATACAGAAACTCACTAAAAAGTACTCCTAGAAATAAGTGTTACCAAAACCGTAATTAAAGGAAACATTAAGTGTTGATTTTTCTTTAGGTTTAGGCTGAAAGTCATAAACTGCATCCTTAACTCACATAACTCAGTCCATCTGTTACAGTGGAATTTAAAACTTTAGTTTTATTCCTTGATATTTATGAGTATCATTGTAAAGGGTAACGAAAGCAATTAAGACAAAAAGATTTTATTTAAAATAATTAGGTTAATTTTTTTAGGTTTTGGCAGATGTTGGCATATGTTGATAAGATATCAAAGTGCTCAAAGTTTAGAGAAATATACAAATATGCAAATAGACAGCAAAAAACAATTTGGAGATTGTACTAATACAGGAGCACAACGGTGGGGCAGCCAATACTGCCTAGGTGAGACGGGGTAGTCATTACAGAGAAATAGAAATGTTTGTATATTTTAAAGACTACATAAAGATTTGCAAGTTAAAGAGCAAGGAATGGGGGTAAAGAGTAGAGAGAAAGGATATTTAGACACAGACTGGAAATATTTACCATAGTAACCCTGCATACCTATGAATCCCCTCTTATTTAGTTATGTGGTTTGATTTTTCAAGATTATATGAGTCCATTTCTCCTCCCCAAAGAAAAGTAAGAACTTAGAAGTGGTTTGCAACTAACAGATACAATCTAGAGCACTTTCTCAAGTGCAAGGGAAATATTTACTATAACCAAAAGTCCGGGTGAAAAAAAGACAATTGGAAACATAATGATAAAGTAGTATTTGGGATGGTATCTGCATACTGTAATTTGGGGAAAAATACATACTGTATCATTTGATATAATATGACCATATGAACATATTTTAATATAGTAAGGGAATTAAGAAAAGTCATTACTGCAAATTTTACTGCTTAAACATAAAGGTTGAAAATAAATTCAGTAGAACAAATTATCTACAGCAACAATGAAATGTGTACTGATACAAAATATTATGAATTCTCGTGGAAAAGTCTTCTTTCAAACGTTTTATGGTAATAATTTGTGGTGATAAAACGTTTACTTTCTTTTCACATATGCCAATGTGGAAGAAAGTAGCCCATATTTTCCATATTGTCATATTGCCTAGCATCTTCAAGGGAGTCTAAATCGACTAGCGCAAATGCAAAGTTCAGATGAAGAAATGCGTGAGTGCTTTTTTCTTCTCAGATGATGTAAATTATATATTTCTATTAACTTATCTTCATGTGGTATTTACTTCACATGGTTGATGTAACCATTTCAGTAACCTAACATATTGACGATTATTCATGTCTCTCACCATTATTCATGCTTGTTAATCATGTAATGTCTATTTCTCAGTGCAGTAATCAGAGATACAAATTCTACTGTTCTTTAAAGAATTCAGATATCCTCAGGGCTGCCAAAATTACATGGACAATTTCCAGTGCTTCTGTGATTTGTACTCTGTGGCATTTGACCTGTTGTTGATCTTTTCTCCTTTCTGAAGTATTCCACCATCGGTTTCTACAACACTATATTCTGAGTTTCCCCCTACCTCTCACATCTTTCCTTCCCAGCTGCATTTGTGGACTCTTGATCTCCTTTAGCAGGTTTCTTTCCTCTTTTTTTTTTTTTTTTTTTTTTTGACACAGAGATAGAGATCACAAGCAGGTAGAGATCACAAGCAGGTAGAGAGGCAGGCAGAGAGAGAGGGGGAAGCAGGCTCCCCGCTGAGCAGAGAACCTGAGGCGGGGCTCGATCCCAGGACCCTGAGATCATGACCCGAGCCGAAGGCAGAGGCTTTAACCCACTAAGCCACCCAGGCGCCCCTCCTTTAGCAGGTTTCTTAAGTCCTAGTATTTCTTAAGTTTCTGTATTTAGTCCCCTTAACAGCATACTCTGCCCTCTCTTCAGAGAGGATTCTTTCACGTTTAAAGAGTCAACTCCTCTCTTCCTATGAAAACCACTTGACCCTAAACTTACTACCATCCTTCTCACCTCCTCTGCTCTTTCTCTTCCGGGTTAATGACTGCACCAGTTTTTAGATACCCAAGCCAGAAATCGTGGAGTCATTTTGACTCTTCATTTCCTTTCACCCACCCACCTCCAACCTCCAGTTATCCACTAAACCCTAAGTACTGCTTCTCCTTAGCTCTGGTCTCTAGTATTACTTTACTAGGTTATGATGTCATTATCTCTGCCACCATTCCTGCCTCCTTCCCCCATTCTTCACAACACAACCAGAATGAACTTCCTAAAATATAAAGAGGAACATGTTCCTCTCCTGCTTGCAATCTTTATGGAAAATACCCCAATGTATCAGCATAACATATGAGTCAAGCTAACTTCTATTTCTTCTCCAATCTTACTTCAGAGATAAGGGGATTTGGAAGATGTGGGAGATTCAAGAAAAAAAAGAAATGACTACAAGAAGCAGTAACACACAAAGCTTTATTGGGGAACCCTTGGACAGGTTAGCATATGGGGGAAATCTCTCCCAGTAGCAGTCTACCCAGATGCTATGATTCAGGGAACACAATATGGAAGGGGAGGAACGCAAGAAAATCCTGAGAGGGAAAGGAATCATAGAGGAAGCTTATGTCTAGATGATATCTGCTCACAAGATGAGGAGTCTCTGAATCAGAGAGTACTAAAGAGCAATAGCAGCTCTGGGGCTGGGGTTTATGTACTGCTAGCAGTGTGTGGGATAAGGTTTTGCAAGGTGGGCAAAATAGGCTGGTTCTGAACAGCTAAAATTATGCTTTTATGGGCTATTTTTAAAATAACTGGATGTGGAAAAGTTTGAATTTGGCACCAGCAGGCTTTTGAGTTAACAGGTCTCAGCCTGCAGGAAGAAATAAACAATCTAGGAGCCAATACACAGAGGCCATCTTTGTCTCATTTATATAAAACCTCTCAACACCTCCTAAAAGAGAATCTCCTTGATCCTGTCTACTTGGCTTTCTCCAAATGAGTAATTCATGTTTACACATCTGTACCGTTGCCCAAGATATTCTTATGAGACCTACCATTCAGGAAGGGCAAAAAAGGTTGATTAACACAGTTGGGGGACAGTACTGGATGAAATAAAGCCATTTCAAGCTTATATATACAAAGAGTAATATGAAAACCTCCTATAAATCAGTAATATTAAATGTATTAATTATACAAGGTCACTTTCACATAAACTGTTCCACCTCTCCCCTCCTTGCAAACCAAGACCTCAGTTCCATCAAAGTTTTGTCTAATTACCTCAGTTTAACTTTGCTATATTAACTATTCCTGTCTCTATGTCATCTGAATATTTCATAGGCATCTCTTCATTTGGATCATTGGTGATAATACTCAGCAAGTTAAAACCAAAATTTAAGTCCCCTGGACAGCACTAGAGACTTCTCTCCAGGCTGGCATAAGAACAAATATTTATTAGACACCTTGTATATGATCACCAAGTGATGAGCTTGTACCGATGCTATCTTTTTTAGTTCTCATGTTAGTTGTGGTAGCTACCTATTACAAGCCTCTTTTTGACAGATGGGAAAAAATGGAGTTCAATATGGCAAGGTAACTTTCCCAAAGTCACAAAATTAGAAATTGGCAGCGTTTGTTCAAACCCGGATCTGTCAACAACAACAAATCTTTTTGTTTTTGTTTTTTTCTATCAAAAGACACTGACCAGGGGCGCCTGGGTGGCTCAGTCGTTAAGCGTCTGCCTTCGGCCCAGGTCAGATCCCAGCGTCCTGGGATCGAGCCCCGCATCGGGCTCCCTGCTCCGCGGGAAGTCTGCTTCTCCCGCTACCATTCCCTCTGCTTGTGTCCCCTCTCTCGCTGTGTTTCTCGCTGTCAAATAAATAAAATCTTTAAAAAAAAAAAAAAGACACTGACCATCAAACAGTACTTTTTAAAACCTAATTTATTCCCTTTTGTCAAAATGATTTTCCTGCTTACATCTTTGAAATCCTTAGACATTCCAGAGATGCTATGATAATGATAATGATAATTTTATCAGTCTCCCTTAACTGTCAGAGCTTGGACACAAGTGTTCCAAAATCTTAGAAATGTGAGGCAGAGAATAAAGGGAAGAAGAAGAGAGTAAACTCTCTAAGAATAGCTGCTTGGGAACGAGCTGAATTCAGATGTGGTTTGCAAATAATTAATATCAATGGGATCTAATCCAGTCTAGCCAGGATTAGGTTCCACATCAAGTCAGAACATAGGGAACAGGGAGGCCCTTTTCCAAGCAGTTAGTAAGGCTGTGAAAGACAGACCTAGTGACAGAGATAATGGTTCAAGGCAAAGCTCACTGGACACAGGATGTCAAGCCCCTGATGAACAAGGTAGGCACCTATCCATCAACAGGACAAAAGCTAAAGGAAGAAGAAATGCAATGGAACCACAGAGGTGAGACCCTCACTCCCCAAACTCTGAAATCTGGATCCAGGCTCCATCACACAGTTGGACTGACTTGGGAATTCAGCTAACGATGAGCTTGCAGGTGAGGGGCACTGTGACTCCACTGCGGGAGTCCCTGGGATGAGAAAGGCAGAAAAAACAGAGCTAAATTTTATAGTAACACTGGAATCTGCCTGGTTTTTTGTTTGGTTGTTTGTTTGTTTCTCCAAATAAGACAAATGAATATTTATTGTTAGTATGAACATAGACACAAATAATTCATAAAGCATTTTAACAGAAAATTTCTCAGCTAAATCCATGCTTATGGGTACTGAGAAAATACATTATTTTCTGTCTCCAGAATTTAGAGACACATACTTTAACCAATAGAACAATTATAATTGATTTCAGAAGTTTTAAGGCTTAGTATAAAAATTTCCTGAAATATTATCACAACACTGCTGTTGCTCAATGTTTAAAAGTGCCAGTGGAAAAATCATATCTTGGGAAATTTGTGTACAAACGGTAGAATGATTAATTACTTCATTTATTTGGAATGCAAGATACTAGTTAAATACTATGGGAAATGGAACTATTTACTCCACAAAAGTACTTTCCATGACCATTTGCTTGAAAAGCATCTCGAAAAACATTAATCTTTTAAGGAACACTGTTATTTTAAAATATTGGCAATTTGTTAGAAACTAATTTTTTAAAAATTTTTTTTGTCTTGAATCCAACCATTAACTAAGGATAATATATTCCCTTCACAGGAAAGCTGTTTCTGCCTGGGTCAATTTTGTAGAGAATTATAAGGCCAACTGCAATCTCCTTGTGGACCAGTTAGCTTTTTCGTGGTATTCTGAGACAAGGTACCATAGCCTTAATCATAGCCAAACATCCTGAAGATGAACAAGCCAACAGGCAAGAGAAGAATCATTAGAACAGGAGAACTAGTTGTTATTATGCCTTTACATGCCAGCGAGTTTTACTGCATTGTACTCTGATATTGTCCTATTGAGACCCTGAAAGAAAGACTAATATAGAAAAGCACTGAAGCCTCCCAGATCAGAAGGCATTCCTGATGGAATTCAATGGATAAGAAGCAGATCCATATATGAACTATCAGAACTTCAAAAGCAGTCTTTAATTAGGCAGGAGAGAGGTGTTCCATCTCTTCTAGGGCCTCCTAAGACATGATTTTGGATTTTAAATAATCTAGACTCATGTTAAAATACACTTGGAAATGGAACAGGATGTTAAATGTTTCATTTTCTGTTTTCTCAGAGTTTTAGATGAGAGTTCAGTAAAAGAAAAATTAAAACATAAACACCAAATACCTTCATGTCTTAAAGCAAAGAGTTGGGCTACTTATGCAAGGAGGCCTAAAAGATTTTCAAGGAAATTCTATCCTCTGCCCATCACTCACCTCCAGGCTAAATGCATAAAGGCAGATGAATGTATTTGAGAGGTTTTAAAGAGTTTGAGTATGGCAGTAGTAAGAACTTCTTTGCAGGTATTTGTCAGGGTGTTGTATATTTTTCCCTCTTCCAAGGGAGGAGAAATGGGATGCCTCCCTCTTCTGTCAAGCCAGGGACCAGAACAACTTTGTACAGCCCCATATACATTCCCTGAAATTTAAGAGACAAGGGGCTGATGATACTGATTTCCTTCCAAAAAACAAAGACTTTAGTTTAGCCAATTGCCCTCTTGCATTAGAGCAAGAAGAGGTGGCTAAATTGGGAATGGCTTGTGCTTTTAAGTCTGTGTGAATTTCCCTGGGGTTGGATGTAGTCTCCACAGAAATTAGCTGGACTGATTCATCCTGAATGGGAGGGTCTGGAGGCATGAGAGGATGTGGTAAGGATCATTAGAACGAACCATAAGAATCCACAGGCCTTGGAGGAAGATTGTAAGCGATTAGCAACAGGCAGTATCTGTCATGTCAAAGGAACTGAGAAGGGACCCTCTGAAGAATCACAGAAGACTCCAGAGCAACAACACCAGAAATCATCACTGTGAATCAGCAACATCCGGAGGTCATCAATACCAGATTCACTTCATCAAGTAAGACCTTTCTACTTTTATGTCTGCTCTCTCTCCTGCTTTAAACTCAGAAGACATGTGCCATACAGAATGATGGAGAATGAGTAGAGCAGAAGATGGAAAAAAAAAGAAAAAGAAAAAGACACTGACCTTACTAACCTTCTTCAACTACAGTCTTCGAGGCCTGAGATGTGCCTGACCTGGGGGAAGAGAAAAACTTTAAACTGCATTAGTATGTAAAATAATGTGTACATTATTTACATTAGTATGTAAAATAATATATAGATGGTTTATTGTTTAACAATAACCGGAAAAATCATAGCACTTGATCAATACCCAGATGCAGGACAAGAGCTATTTGACAAAGTGAAGTTAATGGAGAGTAGTGAGAAATAGGTTATTGTCTTCTAGAATCTAACTTAATAAATTGGCAGCATCAAGGATCACAGGCACTCTCTGCCCTTCAGATCAAGGTAGGTGCCTAGGTGAGAGAGGGTCATCACTGTAAGAAACTACAAGTGTGGATGGACAGAATCTGTCTTATAAACCATTTTATCTAGGTGCACACTGCTCTCTAGTTATTTCCTTTTTGTTTCCCCTAAGTATTTAATAATGTCTTATTTTAATGTTCTAGCCTGGTCTCATCTGGTACTATCCAATTAGTCCAGAGATTTAAAAGGGTAGGATCTCATGTCCCTTAAGGTCATAATGACATTAATTAGGATGAAAGCCCAAGAGAAGTTACCTTAGAGCAGCATTAAGAATAGGAAATATAACACCCAACTGTCCCACCACAGATGTATAGATTCTACATTGTCAAACTGGGAGGATAATAATGATAATCACCTTAGAGAGCCATAAATTTTCTTTAAACATATCCTATGTGAAAGCATACATCTTAGAGAGAGCTATATCAGAGTAATTCAAGAGTGTTCCTTGAAATGAGCAAAAGTACTTTTGATATGTTGACTTAACAAAGGATACACCCAGTGTTCTGACAAAGGGTATGTCAGAGCATAGGAAGATGCAGCGGATCAAATTCTAGGAACTGGTGGTGTCTGGGGAGCTAACAGTCCCACCCCACCCCAGCTTGAGCAGCAGAATTTTAGATTTATTTTTGTCTCGTGTTATAAACATTTTGTGGAATGATGCCATTTGTTCATGTAACTGCTCAACAATGATAGAAAGGCATAAACTATATCAAAGCAAATGTAAGAAAGAGCCCAATTTAGGCTACTGGTGTATTCAAAATTCATACTCCTTTCCCTCCAAAGCCTGTGTGTTTTCTAGATTCTCCCCCATCCTCCTGAAACTGGTCTCCTCCCAAAAAAGCACTTATGAGACTGATGTCAATGACTTAATTGCCAAAGTCAAGGAGCCCTTTCAGTTTTCACTGCATGTTCTTATTTTTACTTTGTAATTAATGATTTGTGTGGCTATCTGTTTAATGCCAGGCTTTTCACTATAAAGTCCCATGAGGATATGACACTCTAGTGTGTTGCTTGATACCCAGCTCCAAGCACAATGCAGAGTGTATTGTAGGAGCTTAAAAACTAAATTGTTAAATAAATGAAAGGTACTTAGTGTTGTAAAGAGTTTTGAATGCCAGGCTAAAAAGTATGACTTTATTATGTAGATAATGGAGAGGCACTAAATATTTCTTAGCTTGTGCCTGTTAGGTCTAATAATTTGCTGAGATAATTATTCTGGCAGAATGGTACAAAATCATCTGGATGAAAGAAAGGATGGAGAGCTAATTCTCAAAACAGAGCCCACAAGGGCAGACATGTAATCTTCTATAGTATACAGGTAAACTTAAACAAATGTCCAAGCAAGTAAATCAAATAAAGCAAAACTATCTTGACTATTTTTTTAATTAATTTTTATTGACATATAATGTATTATTTGCCCCACGGTACATGTCTGTGAATCATCAGGCTTACACATTTCATAGCACTTAACAGCACATACCCTCCCCAATGTCCACAACCCAGCCACCCTATCCCTACCCCCCCACCT
>CM053605.1:111118114-111139787 GCA_028646535.1 Procyon lotor | reverse complement strand
CTCTGCGGCTGCTGGGAGCCGGCCCCTCCCCCCGGGGTCTCTCTTCCCGTCGCTTTAAATTCACTTTTTCCACTCCTACCTTTCTGAAAGTGGTCGATTTTCTGCTCCTAGAATTGCTGTTCTTATTCTCTTCTCTCTGCTGTTGTGTTTGCTGGCTTTTAGAGTGGTTTTCAGCCTCTTTCTGGATCCCAGTGCTCTCGGTGCCTCCTACACCTCCGCCATCTTGCCTTGGTCCTATTTCTATCTTGACTATTTTTGTTTATTTTGTGTATTTAAGTGTGTGCTGGGTTTCTTTCCCCTCACTGAAATGACTGATTGGCTGCCTCAACTAATTAAAATCACAGACAATTAAGGATACACAGCCTATAGCTAAAATCATATAGAAATGGTTTCTGACCTATTGAGGAGGACCTATTGCTGGCAAAATCTTAACTGGACTTCAGTTTTTTAAATATCTGAAAAGGGCCAGAGCATCTGTCCAATTTCTCTTTCCAGTAATCTTATAACTTTTTACATGAAGAGTCATTAATGTTTCACTTTCTGGACTGAAGTGGATGGCAGCCTCTCCGAGCCAGGAAAAAGGTCTGGCTAGAAAAACTGTGGTCTCAAGTTTGGGTGTCCCTTGGGAAAGAGCCTCAGTTTCAGGAGAAAAGATCAGGCTATGGGTGAATCTCAATCGGACTGTGGCAGGTTTTTACACTATAAATAATATCATTATTCACATTTCTTTCATGTTACCTCCTGCTCTATTTCTGCAACTTCACCTCTTCTAAAAACTCATGAAAATTCAACCCAGTGGATTTACTAAAGCTTACCTTGTCTCATGAGTCATGAGACCATATTTTATAAACTATATGGAAAATGTGCAGTTAACTTATTTTCAGACAGTCCTGGCTTATACTACAGTAAATTCATTCCCCCCCCCCCCCCGAATTTTATTTCAGTAAAGATAGCCAAGGATTCCAAGTCCAGCACTGACTCGGGTCACTCTCAATCCCCTTACACTGCTTGATTTTAATCCCTAACATTTTTCACCCCTTGAAATGTTTGCCATAATGGCATAGGTATCATTTGTTTGTTTTCTACTGCTTTACACAGGATCATAAGCTCTATGAGAGCAGCCAGATAGCACTCTATAAATTGAACAGCATTCATGGCACTATTTCTTATTCATCTTTGAATATCCTATGTTTACATTTGGTATAAATAGCTACTCAGTAAAGATTTATTAAATGAATGAATTTATTTTAGAAATAAGTCTACTAATGGAGCAGTTAAAGTAACAGAACCAGATGAGATCCCACAAAGCTGAGTCAAAGAGTCCATCTTGCTTTTGCTTAGGTATGTATATAGCTTAGAATCCAAGCCCATTCTAAATCCTAGCTCCAAAGGAACAACTCTTCCCTTGGTAATATATATCATACAGCCCAGACACATGTTTTAGACAAAGCTATGCTCTCAGTTTGTCTTCAATCTGACCACAATCATAATAGGTTAATGATTTCTCCAGATCAGTCTGGGTTTTCAGAGTCTGGTTTGCTAGCATCCTCTGACCATGGCTGAAGAGTCATTTTTCATAGAAAAATATCCTGCCTTGACAAAAAGGGGTGGAAAGCTTTAGTCTATTTATCTACCACTTTTCTGCATCTGAAGGTCATGTTGCACTCATCTCACTGAAAACATATCAAATTGCTCATTTATAACATTAATTTGAAACAAGAATTATATTTTACAAAGATTTAAGAAGCTACCAAATCCTATTTTTAAGGTACATTTGAGTGTCTAGGACGTTGACCAGTACCTTCATTCTCTTTTCATGCTGAATTATATACTCTGAGCAACAATTCTTAGAAAAAGTCTTTTATTTTTATTTTTATTTATTTTTAAAGATTTTATTTGACAGAAAGAGAAACATCACAAGTAGGCAGAGAGGCAGGCAGAGAGAAAGGGGGAAGAAGGCTCCCTGCTGAGCAGAGAGCCTGATGTGGGGTTCGATCCTAGGACCCTGAGATCATGACCTGAGCTAAAGGCAGAGGCTTTAACCCACTGAACCACCCAGGTGCCCCAAAGTCTTTTAATTTTAAAAATAGATTGCACATAGAAGCATAAAATAATAGTAGTAATTATAATCTGAAATTACTCTCCCTCCCTCAAAAAAGAATGTTTCAGGTTGTCCTGCTGTCTAAAAATTCAATGTCAGTGGGAAATTAGTATATGTGAAAATATCTATACAATGACTTTATTGGAAATTTACCTTCCTTTGTTGTAATGATCCACAGAGTAACAGTTTCTCCTATAAATTGGGGTAGTTCTACCTTTCAGGAAAATTTTGTGGGGAAAAAAACCACACACTCATGTATACAACTCACTAGAAGGAACCCTTGTCCTGACTCAGGCCTGACCAATCACAGTATCCTATCCTAAATCCAGTGATAGGTCCAGAAATAGGTATGTAACCCAGCACATCAATAAGAGCCTTTTCCTTGAAGCGATCTTTTCAGACATTAAAAGAGAAATGCCCTGTCTTCTTGAGTGGCTAAACCTAAAGGAAACTCCTGCCCAGCTAAATTGAGGTGACCATCAAGGTGCTAATTGGTTGTCACCTTCTCAATTTGAAATAATCCTAGAAATTCTCACTTACACTTATCAAAGAACAATGCCAAAGCCACTTGGAAATTAGCAGTAAATTTAAACTGAAGCTAGGTTTCCTGACTTGTCTTCATTCTACTCCTTTTCCCGATTACAGATGTGTGGGTCAATGACTTGCAAGTTCTTTGATGGTAATGTTTTGTAGTTGCAATTCTGTTTTCCCTCTCAGTTTGAGCTTAGCTTTTTATTTCAAATAGCAAGACTAAGGCAGGCTATTACAATTTCTCTCTCCTAGATGGCATTAGTTCCTGGAGCTATATATAAAACAAGAATTATTAGAGGAAGTATACAAAAGGAAGATGAGTCCAAAAAGAAGGATGTGAATAGTCCCTGGGTGGGCATCTAAGAACGAGAGTGAGAAGGTCATCCCAGTTTCAGCCCTTCAACTTACAGATGAGGCTCCTGAGAGAACTTAGGGCTCTCAATCAATGTCTCACATAGTTGATGACAACTCAGCTTCCTTATAAATTGCCTTTGATAGAGAAGGCCCATGTGTAGTTGAAAAAAAAAAAAAATGAGGCCACCTCACAGAAGAAAATGTGACTGAGATATAGGCTAGAGAGAGAGAAAGAGGTGAGTGGAAATGGGATCAAGAGAAAACACCCATGACTCTTAATCAGTTTGTGCTTCTTACAGTTCCATCCCCACTCTCCCTAGGTACAGCTAGCTTCCCCCCAGGCTCTCTTTTTTTTGGTTAAAGTTAAATTGGATTAGGTTTGCATCACCCCAAATATGTTACTTGCCTCCTTTAGTTACTGAGCCTGATGGAGGATGTGAAAATAAAAATGGTACTTCTGGGGCTTTTCTTATGCTCAGTTGGGTAATAACTTCTGGCTCAGTTGGTTAAGTGTCTGCCTTATGCTCAGGTCCTGATCCCAGGATCCTGTGATGGGGCCCCACATTGGGCTCCCTGCTCAGTGGAAGCCTGCTTCTCCTTCTCCTTCTGCAGCTCCTCTTGCTTGTACTTTCTCATGTGCTCCCTCTCTCACTCAAATAAATAAATAAAATCTTTTAAAAAATAAATAAAATAAAATAAAAATGGCACTTTCTTATAGGACTGTTCTCTCTAGAAGAAAATGGATGTGGATGGTTATCTACCAACAGTGCTGTATTTTCTCAACTGCTCAAGTCTAACCAAAAGTCCGGCCAGGCTATCCTTCAAAACGCACTATAACTCTAGAATCTAGGAAATAAGACAGCCTCTAAATGCTAACCAACACATACAAAAAATGTTCATTTTTCTCCTGGAAATATTTTTTGTTATTATCATGTAGGTGAGTATAAAAAAGAGTTCACCCAAACATATGAGTCAGAGTAGATTTAGATACCGTTTGAGATAGAAAAGAGGTTTTGAAGCCACTGGAAAGAAAAGAGTACCCTTTACACATTTCTCACAGTATCTGACTAAAGCCAGAAATGCATTGAGAATCCAGATAAAGACTGTCATGTTATCCAAGTGTGGGCAGACATCTCCTAAATCAGGAGTAAGATTTGCTCTTCTTTAACAATAGCTATCAAGCCATGAGAGAAATAATTCACCAGGCATGTGTCCTCTACAAGATTTGCTAAATACAGCATTTATTACTTTACAGCATTTTACCAAGTGCTTTTTTAGTCAACCTTTGTTTTGGTTGGAATTTGATAACACAAGCAAACAATTTGGAGAATATATATATATTCCTACTCAAAAAAGTCTTCATGAATATCATAAATCTAATCCAAATTAGATGAGAAAACAGTTTACATCTGACATTATTGGCTGATTTTGCCAACCTGAGGGAAGTTGATGTTAGTCAATGAATTAATGTTTACTGAAGCCTTGCCATGGCCATGGGACAAATGAAGTCCTAGGGAAGGTTTGCATCTGAAATTCACATCTATAATTTTACTTTTTATAAGTTGAGGGAAAAGTTACCCATTTAAATTATCATTTATTTAGGATATATAGAAGAATGAAGAAAGTCCTGAATTCAAATCTTACAGAATAAATAATAAAACATTTATGCATGTTACTAATTGTCCTGCTTAGCTATTCATAGACAGAAATAAGAATAAACTGATACAAAAGTCTATCCTCTTGAGGACAGGAATTAGGTCTCTTTTGTTTGTAGAGCAGGGTAGTGTTGTGCTTAGGAGCCAGTGCTCTTAATTCAAACCCAGTGCTGCACATTACTAGCTGTGTGGTGTTGAACAAGTCCCTTAACCACTCTATACCTGTTTCTTCATGTATAAAAAGAATAAGGCTAGAACCTCCCTCATGGAATCATTGCAAAAAACAAATTAGATATTTAGAAAAGTGCCTGGCACATAACCACTATAAATATGTTAACTACTATCGCTAGTCTCCTCCTCATCATCATCATCTGAATCCTCTCAAAGCATATACAACAGTGTCTACCACATAATACGTGCCCACTAAACATGTATTGGCCAAATTGATGAGTAGACATTTCAAATCAAAGACCCTATTTACTGTCTTTGGAGTGATTGACTAGGATGGTATATAAAAAGATTTTGAACCTCGATATCGGATGACTTGATTTCAAACCCTGAAGAAACCACTTCAGCTATATGTATATATAAAAATCACTTGACGGACCCCTCGCCCCAGCCCCTGTTTCCACAGGTGGTGACAGTTAGCTGACACATATGTAAGTCACCATCAGAGTGCTTCATGACAGATGTTCAAGAGATACTTGTTCTCCCTCTGCCACCTTCCCTTAAGCTAGTTGCCAATTTAGTGAGAGACACACTAAGATTTCTGGCACTTAGACAAGGAGGGGATCAGGAAAGATGGATCATGGGGAAGTCTGGGCAGCTTTCTTGGAAGAAATAGCCTTAAACTGGATATAGAATGGTGGGAGGATGTCAATATCCTAAAAGGGAGGGAAGGAATGGTATCACAGGAGCGAGGCACAGATCAAGAACTGAAGTCTACTCAACCCCTTTGGCAGGAGCAGGGGGGCTGTGTAAGAAGCATTAAAGAAGTCAAGTACAAATGGTAATATTTGTGAGTTTGAAATTCGAAAGTTTTCTTCAGGAAACAGGAAGTCCTCGGGACCCTGGGGCACAGATAGGTGTCCTGTGGTGCAAGGGAAGTTTAGTCAACGAGCTGTGGGCACAGAGTGGAGGCAAGACTGACAAAAGGTGATTGCATTAGAGGATGAGACGTTTTGATATTGTGAGGTGGGAGGAAAGCAGAGAAATGAGGTGCATCATCTCTCAACAGGGTCAGGTTGCTGAGTATAAGGGGAGAGGGAGGAATAAAACCATTTTGAGTCTGAATAAAGAACAGGTAAAAGACAAAGTAAAAAGGGGAAATGAAGAATTTTGTTGGCGATCTGACTGACCCTGCTTGAGAGAGAAAATAAGAATTTCCCATATTTGTCACAGAGACTTATAATCCAGGAAACTATAAATTTGTCAGTTGTTTAACAGAACAGACTTTCAATATGGAGATTAAGCAAAATGCTAACTGGATAGTCACAGTTCTGAACATATATATTTCTTGGTTTTGAGAAACCAAATTGCAGCCTAAGTAAATCATACCTACCCAGTGTATTATATTATGCATATAAAGGTAATAATTTTCCTGCTGTCAAAAGGAAAACAGATATTACGACAAAGTAATTTTGAAAGGATTATGAATTACAGAAAGTATTTTAATTACAAAACAATTTGCATAAATATGCACTAATTTACCAAAATTCAGTCATTTTGCAATCATTTACTCATTACTGATTTAATAGTCAATTTCCTAAGAAATGCTGAAGGATTGTCTTGTCACATAAGTCACACAGATGGCTAGTGTGTATTCTAATATCTGTTTGCCCAAAATTATCTCAATCACTTTTACCAAATCAGTTCATTAATTATTATTATTATTTTTTTTTTAGAAAATCTAGATCCCACTTAATAATTCATTCAACCAACACTAAATCACTAAACATCAGCCACAAAGTGAAAGTTGACAGTCTCAGGTCTATGGACAGGCTTTCTCTTTCCAAGGGTCTGACTCAAATCTTAAATAAGATCTTAGTTGTTTACTTGAGGCTCTTTAACACAACGGAAGTGGAGATAAGTGCTTTCCTGATATGCAGAGGCAAACCGTATTATTTACTTCTTTAAAGCTGCCAAAGGACTCTGAGCAACAAATTGAGGGTTTTGGAGGGGAGGAGGTCGGGGGTTGGGGGAGCCTGGTGGTGGGTATTGAGGAAGGCACATATTGCACAGAGCACGGGGTGTGGTGCATGAACAATTAATCTTGTAACACTGAAAAAATAAAATAAACATATTTGGGGGAAAAAAATAAAGCTGCTAAAGGAGCTAAGGAAATTTGGGAACTTGACCTAGCCAAATTGATTCTTTTTCGATTACAAGAACATAATTATTTCATTCTTCCTCTTACCTTTACCTGCTTAAATTGAACATGTTAACCGAATAAGTTTAATTCTGTAAAACAAATAATTATTCATTTAAGCTTTCATATGATTTTTTTACATTTTTAACTTCCTAAAACTTGTAACTTCCTCTATTGTAACAGGAATAATGTATTGTCTTACTAAATTCTGGAGTCTTAGAAGACTAAGTATTAGAAAGTTTTACATAAAAGCTTATATTTGAAACTTTATTATAAATATAAAAACATAAAAAAATTTATTTGATACATTTTACCACGTGTCGCCTTTCATTTGCAAATTATTCACTATTTTCATCCTAATTCAATTCCATGTCTTGGGAGAACAAAAAATAATAGTGACATATTGCTCCTACAAACTTGAAAATAGCCTACGATGTTAACATCTTAAGTTAAATCATCATCATCACCACTATTATCATTCATTACTGAATTAATATGTTCTAGTCACTACATGCTTTACATGCAATATCTTATTTATTTCTCACAAAAATCCTGGGTACAAAATACTATCATCTCTATTTTGCAGATGAGCAAACTGAAGCTTAGCAAGATCAAGTAAATTGCTAATGGTGGTACAGAGACAGAAGCGGGGTTCAGTCTTAGGTTGCCTGACTCCAAAGACCATGAGTCATAGTTATGCTGCCTCTTGATATGATCTCTAAGATTCTATTAATCAGAAAACATAACTAAGATAAGATGGAGCACTTTAATTAAGGGGAAGAAAGGATTCTATTACTCCTATTGGGAGCTATGTGTAAAGGTATAATTTTAGAGCATGCCATATTGGACTACCTAGTAATTATCTAATTCAGTGAACAGAACTATAGTAGGAAGATTTTGTAAACAAACCTTTCAGCAAAAATACAAGTTTCCTAAGTAAGCCCACATCTGTCTGACCAAAAGCAAGTTTTCACAATCACTTTCATTTGTCTTGGCTTTCAAATCCATTGTGTGTCTTCTCATCACATAATGGCAATATGTGTAATACGCATACAAGTTCCTGGTAGAACTTTTGCAAAAATACTTTTGTAAACAGTTTTAGGAAAAAATGGTGACTCATGTATTTTCAGAATGTTTTATGCAAAAAATGTTTCCAGTTAAAATCAGCACCTCTCTCCAATATTTACTGTCATCTAAACTCTTATTTTATATATTCATGAGTCTTAGAGCATATTCTGGTTTCTGGATTTGTTTTCTTTCATAAAATTATCACTGCATTCAATGTTTAAATGAAATATTGTTTATTTGCAGCCCAAGAACCTAGGTGTATACCAACTCTCATATTCCACTTTACAGCTCTGAACCACTGACCTTCTCTTCAAGAACAGTAAACCACGTCACCAAATACACAGAGGACACCAAATATTTGTAGAAAAAAGTGAAAAAACTTGAAGGATTTTTCAACATCTGCTAACAGCCTATATGTTACACAAAGCTTTGCATCCAAAATAATCTCTGACATTTGAGAATAAAAGCCTAGTATTCATCAGAAATGGAGTCCTGGCAAAGCTACCAACCAGCAAACCTCATATAGAACACCAACATTCAAGATGGGGAAGAAATGTAACTTATTTTTCTGATTCTGTGTTCTTCTTAACAGGTTTGAAAAGTTAGTGAATTATATATCCAAACCACTTTCTAAGAATATAGCTCATAAATAACTAATTCCTATACAGCTGATATTTGTGGGCATCGATTTAGTCAACTTGCCTTCTGTTTTCCTTAAATTGAAGCTATGGTGCTATCAACTTGCTGCTTTACCAATCAGAATCGTTATATTTCAAGCACAAGTGACTTGTGCACTGGTAGATGACTTAGTTGCCAACTTCGCGTCCTTTGGAAAACATTAAAAAGGAAAAATTAGGCTATTAATTTTCTTCATCTTCATGGTTCCTGATATCCCACTATTACCAATTATTAAAAAAAAAAAATGCCTTCTTCATTTTGTCTTCTTTTAAAATGCAAATATTCTCCGGGCGCCTGGGTGGCTCAGTGGGTTAAAGCCTCTGCCTTCAGCTCAGGTCATGATCTCAGGGTCTTGGGATTGAGCCCCACATCAGGCTCTCTGCTCAGTGGAGAGCCTGTTTCCCCCTCTCTCTGCCTGTCTCTCTGCCTGCTTGTGATCTCTCTCTGTCAAATAAATAAATAAGATCTTTAAAATAAATAAATAAAATAAAATAAAATGCAAATATTCTCTAAAGCACAAAAATTTACTCCCTATAACACTTCTTTGAGAATCAATTGATTTCTTTTTACCTTAATGAGAGAAATTCAGGCTCCATATGAAGCAATGAGTTTCTAGAAAGGACCTTAAGATGGAAGCCAGTGGTAGAGGGAGGCATGATGAGGCACTGGATTCAATAATTTTACAAACTGTCTATAATTTTCACAAAAGGCCTAGAAGGTGCATTTTATTTGCATTTGACAGAAGAGTAAATAATGTTTGTGAGGTTCCAAACCAAAACCAATCTTTCTTCAAAACTCATGTTTGGAATGGTAAGGAAGATCAGTATACAGAGAGGGACTAGAATGGAGACCTAGATAAACAACAATGTCATTCCATATAAAATAAGATGCTTTTGATTGTCTAAAGGTCATATAGGCAATTAACTGAATATCTGACTGCTCATAAAATTGTTGAGAGCTCCGTAGAAATAGAAAAGAATACAATATTTTGATTCTGGGGGGAAAAAGGATAAAATCTCAGACTGTCAGTGTGTAACTTAGTTTATTAATCTCTCTGATTCTCAGTTTCCCTTAGGATTATTTTGTAAAAGCATTGTTTTTTATATAATATAATTCTACTATATTTGAAAACCTCTCAAGGTCCACTCAAAATTTATAATTCCAAAATCTTTGCCATACCAAAGAGCCAAGTACAGCCCATATCAAACAATTTGAAGAACTATCTAAATAATTGACATATTTTTAAAAAATGTTCTGGCACAAGAATTAGGTAATTGTGCAAAGCTGTATTCACTGTTTAGCTGCATAATATGTGTTAACTGTTGATATATTTTCCACTATAACATACACTAAAGAATATGAATATATAAACTTTGTGTATATATTTACATACAGGGCTAGATTTCAAACTCTACTGGAGAAAAAAAACATGGGATCAGAAAATCCAGTATACCACATACCCCATGTAATTTGGAATATCCTTTTGTACTTAGTTTGCATGTGTGTTTGACATTTTTTGTAATTTGCACTATTTTGAAATGCTAAATCACACTATGAAAATGACTAAGATAGATTTGAAAAGTTATGCAGTTTCCTGATCCTCAAAGCAATAATCTTATGTTGATGTAAAATTCAGCCTAAAATAAATTGTAATAGTCTAGCATTTATTTTATCTATCTTTCCGAGATTTAAAAAGTAATCAGAAGTTCTTGCCATACAATTATCTAAAGGATGCAAATCTTCCCTTAAAGTAAAAATTAGGAGACAATCAGGCTAACAGTAATATGAGAGTAGTTAATCCCCACAGACTTGTTATATCATTTTCACTGACTCCCTGAAAGCAAGTAACATGCTCAGTTGTGGAGCTTAAAGCAGGGGCAGTAATGGACTTGTGCACACTGGATAATAGGTCTTAGAACCAGAATGCAAGGAATAGAGAAGAATAAGGAATAGATTAGAGTTCACTATGTCTAAGACCCATGACATTCCATTTTTAGTGGTAGGAACTTGTCCATTAAATAGTAAAAGCCTGACGACTCAGTAATGCTTATTTATTAAATATGCTTTACTTAGAAACATACCACATTGAGTTTTAGTTGAGACTGTGCATTATTGATTCATGAGGCAATGGCCTCCAAATTATCTACCCAAGGTGTGTTTGTGAATGTCAGACATGGTCGCGCACACACAGCTCACTGCCACCAGTGGCCAGTCACAGCCCTTCCTACAATAGCTCCCATGTTCTCTGGTCTTTGGAAAAGTCTGTCAATGAGAATGAAGCCCACTATGCCTGAAAGTAACACAAAAATTTCCATCAAAATTAAATTAATCAGTTTTTAAAAATTTGCTCTCTCTTTAAGCTTACCTCTCTTAAGTGGTAGAATTATTATTCTATTTCACTGGTTCAGTCATTTCCTGAATAAATTTATCCAGATGTTTGGACGTTTTTCTCTATCACCCACACTCGTTCACTAACCAAGCTTCACTTTGTCCATCTTACATCAGGTCGCAGGGTCCTCTCAAGAGGCACTTCAATTAAGAGTTCATTAGAACTAGAAATAGATTTTTTTCTTTCCAGTAGGGAAATTGTTTCCTTAACGATGAGGTAATCATCTGTATTTAATGAGTAGAGTTATTTTTCCAGGGAATTTTAAATGATAACATTTAAAACCACATTTAGTCTGAAATTTCTCATCCTATCATCTTCTAATCTGAGTGAATCATGACAGTAAAAAATATTTCTTCCATCAACATATGGAGACAATTCCTTCAGAATGAGCCTGACCTAGATTTCCAGTGGTAGAGTAACTAATTAATGTGCTGGAAAAGCAAGTCAAATATACCATCATTAAACTACTCTGTGTCATCATCAGTCTGTCTTGTTAACATAGCTAGGTCTAAATGAGACTTCTCAAAATGTCTGAATATTTGAAATAATAATTTTTATGAATAAATATTGAATATTGAAGATAATAACCAGAAACCCACAAGAAAGCAAATACAGATCACAAATAACTCTCTTTTAAAAGGCACAATAATAGAAGTCACCAAATGTGGAATGCCAAATTCATTTAATGCTAACATTCAAAAACTCCAAAAATAAGGTGGTGATAAAATCCCACATCAGTATAACATAGTAACAATGGAAAATAATGATAGAATCATTTAAAATAAAAATGTAGCAGCAAAATGTACACAGGTGCCAAAAAACATTTGTCCCAGATACAGTATACTTCAATTAAATTTAATTTAAAATAAATATTCTGGTTGGGGCCACATGAAATGCTGGAAAGATTTTGTTACCACATTGTATTGAGATTATTCAAGTCTTTTGAGATTGGGAAATATTTCTTATTTAATTGTGCACCATAAGATGTAGTTTAATGCCTGTCTCACAGAACAATGCAAACCACCTCCCTAGTGTCAACTGTCCAAGTTCAGATTTCGTAGGTCTCATTTCTTGTACTCCAAAATGGAAACCTTTTGGGTGGATCATTGAAACCTACACTTTTAATAAGCTCTCCAGATTTTTCTATGCACACTGAAGTTTGATAGCTACTAACATAAAGATCTCCTCAATAAATGTTTGGTGACTTTAGAACACCAATGTGTAGAATGTACAAGAAGTACATTCAAATTTACCTTTGGAAAAATATTACCTGGGCACTAAGCCCAATATCTTTCCTCAGAGACTGACAATACAAAACTGCCATATTTCTCATTCTTATTTTCCTTAATATCAAAAATTCAAATTGTACCTGCTCCACCTCCCAAATCCTGTCACTCAGTAATTTCCTTTGTATAATCAGAAAATTCTTTTGAGTACTTAATCTTTTTTCCTATCTTTCCCTTCTCCATGCTAGCCTTCACTGGTTTGAAGATACCCATTTCTCTCAACCCTTTCAAGTCATGGCTCAAGCCAAGTACCTCAAGTGCAGAGGGAATGTTGGTGTTGTGGACTGAACACATCTCCAAACTTCATACGTCGAAGCTCAATGTGATGGTATTTGGAGATAGATTTGGGAGATGATTAGGTTATGACAATGGAGTCATTATGAATGGGGTCAGTGTCCATATAAAAAGAGACACAACAAAGCTTTCATCCTCTCTCTCTGCCCTTTGAGGATAAAGCCAGAAAGTTCTCCATAGGAACTGAATCAGTCAGTACCTTCATCTTGGACTTCTCAGCCTTCAAAACTGTGAGGAAAAAATGTTTGTTCTTTAAGCCACTCAATCTAAGACAGACGGTATCCTACTGGTCCTCCACTGCCACTTCCAGCCAATAAAGAGGCTGAGGCTTATAGCCTCAGGTGACCATTTACATTTACATTCCCTACCACCATTTGTCCTTTGAAATTTAGACTGTTATAACCAATGGATTATTTGGCAACTCCATTTAATTTTCTCAAAATCACCATTTGAAAGGTTTTATATTTTCTGCCCTCAAATTTAATCTTTTCTAGTGTTTCCCATCCTAGAAATGCTCTATCAGGTTGCACAGTGGTCATAGATTCCTTATATTCCCTTATCCTCCCATATATAGTCTATTAGCAAGTCCATTTTACTTCCTAAATATAAGATCAACAGATTTTTCTGCACCTGTATCACCAATCCTAGACCTTTTCCCATATCACAAAGACACACACACAAGCACACATATATGTTTGCATATTAAGAAATATAGGCAGCTTCTGTCACTAGAATAGAAACCTAACTCTGACACAGTGCAACTCACTTCCTTAAAAATCTACTTCATGATTTATACTCATGCTTGGTATTTCATGATTGACACTCAAATGTGGAACATTTCTCCACAGCTCTTCTACTATGTCCTCAAAACAAAAGGCAATGGTCTCCAAATGCCATAAAGATTTATAGAAAGCTTACACCATCACTAAGCCAACAGCAGGAGAACACTGCTTAGGAATGCAGAGAGGATTTCAGTAACACAAAGGCTTAGATGAGAGCTAAGTGAATCAAATTAATTTGTCAAACCTTCTTCTCTAATAGCATGAATGTGATAGAGTGATGTATCATTTTATAATATTTGAATGCTTCATAAAGATTTCTCCTGATAGACTGTAACCTACGTGAGGGCAGGGGCTGTGTTGTTGATTAAATAAAAGAATACATTTAGAATAAGACAGAAGTGGTGGAGGACCTCGAGCAAGTAACTTTAACCTATCTCAGTTTATTATCTGAAACGAAGACAAAGACATCTCCCTTAAAAGGTTGTTTATGACTGTAGCAACGTAACGGCATGAAAAACACCCAAACCCTGCACATAGTAATTCAGTGAATTATAAAGGATGATGTTGTTTTTAACATGGTCATGATTTCCCAGATCCCACCACATTTATTAATGCTCTGCTTATTTTTCCAAATTTTCAGAACAAATTACCTGGAAACTAAATTGTAGTATGCAATTATACTGGAAAACTAAACCCAAACCTCTTTTGTTTTTACTGCCAGATTTTTTTCAAAAGATGAGAAATATAATGAGCCAGTGCAGCTGAATTTTAATTACAGAGGAGGCATTTTATTGAGTGACTCTATTGTCCTGACACAAATATTGATCTTATTTAATACTGCCTGCCTTGATCCTTCATTTGTAACTTAAAAACTCTTTGGTTCACTTCTATTTATTTGCAGGTGGCATATCAGAAAATCACATTTGAAATTACATTTTACTTTGGAAGGCATTTACTATTAATTACTGTTACTTTTACCATACTAATCTTCTAACATGATTCTAACTGCATTTGTCTGAATATAGATGTCCTTTCCAAAATTCAGGCTCTCAGTACCTTTATCCCCATTCTCCTCCAATAACTTTATCCTTCACACTGCTTCAACCACTCACTCTCTTGGTCACAGCCTAGAATTTATCACTACCAATGTTTACAGACCTACCACGTCTCAACTTCTAGCCATTCCTCTCCTTCTTCCTCAAACCTCCAACATTTTGCTGCCTGTCCACACACGCAATGATAGCTTTACATCTTTTTTTCTCTGAAAAAAAAAAAATAGAAGTACTCTCTTATTCTCTTCTCAACACAGCAGCTCGATTGATTTTGTTAGAGTGTAAATCAGATAATGTCATTCCTCTGAGGAGAAACTAGTTTCATGTCTTCTCATCATGGTCAGCACAAAAGCCACACCCAATAAGGGCTAAGAGTAAAGTTTTAAAAAGGTATTATTGTTTGTTTGTTTTTTTAAGATTTTATTTATTTATTTGACACAGAGAGAGAGATCACAAATAGGCAGAGAGGCAGGCAAAGAGAGAGAGGGAGAAGCAGGCTCCCTGCTGAGCAGAGAGTCCCATGTGGGACTCGATCCCAGGACCCTGAGATCATGACCTGAGCTGAAGGCAGAGGCTTTAACCCACTGAGCCACCCAGGCGCCCCAAAAAGATATTACTGTTAACTGGACTAGGACAACAGGCATGAACTGGGAATCCTCTAAGCAAACTGAGAAGTGTATTTCACCCACACGTAACTGGCATCCATTAACTTTCTGACTTTATCCTCTATTGGTTTCCTTCTTGCTCATTCTGCTATAGCTATGTGGTGCTCCTTACTGTTCCTTGAATACACCAGGCACACTTCAGTCTGGGGTGTTTTCATCATTATTCTCTTTGCCTTAAACATTCTCCAAGATATCCTCTCTGTTTACTCCTTCACCTCCTTTAAATCTAGACCTGCTACTGGGCCACTATCTAAAACTACCACATACCTTCTTTTTCCTGCTTTCTTCTTCTCTGTAGCCATTATCACCATCTACTATACAAAACATTTAATTTATTTATTTTGTCATTGTATGTGTTCCAACACAAGTATGTAAGCTCTCTTTGGGCAGGGATTTGGGAGAGGGGCTTTTTTTTTTTAAATTCCAGGACTAAAATAATATAGAAGACTAGAAGACCTTCAGTAAATATTTATCTTTGAGTTTGACTGAAAATGATGGAAGTTCTTACTCAGCCCAGGCAGTCGCACTCATTAACATGGTCCATTCTCGTTGGAATCACCTTTCAGCATCTGAAATATAGACTGAATATGCAAATAGGAAAATCACGTAAAACATGAGGCTGCCCACATTCCTTGGCTTGTGGCCCATCCAAGCAATGTCATCACACTGCTTCCATCATTATGTCTCTTTTCCTGACTCTCCTGCTTCCCTCTTTTCCCTTATAAGAACTCTCATAATTACATTAGGACCACCTAGATAATGCAGGGTAACGCCTCATCTCAAGATGCTTAATTTAATCACATCAACAAAGTCTCTCTTGCCATGTAAATTAACATATTCACAGATTCTGAGGATTAGGATGACATTTGAAGGGGGAGGGGATTTTTCTGCCTCTGCAGATACCAAGTGGAAACGTTTCAGAATCATTCAGTCCACCACAAAGGACAGAGAACCTGAGACACATTGCACTGATTTCTTGCCCTGACTTTTGTTGAAGATTGCCTTGGGTTGTACCTGCCTATAGCTGAGCAAGTTCCCAGATGCAAAAGGAACTCATCAGCAGAGGAGGTGCTGGAGATGGGATGCTACCAGTAGATTGGAAATTGTTCTGAGGGCTGGGCATCACTGAGTCTGATGGCCATGGCATAGAGGAGAATTAGGGGGGTGGGGGGGAATCACAGGATCTATAGTGCCTGGAACAGGTAAGATGGGCACACATGATACAACATCCCGTGGACCAAATCACTGACATTGGGAAAACACAAATTTTAAAGATAAGTGATTAAAGCAGGATTTTAGGGATATTCATCTTGTAGGAAAATACTGGAAGCCCAATACAAATGATGTTCCAATAATCCAGAGGTAAGATGGTGGCATGTCATAGCCAATGCACAGACCTGGGAACTAGGAGGAAGCAGTGGAAGCAAAAGGAAAATAAAGGCCTAAGCACTAAAACTAGGGATTGAGGAAAAAGGAAAATCAAAGATATTATAAGGTTTCTAGCTCTCAGAGGCTGAAATAATAGTAATTAAAAGAAGGTGAGAATGAAAATTCATTTGAAGGAATAGGTTCAATTTCTGTCTTATTAAATTTCAGGTAAGATGATGGTGGTATTTCCAAATTGAGTCAAGTCATAAAAATTCCTCTAATTTATTCCTTTTCTAAACATTTCCAATTAAATTGGAAATCTCATTTGAAACACTTAAGATCATTACCATTTCATGTGTAGTACAGCAAATATTTTGACGTGCCTTGCCAGTCCATTTTGAATAGTATATTGATTGAAAAGCAATATGTTTTTAACGACTAAATCAATTCACATGTGAACTGGAACTATCATGAAGCAATCTACATTAGAATTAATAATAACGTCTTATGCTAGGCAACACTTTGCAGATAACTTTTAAATATTCCTCTTGTAATATGAAAAACTACTTCATATGTATGTTAATATTTGTTTCATTTAATAATTGAGGAGACTGAGACTCAACTGGGCCACTACCCCAGGTTGAGCAACCAGTGAGTATTAGAGTCTGGATTCAAACTAAACTCTAGCACCAAGTTCAATAGACTTTTTATAAAACTAAGATATTTTTCATTATGTCAGACATGTAATGTCTAAATATAATTTGAGGTATTGGAATAAGTATGGATTGATTTAAATAGAGTTTACTTAATGACATAATCATTACCTTTTGTAAGGATTTTCTCTAAGGACATTAGAGGACATTATATTTATGAGTTTATATTATTTACTCACCTATACAAGGAGGAAGATTCCCAAGGGCAATAGTCTGTTGTTATCTGTATCTATCATGTGATTTGGCAGAAAGTAGATTCTAAAAAGGTTGGATGGATGAATAAATATAATGCCTTTAAATGACATATCCATGGAGTATTTCACACTGTTTAGTATTCGTAATTGCTGTCTACTCTCTTTATTGTATGAAAGGTGTTAAAAGCTGCCATACATCTTGGCAAGGTACTTATTTCAACTGTCATACAAAACCAAAAAAAAAAAAAAAAAGCTACAAGCCAAAGAATAGAAAAATTCACAATAGTTGAAGCTTTTAAAAAATACTCTTCGTAGGGGTACCTAGGTGGCTCAGTTGGTTACGCATGGGATTTTGATTTTGGCTCAGGTCATGATCTCAGCGTCGTAGGATCCAGACTCTCCTACAGTTTTGTGTCCAGCAAGGAGTCTGCTTAAGAATCTCTCTCTCTTGGGCACCTGGATGGCTCAGTGGGTTAAAGCCTCTGCCTTCGGCTCAGGTTATGATCTCAGGATCCTGGGATAGAGACCCGCATCAGGCTCTCTGCACAGCAGGGAGCCTGCTTTCCCCTCTCTCTCTGCCTGCCTTTCTGTCTGCTTGTGATCTCTCTCTCTCTGTCAAATAAATATATTTAAAAAATCTTAAAAAAAAAAAAGAATCTCTCCCTCCCTCATTCACAAGCTTGCATGCATGTGTGTGCTCTCTCTCTTGCTCTCTTGCTCTAAAATAAATAAATCTTTAAAAAGTAAATGAGTAAAATAAAAATTCAGTAATTTATTGAACAATGAAATTTTTTAAAAGGCAATGACATAAAATATCTGTATCTACCAATTTTACATAATGACTTGTTTACATATCCAACAACTACAAAATACACATTTTCTTTCAAGTGCATATGGAATGCTCACCAAGATAGAAACTGTTGGGCTACAACATAATTCTTAATAAATTAAAAGACTGAAATTTTACAGAACATGTTCTCTGATCACAATAGAATTTTTTTTTATTTAGTAAATTCTTATTTTCCAAAATGTACAGTTGGTGGATCTTGTTCATGCATCTTCACCAGCAGCTGGGGCATCTCCACCCTTGGTCATTTGTAAATGATCTCAGGGTCATAGGATCCAGACCCTCCTACAGTTTTGTGTCCAGCAAGGAGTCTGCTTAAGAATCTCTCTCTCTTGGGTGCCTGGATGGCTTAAAGAAGTAAAGAAACTTCTTTACAGAGTTTCTGGTGTAAATTACTTGAGCTCTGTGCTTTGAAACCAGTTTAATAAGCCCTTTACTAAGGAGCTCCTGAAGGGCTGCCCTGGCCAGGGAACCTCGGATCTTCAGTCTCTCAGAGACAACAGCTGGAGTTATAAGCTTATAGTTGGGAACTTCTTTACAGAGTTTGTCATATGTTGCTTTGTCAAACAAGACCAAATTATTGAGCTTGTCCCGAACTTTGCCTTTGGACCACTTCTTCTTTTTAGCCTTGCCGCCAGATTTGTTTACAGTGTCTTTGTCTTCCGATTTTCCAGCATCTTTCTTCTTCTTGTCATCCTTGGGCAGCATAGCGAAGCTGGGAGAGCAGGCTAATAAAACTATATCTGGAAAATTCCCCATTTTGAATTTAAACTACTAATTTCTAAGTAGCCCATAGATGAAAGTAGCCCATAGATGAAAAAAGAAATTACAAGTAGCCCATAGATGAAAAAAGAAATTGCAAGGAAAATAAGAAATATTTTTAACTGAATGAAATTAAAAAATCATGTCCATTAATAGAAGAAATAAACTCTAGTATATTCACAGAATGGAATACATTTCAGGAATAAAAGAGAAATAATTACTGATCAGAAAATATGAATAAAACTTATAGATATTGTGCTGTGGTAAAGAGGTTGAATATAAAAGAGCATATATATATGAAATTCTAGAGCAGGTAAAATTAATCTTTGGTGAATAAAATTGGAGGGGAAAAGTTGCATGAGAGGGAAGGAAGGTTACTGACACAAAAGGAGCTTAAGGGAATTTTCTAAGTGACAGAAATATTTTGTATTTTGGCAGGTGTATTTGTTTCACTTTAATGTGTGCCTTTGCCTAAATTTCTTTATTGTATGGTGCACTAAAGGTGTATTTATACCTTTTATGTAAGAGAAGATATAACTCTTTATATCTTTTATGTAAGAGAGAAGCAAAAGCTGTCTTTTACATAAGATTTATATCTTTTGTGTATTTATACCTTTTATTGTATATAATTTTACCTCCAAAAATATCTGTAAACAAATATTGAACCCTAGTTAGGAGACTAATATTTCACAGTAGTATGTTTAGCAATTCTGGGACTATTTTCTAGATATTCTAGGCTAAAGGGTGTATTAGTTGGGGTTCTCCAAATAAACAGAATTAATTGCGTGTGTGTGTGTGTGTGTGTGTGTGTGTGTGTGTGTGTGTGTGTAGAGAAAGAGAAAGAGAGAGAGATTTTAAGGAACTGACTCATAATTATGAGACTGGCAAGTCTGCCTGCTGCAGGGCAGGCGGGCAGGCTGGAGAACCAGGGAAGAATGGATATTGCAGTTTGGAGTCTGAAGGTATTCTAGAGGCAGAATTCCCTCTTCCTTGGGGACCTCAATCTTTTCCCTTAAGGCCTTCAATTATTTGGATGAAACCCACATACATTATGCAGGATATCTGTTTCACTCAGAGTCTACTAATTTAAATATTAATCACAGCCATAAAACAACTTTATCTAGACTGGTATTTGACCAATCAAATAGGTACCATAGACTAGTCAACTTGACACATAAAATTAATTACCACAAAGGGAGTTACAACTATGAAAATGGTGGAATTTCAAATGTGATACTGGATTGAAGTTAGAGGTATCACTATTAACACATGATTTTTAATAGATATACACATGGACATAGACTTTATATGGTAAATTTAATCAACTATATAGCAATTTATAATATAAAATTTATATTTATACAAATGCAAATATAAATATAAATTATAATAAAGCAATGAGGTAAATGTGAACAACGGTGAACATGAAGTAAAGAATATCTAAAGTTCCTTCTATTGTTCTAGCAACTTTTTCCTAAGTTTGCATTTCAAACTATAAAATAAGTCAAATTTAAAATTTCAAAAAAACTGGGGTGTCTGGTTCAGTTGGTGGGGCATGTAACTCTTGATCTTGGGGTGGTGAGCTCACGTCCCACTTTGGGCATAGAGCTTACTTTTAAAAAATTACAAAAAAATAGAATATTTTTATATGTGTATGACTTTTCTCATGCACAGAATAATGCCTCCACATAATAGGTGTTCAGTTCATTAGATTTATTAAAGGATGGATGAATAAACTTGTTTTCTTATGACCATAATAGCTCTTTGTAAGTTTGGAAAAAAACTGTGAAACAATGAAATTTTTATTAAAAATTGGAAATCCAGTCTTTATAATTCATACTGTTATGTCTGGATTGAGACCCTCCCCAAAACAACTTACAAAAGGTAAGCTGGATGCAACAGCAAGAGTATTTATTTCCAGCTAGCTGGGGCTCTTACCGGCACATGCGATGCAGTGCAGTGCTAAAGTGAGAAGCCTCACCTCTCCCCTTCCCAGCATTTTTATGCACTCGTGTAAACAAGCACATACGTCACTACACACGTAAGCGAATTCCTTATTCTTTATATGGCAATTACCTAAATCTACGCATTTCATTTGTGCATTTGAGCAACTCAGGGGCTAGGTGTCACACAGGAAAGCGGAAGAGTCTAAATTCCAGGAATAGTTTCACGTCCGTACCCTTAGGCCTGTCTTTTTCTGGCTTAAAATGAAGCCTGTCATGGAGGAACGGCAGTCCTTGCAACAGGTCCTAAAAGCTCCTTAGACCAAGATTTAGCTTGACTTTAATATGTTGCCCCATAGCTTATAGCACTTAACATACTACACACTATTAAGTCTTAACTCCAAAATGTACTTGATCTAGGAAGCGGGGCAAGATGGCGGAGGTGTAGGAGGCACAGAGAGCCCTGGGAATCAGAAGTCCAGCTAAAGAGGAGGAAATCACTCTAAAAGCCGGCAAACGCAACAGCAGAGAGAAGAGAATAAGAACAGCAATTCTAGGAGCAGAAAATCGACCACTTTCAGGAGGTAGGACGTCTGGAAAAGGTGAATTTAAAGCGACGGGAA
>CM053605.1:111102545-111117614 GCA_028646535.1 Procyon lotor | reverse complement strand
GCTGGGTTGGGGACAATGGGGAGGGTATGTGCTATTAAGTGCTGTGAAATGTGTAAGCCCGAAGATTCACAGACATGTACCCTGGGGCAAATAATACATTATATGTTAATAAAAATTAAAAAAAAAAAAAAACGAAAAAACAAAATGTACTTGATCTAAACTAACTTACGGTTTGAATTAATTAATTAATATATAGAAAATATATATATATATATATATATATTCTAATATATAGAATAACTTAGCATAACATATTCTCTATTTCCTCTATGATGATTCCTTCATTTTTACCACCTGGTACAACATATAACTAAATTGTAAAAAATCCAGTTCATAATCACATCATCCAAACCACTTGGGCCAGGGCCAGGGTACATGTTTGACTTCATGAGGACTTGAGAATACAAATATCTCAGCATTTGAATAACAAAAACATAATAACTTTATTGCTATTTTGAGGACTATTTCACAAACACTAGGACAGATTTATTAAAAGCAGCTTATTTGTATTTTGAACGAATAGTAACAGAAAAGCAAAATTATTATTTAGTGAGAAAAGCATTCTACCAATATCCTAAAGCTATCAAGATTTTTATAAATAATCTGCTTGCCTTTTTCTATCAAAATCAGTGCAATCCATATTGTAATGCATAGCTTAGCAAAGCTTAACACATTTCAAAACCATGACTCTGTTTAAGAAAAGAAACTATGTGAAAGATGTTGGCAATATTTATTGATTGCCTCCTATGTACCAGACACTGCATCAGCATGAGTATGCAGATATGAAAGACCTATTCCTTATTCTCAGTGAATAAGCACAAAATACAATAAGGAATACTGGAATGTACCTAACCCAACTTGAGAGTAGATATGTCTCAATAATTTAGTGAAGGTGTCCAGTTAAAGCTAATTATGCCTAGCTGTGTTTTGAAGACTCATTAAGATCTATGAAGGTAAAGAAAGTAGGGGAAGGTATTTCTGGGAAAGGGAACAGCAAACGTGAAGGTGAAGAGGTAGAGGAAAATATGGATGTTTTGGAAACTTCAGAGTTTCCAGGCAAAAATTCACCAAGAGAATGTGATGAAAAAGGAGACTGAAGAGTTTATCAGGGACCTGATTATAAGGAGCCGAGGATGCCATGACAAGATGGCAAGGATCTCATATTCTACCTAAGCAACTATGGAAAACCAGTCAGGAAATTTTAACTGAGAGGTCATATGATCGAATTTATAAAAGAACATTTATTCTGGTGGTTAATATTAAATGCATTCAGAATAAATTCAATGTAGATATTTTGAAAGCCTGAACTAAGTTGATGATTAAGGAGAATAATATAGAAATACACTTTTTCTCCTCTCTCCACATTTTCCACCAATACCCCATAAAACTAAAACAACACACATACACACATGCACGTGTGTGCGCACACACACACACACACACACACACACACACACACTATTGGAAGGTGGCTTCCAAAAGGTAACATTGAAGAAAAGAAATGAGCTTGGGGGATAGGCTTACACATAAGAGTTGATTGCCCTCTTCCCACTGGAGTCTTCCACACCATAAGCAAACCATGTCAGAGCCATGAGTTTGTCATTTTTTGTTTTTTTTACTGAAATATAAAGACATATAATATTGTATAAGTTTGTGTTTTACAATGTACTGATCTGATACACATATAGTACAGTATGATTACCATCTTAGTAGCTTTGGCTAATATCTGTATCACATCACATAATTATAATTTCCTTTTGGGGATGAGAACATTTAAGATCTAGTCTTTTCATACCCATAAAGTATATAATACTATATTGTTGACTATAAATCTCCAGAACTTATCTTCTGGTGGCAAGTTTGGATCCTTGAACAGTCTCCCCCCAGTTCTCCACCTGCCAGGCCCTGGTAATCATCATACTACTCTCTGTTTTTAGATTCCCCGTGTAAGTGGATCAGTATTTGTCTTTCCCGTCTGACTTACCCCACTTAGCATAATGCTCTTAAGGTCCATCCATATTGTTGCAAATGGCAGGATTTCCTTCCTTTTTGAGGTTGGTCAGCAGGCTCCTATCTTTTTATATATTCCTGTTCCCAGGTCTCTTTTCAGGGGTGTGAGCAGGCACAATTTCCTGTGCATCTGGCTGTACCCTATGTGCTATGTGGTGGTTTTCCAGGTGAGCTCTGTGAGCTAGATCTCAGAAAAAGTAGTAGGAAGCCTCATTTTGACCACAGATTTAAGCTTCATTTTCCAACTGGGTTTTATCAATAATAAAGCTCTTACTTTAATTTTTACCTGAATGCCACATATAATTGTTTGATTCTCAGAGAGGTGAATAGATTTCACAGGACTAGATGACCAAAGATGAAGATAAAGGTGGTAAGGAAAGTCAAAGGCAATTTGTCCATAACAGTCTCTCACAACAGATTCTCTACCACAGTCACAGAGAGCTGAAATTCAGTGAAAAGGTCAATGATTACTCTGGCTTGGAAACAAATTTCTCTCTAACACAGTATCTTTGGTCTGAGTAGATTCAGGTGGAAATGCCTTGGCAGGACATTCAGGGAAAGAAGCAGTGCCAGAACATATATCCTCAGCCATCTGTGCTAATATAAGGCAAACAGACCTCTGCCAACTCGCTGCCCATCACTCTTCCACAGTCAGTCAATGGCATGCCTAAAGGAAACAGCTTTATTAACACAACATGGTTACTGACTTCCCTGCAGGTAGGCTGAGACTTGGAAACCCCCCTCTCACATTAGGGACCCACCCAACAATGATTCATATTTCTGAGAAAAGCACTGGCAGACATTAAATGGTATGCAAAAGGAATTTGTTATTTAAAGTAAAATCAAATAAGTGTCACTGATGCCTCACATTAAGCTTACATAGATATGTATCCCATTTTCCTTTTTCAACTATTAGGATTTGAAATCTACACAGAGCCAAAATACAACATCCCATCATCTGTTGGCTAATATCTTTTTTAGCTCCCTCTGGACCTATGTTCCCATGTTGTGAAATTCAAAACTATCCAAAGAAGGTGTGTGCTGTGGATTGCAAACCTTTCAGATAACTTGCTGCCTTCACTACTTTTTTTTGTTTTTAACGATATTGAGAATTAGAAAAATGTCATATAACATAGGAACAGAAATCAATATAGCATATCAGTAGAGTATGGGAATTTATGTTATCTTAATATATCCTAAGGGATAAAGCTTTTTAAAAATATTAAGTCAGACAGAGAAAGACAAGTACTGTATGGTTTCACTTATATGTGAAATCTAAAAAAGTTAAACCTGTAAAAAACTGAGAGTAAAATGATGGTTACTAGGGGATGGAGGTGGGAGAGGTAAGAGTGATATTGTTTAAAGATACAAACTTGTAACTAGTAGTAAATAAGCCATAGAGAACTAATGCAAAATATAATGAATATAGAACAATATTGTACCATAATTATGTAACACGATAAATATCACTATACTGGCAATCATATAACATATATGAAGGTTCCAAAGTAACATGCTGTATACCTCAAACTTACACAATATTACATATCAAATTTATTCAATAATTTTTTTAAAAAATATTAATGCTTAAAGAACTCGGTAAAAACAATAAACACATGTCCTTGATATACTTACTATTAATAAACAATACCACACACAATACTTCGCACTACTGACTGAAGGGCATTGAAGTATTATATATCTACTGTTTTTGTAGTCTGGCAACCCATTAACTTAAAAGAGTTTATTTGAACTATTCCTTGCTGGTACTACTGTAAAATGAAGAATTTTTCACATAATCAATTTTTTTACTATTTTTCACATGAAAGAACCCTTTGTTTTTTCTCTTCCTCAGGAAATTAGGCATTGAAAGTGATGTCTTGTGATACCTGGGTAGCTCAGTCAATTAAGCAAACTGCTTTCAGCTGAGGTCATGATCCCAGGGTCCTGGGATCTAGCCCATCAGACTCTCTGCTCAGGGGGGACCCTGCTTCTCCCTCTGCCTCCTCTGCTTATACTTTCTCTCTCTCTCTCTCTCTCTGTATCTCTCTCTCTCTCTTTCTCTGACAAATAAATAAATAAAATCTTGAAAAAAAAAGAAATAAAGGAAGTGATGTCTTTTTACTTGGCTGCTTTTCTTTTTCTTCTGAAAAAAAAAATCACTGGATTTCAAAGAAGGCATTGGATCACCTGGCACACAGGCCTCAATCAATATTTGTTGAATGAATAAATGAATGAATGCAAATGGTCTTGATTCATTGATGTAGAAGGGAGAGGTAATTTGGGTGAAAAAGAAAAAGAATAATTTCCTTTTAGTGAGCAGGGCTCCTATTTTAAAAAAGAGAAAGAAAATATTATAAAACCAGAACAGAGTATCATCTAACAGTTATTTTTTCATTCAGTTAACACACACACACAAACTAAGCCCATATCTATCACCCCTCAAATAAAGCTAAAGTTGGATTACAAGAAAAGCTCTTTAATTAGAAAAGGTAGAATTTTCATTTTCATAAATGCTATTTTGTATCCCAGAATACATTGTCCTGTTATTACCCCTTATTTCAAAGAAAAATAACAGTCAATCAAGAGCCTCTAATATTTAGGAAAGAGGTGTTTGGAGAACACAGTCATCCAGTGCTGACATCCATACAATAATCACATATTTCTTAGAGTAAAACATGAGTTAGGAGTCTAGAAAGCACACATCTTTTAAATTCCTATAGTATATTCACATGTCAGGCACCTGAGTGACTCAGTCAGTTGAGCATCCAACTCTTAGTTTTGGCTCAGGTCATGATCTCATGGGTCATGGGATTGAGTCCCACCATAGGCTCTGTGCTCTGTATGGAGTCTGCTTGGGATTCTCTCTCCCTCTCCCTCTGCTCCTCTCACTCATGCTCTCTCTCTCTCTCTCTCTCAAATAAATAAATATTTAAATATATATATGTATATATATGTGTGTGTTCACATGTAAAACTTATTTTCAGATTAAGATAGTATTACTCAATTGTCTCCATTTAACAGTAGAAACTACTTTATTAGGTTTATAATTTAAATAAATAACAAGCTATTTGTATCATATTTATATAAACTGAATATCACAGATGCTTCAGAAAATTTCCCACATTTGGAATGATAGATTAAAAAGTTATGCTCACTCCTAGCTTAACCATATTACAAACCACAAAGAAATCCTGTATTAGATTTGGTTAATGCTGTGTTCCTTTCTAAAAAGTAAAAATTTAAAAAAAAAAAGAAAAATCCCTCTGAAGCTTACAAGGCAAATAACCTCATACATTTATTGATGATTCTAGGCACCTGTCACATTTACAGCACTTTAAGTTCGTCCTTAGGGAACAGAATTGATATTCAAAAGTGAAAAAAGTAGGTAAAAATTAATAAATGCTGTATAATCATGTATATATCTTGGTAAAGTTGATTTATAAGTAGAAAAGTTTCTGAAAAGATATATATTAAATTTTGTTAGTGATTTTCTTCTTTTTTGCTTATATGCATTTTTGAAATATACTTTTATAATATAAAAAATATTTAAAATTACATTCACGTTCAAAATTTACAGTAATCATTTGCTAATTGAAAAGAAAAAAAAGAGTTACTTTCATTTCTTAATCTCAAGAAAAGAGGCTCACAATTGTGTGCTCCCATGTATACAAACAAGAAATCTGAGCTCTGGAAAGCCCTCCATTCCCCCTTTAGAGGCCAATTTAGCAGCTACTTCTTTTCCATTTTGACAGATCAGCTGCCTCTTCCCTGCGGATCAGTAATGAAATTCAACTACATGAATCATAGTTACTTACCACATTTTCTAATTTGACCTGACTTGCTATTTCTTGGCTGTGAGTCTCATTCAACTTCTAATTTTCTGTGCTTGGCAGAAATAGTACCTCATTGAGGATGTGCAGCTCCAAACTTTCTCATAGTGACTTACTGCCCCTTTTGTAAATCCTATGCTGCCAAGGAAAAATGGCTATTTGAAAGTTTGATTGAACATGCTCCTGCATTTAACCTAGAAGAGACTTCAGGCCCAAACTCTAGATTAGAGTTATGTGGTGGTAATTTTATCAGCTTTTGTACTTATACAAGTAGGACATTATTTTCTGAGTTAATAATTTAAAACAATTTATCTGCATTGAGCTCAATGGGCCCGCAAACTTTACACCAAGATATGGAAGGGAGATCAGTTTCCTTTTGCACCTTTCTTCTCTTCCTCCATATAATACCCACCATGTACACTTAGACATGTACTACTCCAAGGAAAATCTTCAAACTTGGTATAATCACACTTCACAGCTGGATGGAGCTACCCATATAGATAAAAAATATATTTCCACGATCTTTTGATCACTATTTAAACAACAACAAGTTTCCTGTGGAAGGGCGTCTGAGGTAGATTTTCCAGATCATGTCTGTGAAGTGGAAAAGTGATGAAAATGAAGGAAAATGAAGCAGTCTAACAAGGTGTCTCAGGCCGATTCACTTCAGAGGGGCCATCTCCGCGCGGGGCCGCCAGCTGAGGGCTCTGTTGGCAATGCTGCCAACAGCCCGGAGAGTTACTACTGAAGACCTGAGTGTCCGCTACACCTGACATGAAGGAGATGGCAATGCCAGAATTAACTTGGGCATCTATTCACTTCACACTACCTCCTTGCATCTCATTGGCAGAGCACTAAACCAATACCAGCCAAGAACAGATGACCGCACAAGCTCCACAGAGAGAGACCCAGACAAAACAGAACACAACTCAGAGGTTAACCACACACTCTTTGATCTTTTAAGATGTATTTGCATTTTTATCAAGAGAATTCATGTACCTGGTTTTAAAGATAATACCATAGTCTTCTAATGGAAAAAAAGGAGGGGGGAAGGGGAAAAAAAGAAAAAAGGAAGTCTCTTAAACATCCATTCAGACTTCCCAGGATCTCTCCAAATGAAACCACTTTCTGTTCTCTGTAGCTGTTTCTCCTGGTATTTGTCTCTATATTTCTAAATTTCTAAAGAAATTTCAAATATTTCTTTTCTTGGTGTAAAGTTTGCAGGCCCATTGAGCTCAATGCAGATAAATTGTTTTAAATTATTAACTCAGAAAATAATGTCCTACTTGTATAAGTACAAAGTTTAGAAGTACAGGCTTATATATCTTTTTCTTGAGGCTTATATATCTTTATATATCTCGAGTTTCAGATATTTTCTTCCTATAATGAAAGATGAGGATTTAGTTGTTTTATATTCCTACAGGCTCCCTCTCTCTCTCTGTCTCTCATTTTGTGTGTGTGTCTGTCTGTCCCGTCTCTGTCTCTCTCAGATTCTCCCTGTTCTCTGCCACTATCTTTCTCAGTATCACAAATGTTAAGTCGATTGTCACAGACAGAATTTAAAGATTGTCATCGATAGAATTTAAATATTATCTATAGCTGATCTACATCATGAACTAAAATTCCATTTTTCACGGAATTGCTGTATGTTTCATTTGCCTTATTTTCTATCACTAATTCTTCCCTAAATTCTCCGACAGAACCGTAAAACTACTCTCAATATAATCAGACATACATCTTAATCCATTCCATTGTACTTTTGTTGGCTGCATCGCTCCAGGAGCCCTTCCTCCTGCTCTAGCCTAGTCTGTTGTCAGATTATGCTTGCTGCTCAGCTGTTGCCATGGTATTTCTCCTTACCACCACCCTGCACTTCCAAAGACTCTCTCTTGTTCATTTTCTGTTTCTCAGATCCCAGATTTTCCTCTTGCATGGCCTCTCCTTACTGTTGTTGTAAAAATCATCTATTCATGAGAAAAATGCTTGAAGTATAATTCTGGTGGAATTTCCATATATCAATTATTATATTCCAACTGCATGTATAATGTACAGGTTAGTTGGATATTGAATTCCAGGTCAAAAAGTTACTGTCCATGGCAGATTTGATCCATTCTCAAAGTTACTATTATTGCTGTAAAGAAGTCTGAGTCATTTTAATTACTGGTTGTTTTGTTTTGTTTTGTTTTGTTTTGTTTTGTTTGTGTACATATCCTGTTTTATTTCTCTCTGGAATTTTTTAGGATTTTCTATTTCTCCTTTGTATTTTGGACTTCTACAGAGATGGGACTCAGCACGAGTCACTTCTCATTTACACTGTTGAATACCGGTACAACATTGCAATTTAGAAACTCATGCCTTGAGTTATGTGATATTTTCTTGTATTATGTCTCTATTTCTCCATAGATAAGCTCCATAATCTCTCTCTTCTTTTTGAAACTACAATTAGTTGGATAGTAGACTTCTGGCTTAACTACCCACTTTTTTTGTCCTTTATCTTTTCTATCATATTCCATCTCTTTATCTTTTTGTTTCAGTTTTACTACATCTTCCAAACTTTATTATATTTTTCATTCTTGCTCTCATTTTTAATTTCCAGAACTTCTTTCTTTTAGTCTATACTACTTCCCCTCCACTTTTGAGGTATTTTAGGATATTTCTTATATCTCTTAGAGAACATCAATTTTGCTTTTTTTTTTAACTTAATAAAAAAGACTGTCTTCTGATAATGGCATTTTTTTTTTCATTTTACTCCAGTCTTGAAGGTGTCAAAAACTAGGATTCAATAGGAAACTTATTTTCTCTAAGAAAAATGTATAAATGATCGTATAACTGAATAGACATGGGTTGTATGCTTTGTACTGAAGATTACTCTGATATTTTAATAACAAAATAGCCTTTAATTTATACCCTTGTCAAGGACACAAATATGAATAAATGGTAGCAAATAAAATCAAAAGGCCTTGACCTAATTATCTGATTTATAGTTATTTACCCCAGATCAGAAATAAATGAATGAGACTGTCACATTAACTACTCCTCAGTCAGAGGGAAAAAGAGAGTCCCTCGCACTCTAAAGGAGATTTGTGGAGAAAGAGGATCCTTCTCACACTGTTGATGGGAATGCAAACTGGTATAGCCACTCTGGAAAACAGTATGGAGTTTCCTCAAAAAGTGAAAAATAGAAATACTCTATGACCCAGTAATTATACCACTTGGTATTTACCCAAAGAATATAAACATCGTGATTAGAGGGGGCATATGCACCCCAGTGTTTATAGCAGCAATGTCCATAATAGCCAAAATATGGAAAGGGCCCAGATGTCCATTGACAGATGAATGGATAAAGGAGAGGTCATATACACACAAACACACCACACACACAAACACACACACACACACACACACACACACACACACTGGAATATTACTCAGCCATCAGAAAGATGAAATCTTGCCATTTGCAATGATGTGGATGGAACTAGATGTGGCTGCAACAATGTGGATGGAACTAGAGGGTTTTATGCTAAGTGAAATAGGTCAGTCAGAGAAAGACAAACAGCATATGATTTCACTCATATGTGGAATTTAAGAAACAAAACAGATGAACAGAGGGAAAGGGAAAATAAAATAAGATAAAAACATAGAAGGAGGCAAACCATAAGAGACTCCTATAACAAACAGAGGGTGGCTAGAGGAGAGATGGATGAAGGGATGGGGTAACTGGGTGATGGGCCTTAAGGAAGGCACTTGATATAATGAGCACTGGGTGTTTTATGCAACTGATGAATCACTAAATGCTACCTCTGAAACTAGTAATACACTCTAAGTTAACTAAATTGAATTTAAATTTTAAAAATATTTTTAAAAAAGGAGATTCCTTTCCTTTACAATTAGTCCTGTGAGAAACAAACAACAAACCAACACTGGCGCTATTTACATAACCTTTGGTAATCTAAAAAAACAAACAAGCAAACAAAAACCAAACATGGGTGATAGAATAGGATTCCTTTTCTCTTCTGCATATAAAGGTTAGAGAGCATGGAACAGCTTTTTTCCAAATAAGAAAATTAAACTTGTTGATAAATTCTCAGGAATTCAGGAACTAGGTAGGGTATTTTCCAATAAGTATCCTGAATATATTCCCACTTACAAAATCTCCCCATCTGGCAATTTCCCTTGCCAGCAAAGGGGGATATTGTAGTTCATTTTTCAGCTTCCAAGAATATTTTCTTTTTGCACAGGGTTTAGCATAGAGTGAAGGATGAAAGCTCCCCAGTAGTAACTCTGTTTTCTCAGGGAATGTGATCTCTTCACTGAGAATCATTATGCTACAAGAAAAAAGGGGAGAGTTTCACAAAACAATAAACTAAATAAAAGATAAAACTTAAGCACAAAATGGAGAATATTTCTTTTTCTTTAGTTTGTGTACTAGCTCATTTCTATATAAGCATGTGAACATGGTCAGGAATGTTTCATTTTCACAAATATAATCCTATGCTTAGCTTCTCTTATGTACTATAGTGCCTTGCTTTTACTATTACGCAGTCTAAGGAAAATTTTTGAAAACATTATACTGTTTATCTGAGTAAGAATACTTAATCCCAAATAAAAAAAAAAGCTATTTCTTAAAATATAAAAAGCTAAAGAATGGAAGTGAACAACTACTTGTTCAATCCTATGGTATATACTTGTAGGAAACAGTGTAACTGAAGTGTTGGCCAAAATTATAATTTAAAAATCTCATATCAGAATGTTTCTTCAGGGGTGCCTGGGTGGCTCAGTCCTTAAGCGTCTGCCTTTGCTTCAGGTCATGATCCCAGGGTCATGGGATTGAGCCCCGCATCGGGCTCCCTGCTCGGCAGGAAGCCTGCTTCTCCCGCTACCATTCCCTCTGCTTCTGTTCCCTCTCTCGCTGTGTTTCTCTCTGTCAAATAAAATTTTTAAAAAAATTAAAAAAAAAAGAATGTTTCTTCATTCTATAGTCAACGAATTTAAGAATTCACACTAATAGGAGAGCAGGGAAGATGCAAAGTAGGATCCTGGGTGCACCTCATCCCACAGACACACCAAGGCAACAACTACAGATTGCAACTAACTCTGAAAATGGCTGGCAGACTAGCAGAAGAGATCTTCCACAGCTAGTCATAGAGATAAGGTCACACTGGAAAGAAGAGAAGTAGAAACACAATCAGGAATCAAACCACCAGTGTGACTAACCACAAACAGAAGAGGTATCGCAAGTGTGGAGGAGCAAATGGATCAGATCGCACCAGGCATGCCCATCCCTGGAGAATCACCCAGGGAAGACAAGTCCCCACAATACCTGCCTTAGAAAAGCAGTGGGGCTTAACTCCATGAGTTTTAAAAATCAGTGGTGCTTACAAGAAAAAACAGGTATTAGTGAGGATGTGAAGAAAAAGAAACTCTCATGTACTGTTGGTAGGAATGCAAACTGGTGCAGCCACTCTGGAAAATAATATGGAGATTCCTCAAAAAGTGAAAAATAGAACTACCCTATGATCCAGCAATTGCACTACTGGGTATTTACCCAAAGAATCCAAAACCCTAGCTCAAAGGGATACCAGAACCCCTATACTTATAGCAGCATTATTTACAATAGCCAAGACATGGAAGCAACCCAAATGTCCTTCTACTGATGAATGGTTAAAAAAGATGTGATAGAGGTTGAGTACATATATGCATATGAATATATATGAGTATTATTCAGCCATAAAAAAGAAAGAAATCTTGCCATCTGTGATGACATGGATAGAGCTAGAGACTATAATGTTAAGTGAAATAAATCAGTTAGAGAAAGACAAATACCATATGATTTCACTTATGTGGAATTTAAGAAACAAAACAAATGAGCAAAGTAAAAAAAAGAGAGAAAGCAAGAGACAAACCAACTTACCAACAAACCAACTCTTTTTTTTATTTTATTAATTTTTATTAACATATAATGTATTATTTGCCCCAGGGTACATGTCTGTGAATCTTCAGGCTTACACATTTCACAGCACTTAACAGCATATACCCTCCCCAATGTCCACAACCCAGCCACCCTATCCCTACCCCCCCCACCCCCCCAACCCGGCCACCCTTAGTTCATTTCTTGAGTCTAGGAGTCTCTTATGGTTTGTCTCCCTCCCCATCCCTTCCTGAAACAAACCAACTCTTAACTATAGAGAACAAACTGATGGTTACCAGAAGAGAGGGGGACAGGAGGATGGGTGAAATAGGTGATGGGGAGTAGGAGTACATTTGTGATGAGCAATGGGTGATGTATGGGATCGTTGAATCACTATATTGTACATCTGAAACCAATATAACACTGTATGTTAATTAATTGGAATGAAAATTAGAACTTGAAAAAAAAATTATGGTGGGGTACCTGGGTGGCTTAGTCAGTAGATCTTGGTTCAGATCTTAATCCTCAATCTCAGGGTCTTTAGTTCAAGTCCAGCATGGAGCCAACTTAAAAAAATAATAAACAAACAAACTTAATTCTCAGAAAGCTAGAGGACTACAGAAAACCAAATCTCCACACTTAAAGAGTCAGCATCCTAAATAACTCAGCCAGAGGCACAGCACAGAAGCAGCAATTTGAATAGCATTTAGGGTATAGGTAGAGGAGATTTACTGACTAATTTTCAGTTGTCTACTAGAGGGTCAAGGACCCGCAGATTTCCCCAGGAGCAAAAGTGCTTTCAGGAACTATTTTTCTTCCCATTCCCCAGTGTATGTAGCCAGATGCCTGTGGGAGCCATGTGTTCCACTGTGATGCTGGTCCACTCAACCTGCCCACCTCAGTGTGTGCCTCTCCAAAGCTGATCCTCCACACTACACATGGCAGACAGCCCTGGCAGGGATGGGTGATCCTCTAAAGTAACTCTTACCTTAGGGAGGGGGAGACAACCTCACCCACCAGCACATCAACAGCATGGGGAGCAAAATCTCAGTAGACCTCCAGCAGGCAAAGCAGGTCATTTCAGTCAGATGGGCTGAGAGTCAGCCCCACCAATCAATGTGACCATACAATCCTGGTTGAGGCACAACAGGAGGGCACATGTACCCCATACTGTGGACTACCTCTGGGGTTCATGGTTCTGGTAAACAGGGAGGGATTGTACTACAGGGCACCACAGGATATGTTCTACAGAAGACCACTAATTTCAAGACAAGGAGACATAAATCTACTTAATAATTAGAAGTAAAAACAAAGAGTCAGACAAAATGAGAAGACAGAAGAATATATCCCAAATGAAAGAACAAAATCACAGAAAATGAGCTAAATAAAACAGAGATAAGCAACATGCTTCATAAGGAGTCCAAAGAAATGACTATAACTATACTCATGGGACAAAAAGTCTCAATAAATTTAAGAAAATTGAAATTATAAAATCTTTTCTGACCACAATGGTATGAAACTAGATATCAATTACAAGAAAATAACTGGAAAAAAACACAAATACCTGGAGGCTAAACACAAAGCTACTAACAACAATTGAGTCAACGAAGAAATCAAAGAAATATTTAAAAATATATGAAGATAAATGAAAATGGAAACAAAACAGTCCCAAATCTTTGGGACAGAGCAAAATCAGTTGTAAGAAGGAAGTTTACAGCAATGCATGCCTATGTCAAGAAACAAGAAAAATCTAAAACAATCTTACCTTATAACTAAAGTAACAAGAAAAAGAACAGGGAAAACCAAATGTTAGAAGGAAGGAAATAAAAAGATTAAAATAAAAATAAATAAAAGAGGGACTCAAATGAATAAAAAAATCAATGAAACCAAGAGCTAGTACTTTGAAAAGATAAATAAAATTGATAAACCTTTAGCCAGACTCATCCAGAAAGAGGGAGGGAGAGAGAGAGAGAGAGAGAGAGAGAAGGAGAGAAACCAAATAAATAAAATTGGAAATGGGAGAAGAAAATTAATAACGGAGACCACAGAAATACAAAGAATGATAAGGGAATATTATGACCAATTATATACCAACAAATTAGACAAACTTGAAGAAATAGATAAATTCCTAAAAAACATACAATCTTCTAACACTGAATCAGAAAGAAATAGAAAAATTTGAACACACTGACCACTGGTAACAAAATTGAACTGGTAATCAAAAAAGTCCCAATAAATAAAAGTCCAGGAGCAGATGGTGTCACAGATGAATTCTATGAAACACTTAAAGAAAATTTAATACCTATTCTTGTCAAATGTTTCCACAAAATAAAGGAGAAGGAAAAACTACCAAATTAATTCTGAAAGGTCAGCATTGCCAAATACCATGACCAAAGACATTACAAAAGACAAAAACTATAGGACAATATCCCTGCTGAACCCAGATGCAAAATCCTCAACAAAATATTAGCACATCACATTTAACAATATAGTACAAGAACCACTGGGGGTGTAAAAATGGTTTGATACTTGCAAATCAATGTGATATATCACATCAGCAAAATGAATGATAAAAATCATATGATCATCTCAATAGATGCAGAAAAATAATTTCACAAAGTATAGCACCCATTCATGACAAAAACTCTCAACAAAGTGGGTTTACATAAGAGACTCTTAATTTTAGGAAACAAACTGAGGGTTGCTGGGGGTATGTGGGAGGGATGGGGTGGCTAGGTAGTAGACATTGGAGAGGGTATGTGCTATGGTGAGTGCTGTGAATTGTGTAAGACTGAAGAATCACAGACTTGTACCCCTGAAACAAATAATACATTATATGTTAACTAAAAAAAAAAAGAGAGAGAATCAAAGATCTGCTTCTGCCCTTAACAACGAAATGTGACTTAAACACAGAAGTTGTGGAAAATGTATAAAACTGATTTCATGAGGACTATAGTTAATGATGATTAGAGTTAATCATAGTTTATTGTATATATGAAAATTGCTACAACAAAACATATTAAAAGTTATTTTCACAAGGAAACATGTAACTGTGGGGAAAGATGTTAACCAGAATTGTGGTGATTATTTCACAATATATACATATATCACTCTGTGTACACCTTAAAGGAATAGAATGTTGCATGTTAATTATATATCAATATTTATGTATGTATGTACATATGTATTTATTATTAACGTATAATGTATTATTTGCTTCAGGGGTCCAGGTCTGTGAATCATCAGTCTTACACAATTCACAGCACTCAATGTAGCACATACCCTCCCCAATGTCCATAACCCAGCCACTCCATC
>CM053605.1:111089905-111102045 GCA_028646535.1 Procyon lotor | reverse complement strand
CCAAAAATAAAACAAAACAAAAATCAACAAAATGAAAAACCAATCTGCTTAATGGGAGAAGATATTTGTAAATCATATCTTTGATAAGGAGTTAATATCCAAAATAAATAAAGAACTTATATACTACATCTCTATCACTGGAGTAAATAAATACTAGTGCAATTGCTGGGTCGTAGGGAAGCTCTATTTTTAACATCTTGAGGAACTTCCATACAATTTTCCAGAGTAGTTGCATGCATTTGCATTTACATCAACAGTGTAAGAGGGCTCCCTTTTCTCCACATCCTCACCAACACTTGCTATTTTCTGTCTTGTTGATTTTGGCCATTCTAACTGGTGTAAGGTGGTATCTCATTGTGGTTTTGATTTCTATTTCCCTGATAGCTAGTGATGTTGAACATTTTTTCATGTGTCTGTTAGCCATTTCTATGTCTTCTTTGGCAAAGTGTCTGTTCATGTCTTCTGCCCATTTCTTGACTGGACTATTTGGTTTTTGGGTGTTGAGTTTGATAAGTTCTTTATTTATCTTGGATACCAGCCTTTTATCCATAATTTGCAAATATCTTCTCCCATCCTGTGGATTGCCTCTTAGTTTTGTTGACTGTTATCTTTGCTGTACAAAAGCTTTTTATGTTGATGAATTCTCAAAAGTTCATTTTTGCCTTTGTTTTCCTTGCCTTTGGAGACGTGTCTTGAAAGAAGTTGCTGTGGCTATGTATTACACCAAAGATAGAGATGTAGTGAGAAGAAGGGGCACATGCACCCCAATGTTCATAGCAGCAACATCCACAATAGCCAAATGGTGGAAGGAGCCATGATGCCCTTCAACAGATGAATGGGTAAAGAAGATCCGGCCCATATATACAATGGAATATTAGTCAGCCATCAGAAAGGATGAATACCCATCATTTGCATCGACATAGATGCAACTGGAGGAGATCACATTAAGTCAAATAAGTCAAGCAGAGAAAGACAATTATCATATAGTTTCACTCATATGTGGAACATAAGGAATAGTGCAGAGAACTACAGGGGAAGGGAGGGAAAACTGAATGGGAAGAAATCAGAGAAGGACACAAACCATAAGAGACTCTGGACTCCGTGAAACAACTGAGGTTTACAGAGAGGAGGTAGGTGAGGGGATGGGATAACTGGGTGATGGATATTAAGAAGGGCACATGTGACGATGAGTACTAGGTGTTATATGCAACTAATGAATTGTTGAACACTACACCAAAAACTAATGACATACTATATGCTGGCTAACTGGACATAAAAAAGAAAAAAAACAAAACGAAGAAGAAAGTGAAGGCATAAATAGGCTATGGTCCATCCAGACAATTGAATAATGTTTAGCGCTAATGAAAAAGGAGCTATTGGTGCAGTCACTGTGGAGAGCAGGATGGATGTTCCTCAGAAAATTAAAAGAGGAACTGCCACACGATCCATCAATCCTACTTCTGAGTATCCATACAAAAAATAATAAATAAAAATATTAACTCCAAAAAAAGAACTTATACAACTCAACATGAAAAAATAAACAATCAACAAATAAATGGATTAAAAATAGGCAGAGAACCTGAATAGATATTTTTCTAAAGAAGACATACTAATGGCCAACAGGCACCTGGTGCTCAACATCATTAATCATCAGGGAAATGTAAATTCAAAACCACAATGAGATATCGTTTCACACCATTCAGAATGCCTAGTATCAAAGAGATGAGAAATAACAAGTGTTTGCAAAGATGTGAAGAAAAGGGAACCCTCATCCACTGGTGCTGGGAATATAAATTGGCATAACCACTGTAGAAAACAGCATGGAGATTCCTCAAAAAAATTAAAAATAGAAATATCACATGATCCATAATTCCACTATTGGGTATTTACCCAAATAAAATAAAAGTACTAATTTGAAATGATGTATGTACCCCTATGTTTACTGCAGCATTATTTAAAATAGCCAACATTGATATAGAAGCAATTCAAGTGTTCATCAATAGATGAATGGATAGAGAAGATGTGGTAGTATGTAAACACACACTCACACACACAGTGGAATATTATTCAGCCTTAAAAAATGAGATCTCCAGGCACCTGGGCAGCTCAGTGGGTTAAAGCCTCTGCCTTTGGCTCAGGTCATGATGTCAAGGTCCTGGGATTGAACCCTGCATCAGGCTGTCTGCTCAGCAGGGAGCCTGCTTCCCCCTCTCTCTCTGCCTGCCTCTCTGCCTACTTGTGATCTCTCTCTCTCTGTGTCAAATAAATAAATAAAAATCTTTAAAAAAATGAGATCTCACCATTCACAATAAAATGGATAGATATAGAGGGTATTATGTCAAGTAAAATAAGTCAGAGACAGACAAATATCATACAATTTCACTTATATGTGGAATCTAAAAAACAATACAAATGAACATACAAACAAAAAACCAAAAATAGACTCATAAATACAGAGAATAAACAGGTGGTTGCCAAAGGACAAGGGAGTGAGGGTGAAAGGATGAGCAAAATAGGTGAAGAGGATTGATAGATACAAACATAAAATTTAAGTGAGACATGGAGATGAAAAGTGTGGCATAGGGAAAATAGTTAATAACATTGTACTAACATTGTTTAGTTATATATGGTTACTACTTAAACTGGTAAGCATTGAGTAATGTATAGAGTTGTTGAATCACTGTGTTGCACACCTGAAACTAATATAATATTGTGTGTCAACTATACTTCAATAATAATTTTTTTAAAAAGAACCCACAGTAAATTGTACCTAAATCTGTACCTATAAAATAAATGCATGAAAAATGTGGGAGTTTTATTCCATACAATATAGAGCATATAAAGTATAGCTATAGGTTATTGTTCACAGTGATCTTTGCTATTTTGAAGTACCTCAAGAACTTTGTTATATTTTTCATTGCGGTATCCTCAGCACAAAGTAAGTAAATATTCGTTTAATAAATTAATTTTAAAAAACTAATTAAAAAATTTAAAAAATTCCCTTTACACTTATATGACATCATGCTTCTATTTAATCCTTACAAAGAACCAATTAGCATGTAAGAAGCATGGAAGTCTTCACTCTTATCCTCACAACAATTAAAAAAAAAAGCTGAACAAACTGCAAATCAAGAGCTTTTCTTAGATATGTAAAAGAAGAAAGGTCATGAGGAAGCCACTGCCCCCAAAATTGGAAAGGCAGACAGGCAGATACAGAAAATCATAATGTCAGAGTAGAAACCTAGAAGAGAAATCTCAGCAGGAACCAGTACTAGGGTAAGCAAATTTAAAGTGTAATTGATGAATTGATATTCAAGTTGAATGTAGACAAGCCTAACAGTTAAAATCTCCAGGGGTTCCTGGAATTGAGGTGAGATACCACATGATTTCATGAATTTGTCCTATAGGATATCAGATACTCTCAGTAGAGATCAGAGAAAAATCTCTGCATGCTTCCAGCAGGGGAATAAAAATAAAATGGGCCCATATCTATTAAAGAAAGTTAATAATTAATAACACCTCAAAACAAAAAATATTAGGCCTGATGGATTCACAGCTGAATCCTACCAAACACTTAATGAGAAAGTTACACCCAATACTATACAATGTCTTCCACAAAAGAGAGGCCTAGGGAATACTTTCTAACTCATTCAGTGAGTTACCCTCATATCACTACCCTAATATCAAGAGTGAAGGCATTACATTAAGGTAAACTACAAACTAATATAATCTCCTGAACTACAAACTAATATAATCCCCTGAACATAAATGCATAAAACCTCAACAAAATATTAGCAGATCAAATCCAACAATATATATATTTTTTAAAAATTACACCATGATCAAGTGGGATTTATTCCAAGTACAGTATGCAAGGCTGTTTCAACATTTGAAAATCAACTGTTGTAATCCAAAACATTAACAGGCTAAAGAAGAAAAAATGATATGATTTTATCAGTAGATGAGGAAAAATCATTTGATAAAATCCAACACTCATGATAAAAATTCTTAGCAAACCAGGATTAGAAGGGAACTTCCTCAACTTGAAAAAGAACATCTATTTAAAAACTACAGCTTAGAGGGGCACCTGGGTGGCTCAGTGGGTTAAAGCCTCTGCCTTCGGCTCAGGTCATGATCTCAGGGTCCTGGGATCGAGCCCCGCATGGGGCTCTCTGCTCAGTTGGGAGCCTGTTTCCCCTTCTCTCTCTGCCTGCCTCTCTGCCTACTTGTGATCTCTCTCTGTGTCAAATAAATAAATAAAATCTTTAAAAACAAAAACAAAAACAAACAAAAAAAAACTACAACTTAGGGGTGCCTAGGTGGATCAATTGGTTAAGCATCTGCCTTTGGCTCAGGTCATGATCTGAGCCCCAGAATCAAGTCATATATCTGGCTCCCTGCTCAGTGGGAAGCCTGCATCTCCCTCTCCCTCTGCCTGCCACTCTCCCTGTTTGTGCTCTCCTTCTCTCCCTCTGTGTCCAATAAATGAATAAAATCTTAAAAAAATAAAATAAAAACTATAGCTTACATCATACTTAATAACAAGGTGTGTTCATTCCTGCTATGATTAAAAGCAATGCAAGGATGTTCCTTCTTGCCACTCATTTTCAAATCATACTGGAAATCCTAGCTAATATATTAAGACAAGAAAAATAAATAAGACATATATGGACTTGGAAGAAAGAAATAAAAGAAATAGCTAGATCGAAGGTAAAAAAAAGAGCAGGAAAAAAACCAGAATGGGATTTGGAAATATAGAGTTTTGGTTTTTAGAAGGGAGCACTTTGAGTATGCTATGACCTGAGGAAGAACTTGTAGAAACAAAGATGTTGAAGGTATAGAAAACAGAAACAATGATCCATAAAGCAAGGCCCCTCTGAAACAGCAGGAGGCAGGATTCAGAGTATTGGCAAAGGAAGATACAGAAATTTATGCTGAAGTTAAATATCCTCAAGACTGTTCACACAGTCACTAACAAAAGTAGTGGAAAGGAATAACAAGGTTAATTACCCCTGGATTCTGGGGGTTTCCATGTCTAAAAAACAATCTACCCTAGGCTATCTATTTTCATGTCCTAAAGAAATTATTTTTTTCCCTCAGCCTTTGTAGAAACAGGCATTCAAAATTTCCATTCTCCCTCCTCATTGTACCTTTCTTCCCAGTTCTGATGCATAGAATTGTTGTACTGTTTCAACCATATGCACAATTTTGCAAGATTTTATATCCAATGATTAATTGTGCTGGCCTTTAGCAAGATGAAATCCCTAAACTTTCCAATACCCACAGTCAACTGGAAGACAATCCCATTTTTTACAAAATAATAATGGTAATTAAAAATGATAATGATAACTACTACTAAGCATTATTTTGTGTCAGATAAAATGTATCTACTCTTGTTGCTTTACTTCACCCTCGCTGAAAAATTGAATATCAGTGTATGTTTGACATCTAGGCAGTTTTTGCAATGCAAGGCTTGTTTTGAAATTATTCTTAAATTAAACTAGTTTATATCATGAGATAAATTTATTAGGTATGATTACATAGAGGAAAGTAACCTAAACAATATTTTATGCCTTTTAAATGTTGCTGGTTGAATATTACCTAAGCTAAAGAAAAATAGGCTCACTGATCATAGTTACTCACTAGAAGTTGGACAGTGAAGGGCAAAGGTTTCCTGGCAAAGGTTTCCTCCTGAAAACTAGAAGGAACCATATTAGCTAAAGCCAAGATAAAAAATAACTCCAGCATGCCATATTTGAGAAAGCCAAGTAAGCAGAACTCTAGTTGAACTAAACTTTTCATTAGTATAAACAGGTACCAAACTAATTTATCATTGTCATAATTATCACCAAGTAAATTTTGTCTGATTTTGTACAAAGTTGGCTAATCAAGTTTTTCTCACACAATTGGGTATGATTTTAGTATCTTTCTAATTGTTAAGTCATCCTTTTGGATAATCCTCCTTATTTAACTATTAAAATTGAACTATAGAGTCATTTTGATAATTATTATTTAATTCTCAAAGATAAGCATGATTCATTTTGTGAAACCACTTTTAAACAGGGATTAGTGCTTATACTTTTAAAAACCATAAATTTCTAAACAATCCTATATAAGTAACAATTAAGAAACTATTATTTCTAGGGGAGCCTGGGTGGCTCAGTGGGTTAAAGCCTCTGCCTTCGGCTCAGGTCATGATCTGAGGGTCCTGGGATCGAGCCCCGCATCGGGCTCTCTGCTCGCCAGGGAGCCTGCTTCTCTCTCTCTGCCTGCCTCTCTGCCTACTTGTAATCTCTCTCTCCCTGTCAAATAAATAAATAAAATCTTAAAAAAAAAAAGAAACTATTATTTCTATAAATGTAGATTTCTCAGTACTTTTTTCTTCTGGAAAATTTGTTGCATCTTGGGGAACTGGGAAGTAACTGGCTGGTCCAGATCTTGGATATCAGAATAAAATGGAAAGTAACATGCGAACATTAAGACTTGCATCCAGGTCTAAACCACAATTCAACAGATGAGAAAAGCACAGGTATTCAGAGAACCAGGAGAAAATAAACCAGAAAGGCAAAGGCAAGGGCACAAAAAAAGTGGCAAGAATCATTCAGAGACAGTCTTCAGGAGATAGAGGAAAGATAATAAATTCAGAACATTTCAGATTCAAAACTGCAGAATATTCACTATTACAAAATTGCTTGATAATCCAAATGGTTTCATTGTCCTTAAGTCAGGACATTCTGGAGTCATTAAAGGGGCTTAAAAAAATAACTGTAGAAATTAAAACTTGAATTCCATAGAAATATTATTTTTCCCCATCAACACTTTCTAATCTATCTTCACTAGGGATGGTTAAAGTACAAAGTCAGAAAAATAGATATCGTACAGATTTCTAAACTTTTCTGGGATTCCCAGATAAAAGACACTGCAAATTAAATACAGCAATCTGCTCTCTAGAGGTTATTTTTCAGATACTAATATTATTTTAGAAGCTAGAAAAGAGAAAGAAATGAAAATAAAAGAGCCTCTGGGAATTGAAATCAGATTTAGTCATTCATTTACTCTTTTGTTAATTCATCAGACATTTGTTGAGTAATTATACCATGAGCAAGATAAATGCTAGATGCTGCAAATACAGTAGGGAGAAAGTAAGCCCTGCTACATGGGGTTTATAGTCCAGTAGAAGAGGTGATGATATAAGAGAACCCGCAGGGTATCCAGAGTACAAAGCAGTGACTCCTTTTCCCATCACTCCCTGACAAAGATAGCAGGGCAGGGATATTGGAAAGCTGTCCAAGGGATGAAACTAAACTAATATTTGGAAGATAATGTTTCTAGGAAAAGGTGGGAGAGGTTGTGAGGGAAAAGAGAGAAAGACGTTGTTTTAGGCAAAGAGAAATAATAAAATGAGCTAAAAAGAAACCAATGCATTTGAGGAATCAAAAAGGAATGCAATCATTTATTTTTTCAAAAATATTTATTGAACCCTTACACAGCTCAGAATAGAGCCATGGGGAAAACAGAAAAGGCCCCTGCTCTTCTACTGTTTACATTATGGTAGGTCAAAGTACATTTGAGGCAGAAGAAATAGTATAAAACTACAAAGGCTTGACTTGTTTGAGGAACAAAGAATGGGCCACAGCAAGAATGTATGACCAAGAAGTGAGATCTGCAATAAAGTGGACATGTAGTCAAAAGTCAATTCCCACAGAGCTATGTGAGGCAGAGCAAAGTTTTTAAATTTTATTTCCTACTAGATGGTTTTTAGCAAAGGAGATAAATAATCTGATTTATATTTTTCCAAGATTACTCTGGCTATTACATAGGAAATGGATTATAGGGAGGTGACAATGACAGTAAGAAAATCAATTAAAGGATATTATAATCAGCCAAGACACAGATAATATTGGCTTGGTTTAGAATGAAAGCAGTGGAAATGACAAAATGTGACTTTACTTGAAATACAAAGTTTTGAATACAGAGTTGACAGTACTTGTCAATGATTCCATAGCCATGAGGAACGAAGGGAAAAAAGGTATGTGGCTAGAATTTAAAGAAAATGATAAGGCTGGCATGAAAGATGAAGCTAAGAAGAAAAACAAGAACCAGTTTATGAGAAATATGTACATCTTGTTAGAGTCTAAATATTGATACTAAGAAAAACAAGAATCCATTGAAGGATTTTAGGCAGCTATTTTGCTTTGAGTAGGTATATTTTTTGAAAGATCACTCTGGCAGGAAAATGCTTATTCAAATAGCCTCAAAACCTGTAAGACAGGTTAAAAAAAACAAACCTGTAAGACACACAAGAAAAATCCTTAAATATTGTAAAAACTTCTATGGAGAAAAACATAATTATTAGAGGAGATAAAAGAAGACCTAACTAAACAGAGAGATATAACATATTCATAGACTAGAAGATTCAGTGTTATAAAGATTTTAGTTCTCTCCCAAGTCAATATATAAATTCAGTGCTATTAAATAAAAATCTACCAAAATTATTTTTAGGTAACTCAGCAATATGATTCTAAAATTTACATTGAGGAAAGCCCCAATAATAGATAAGATCATTTTGAAGAAAAGTATACAAGCTTAGGCCCTTCCAGATATCAAGACTTAGAAAAAAGCTGTATTAATTGAACTATGTGATAATGAATACTGTGAGAGAAAACAGACTAATTAACCAGATAGAGAATCAGAAACAGACCAAGCCTAAGAGGAAAATATCTATCTATATACTAAGTAGTATACATACATACATATGTACACTATGTGTGTATGTACATACACTAATATGTACATATGTACACACACTAATGACATTTTAAGTAAAAAAGAAAAACTGAAGAAAATGACTTCATTGATACAAGATAGTGGAATAACTATTCACATGGAAAAATTAAAATTAAGTTGAATCCCTACCTCACACTACATACTGTAACCAAAGGGAAAAAGGAAACAAGTCTGCAAATGCTACTACTATATTCTAGGGTTGGTGATAGGAAATTAAAGGTACCCTTACTTGAAAGCTTCTTTTTTTGTGAGGAAAGACCACTCATTGAGAGTAAAAGCAAAAGTAAGAGAAAAACATGTTTGAGGGATGCCTGGGTGGCTCAGTTGGTTAAGCATCTGCCTTCCACTCAGGTCATGATCCCAGGGTCCTGGGATCAAGTCCCACATTGGGCTTCTTGTTTAGTGGGGAACCTGCTACTCCCTCTGCCTGCCACTCTCCCAGCTTGTGCTCTCTCTGTCAAATAAAGAAAGAAAATCTTATAAAAAAAAAGGCGGGGGGGGAGAAAAGCATGAAAACATGTAGAAAATAGGAGAGAGTTGCCCAGGAAAATATAGAAGAATTCTGGGTAGTATTAAAATACCATATGAATTTAGACACTTTGTATTTAAGGCAGCACCAATCTTAAACCTATTCCACTTTCTATTAATTTTCTCATAGAGACTTAAAGGAGAGAGGTGGACTGACTAAAAGTTGCTTACCACAGACAAAGAAGAAAAATGGGTTCAGGTTGTTGAGGATAATGTCAAGAAAATGGCTGAAGTGAAGGAGCACAAATTATTAGAATTGGAAATCCACAGTTTGACTACATCATTAGCATGGCTGATTAAAGTCACCCAGGATAAAGGTAGAAGATAAAGCGGAGAGGAAAACAGGAAGCCCCATGTCCAAACTTCCCCCAAATCCATGGAATAAAATGCATCACCTTTGTTCATTGTACTTATTGGCTTTATTTCGAAGATAACTAGAACCCATTTCCATAGTTAAAGCAGGCACATTGCAGTCCTAAAATATTATTGCTGTTGGGCTGATGGTGGAGAAAAGTGTAATAAAAGCCATAAATAACTAAGAGAAAAATTATAAAAGCGTAACAATCTGGAATCACTTACCATGGGGAAAAATAAGCCCTACATACATCAGAGATCCCAGAAGACAATATCAAAATCACAGTATGATACAATGATAAAATCCCAAGACTTGGCAAATCTGATCCTAGCCCCTGTTGTTCTCCCTTGGAAAATTCTCTGAGATTTAGTTTCCATAACTAATGAGGAGAGCACACCAGATCATCTCCAAGTTTATTTCTAGCTCAAAGACTCTATGTCCTTAATGATGATCCTGATATACATCAAGGGAAGATTTTTATTTAGAAAGAGATTATAAAATAAAATTTAAAAATAAAATAAAATTAAGATGTTAAAAAAGAGATTATGTTATATTTTCATTAAAACTTCATCAATATATTTAAATTAAAATGTCAAAGTGGTAAATTTCAATTATTTGAAAAATGTATCTATATGGGACATTGCATGTTCCAACAATGGAAATAAATTAAAAGGAAATTATAGCAGAGTCCTATTTGTATTCCCATATTCTAGTCCACATTCCCATCCTATAGTCCACAATTTAACACTATTTTATAGAGTTGACTTTTTGCCTAATATTGCCCCCAATTAGATTGTGAGTTCCTTCGAGGCAACTTTACTCAAGAGTTTACTTTTCTTCTTCAAGACTGCTCTCACAGCTCTTAGTATAAAGACATCTAATACTTTCAGTGTCTAAAATCAATAAAAACTGTATCTGGAAAGTATTCTCCAGGTTTCAAAAGAAAATGGATATGTTTATACCCACACACAAACTAGCCCAAGAACTAGAGCCCAGAGCCTATAATGGTCTTATCTATTTCAACAAAAAATATTTAGTAAGACTCCTGATATCCAACATCAAAGAGTTGGTTTTTTTTTTCATGTAACGTTAAAATAGATTTTTGCACATCAAACAAACCTATCCCTAGCGTTACTCATTTCTGACTCATATATCAAGAACTGCAAATGTTTCTGAAATGTTTTCCCTTGATCTTCTTTCCAATTAAGTAATTTTTTAAAATCAAACAAAAAATACCTAGAAATTACAACAGTGCCCAAAAATCTAGAATTCAGATTATTCTTATTTTCCCTAGTGTTTTCCAACACAGATAAGTCATAAAAATGATTGTAAAAACGATTAAGAACAGTTTGTATTTTTAAAGTATACAATATGAGGTACTAGCTAAAATGACAGCAATTCTTTAGTCTAGGCTTAATGTTTCCATGAACGGATGAACCTCAGGCTCCACTCCCAAGCAACTAAAGCTTCACCAGTCTTTTACAAGAAATGACAAACAGCACTAGCAGCCTGAAGCACATGTGTCACATTCTTCTTACTAACTTTGCTTGCCCTGGCTTGTCTCTCCACACAGCATGAGAGTTCTTTCCAAGAAACTTCAAAAGGCCCTGCAACAGCAAAAACAAAACACATGTCAGGAGAATTGGGCTGTTGGTGGAACAAAATTTACATTCTCTGACACAGGAGTTGACCATCTTTTATTCCATTAGGGTTCTCTGGAATTAAGAGAAAAGTAAAATCTCTAATTCATCTTTCTTAAAAATCTGAAGCAACTTCAACAGATTATCTAAATGAACACATAATCCAAATCTGAACATGTGTTTCCCTTCCATTCAAGCAATATAACTAATAGTCATAAAGCACAGAAGATACAGAGGAATAAAGAAATCATAGAAACAGAAACCCAGATATTGTAAATGGAAAATACATAATAAATGATAGGACAGAGACTGGAATCTAGGATCCTCACTGGAAGTCTAATGCTTTTTCCACTATACCAAGATGCTGCTCGTGTCAAATTTCAGATTAAAATACCCACAATTAATAAAAATAACTTTTAAGCAAAGGCATTTTCCTTTTACAATATTAAAGTTCAGCACAGGGGGTGCCTGGGTGGCTCAGTGGGTTAAAGCCTCTGCCTTTGGCTCAGGTCATAATCCTGGTCCTGGGATTGAGCCCCACATAGGGCTCTCAGCTCAGCAAGGAGCCTGCTTCTCTTTCTCTCTCTCTCTCTTTCTCTCTGCCTGCCCTCTCTGCCTACTTGTGATCTCTCTCTCTGTCAAATAAATAAATAAAACCTTTAAACAAACAAACAAACAAACAAACAATAAAGGTCAGCCCAGTCTTTGTAAAGTACAGAGCAGAAAGAGATTTGTATTTTGTGTCGTATTCTGATACCTGTTTTTTTTTTTAAAAATCACTATGAATTTATAATTAGATTAACTAACATTGATTATTTATAATTGGTATA
>CM053605.1:111030727-111083518 GCA_028646535.1 Procyon lotor | reverse complement strand
TTCCCTCTCTCACTGTCTCTGTCAAATAAATAAATAAGATATTTTAAAAAGATATTGATTATCTTAAATAATGTACTTTGCTTTGTGTCTGACAAAGAGTAAATACTTAATAAGTTGACATTGTTATATAAAGAAACTATTTCACAAGATTTCCCATTCAAACCTTTAAAACCCTTCCTTGGAACAACTAAAACTGCCCGACAATGCTTCACCTGAAATTTCCACATGGCATATAATCACAGTCCTTTTATAACCAAGATACTACATCAAAGAAAATTAACTGTACATATTGATTCTGGGCCAAAAAAAACCCCCTAAAAACAGTATTAAAGCTATTGTCTGCATATTTAGGAGTACATATAGCAAGTAAGGAAATGATCTCTGATATTCAAAAGGAGATGGATCAGAAAAATGGAGGGTAGGAATAAATACATATGTTAAGTACTACCAAAAGAGAGAAATAATTATGATACACAATAAAAGAATAAAGATACATCTTCCATTAATAAGTATGAAACAATAAAACAAAAACACTGAGAGATTATATTTGGGGCAGTTTTTATGATGCATTTATTATCATGAAAGGGTGAAACAAACCATTTAAGAGTTCAAAGTTTTACTTAAAGTCTAATAAATTAGACCAAAAAATTCAATATATATTTTTAATATTATGAATGTTTCCTTCAAGGGATCTTTTGGATAGCTATAAATCTTTAAAGACACAAAACAGAGTGGGTATTGATAGAATTGAAAGAACAATTTTCACTAAGAAAAGATAAATTATATTCTTTTTTTTTTAAAGATTTTATTTATTTGACAGAGAGAAACACAGCGAGAGCGGGAACAGAAGCAGAGGGAATGGTAGCGGGAGAAGCAGGCCTCCCGCAGAGCAGAGAGCCTGATGCGGGGCTCGATCCCAGGACGCTGGGATCTGACCTGGGCCGAAGGCAGATGCTTAACGACTGAGCCACCCAGTCGCCCCGATAAATTATATTCTTGAATCACCAATGAGAAGTCAGATTTAGATAAAACCATGCAAGTATTTATTTGATTTTTCATTGGGGGAAGAAACATTAAATAAAATATATTACCCCCACTGGAACACTTGGTAATGCATAAGGAGCTATCCAAAACACAACAAACAATCCTTCTGTCAAGGAACACTGACAAAGACTCAAAAGAGAAGAGAAGAGGAGAGGAGAGGAGAGGAGAGGCGAGGAGAAGAGAAAAAAGAAGACAAAATCAATGTGAACTGATTTCTGGCAGTCATACATTGGTTTTTTTTCAAAAGGAGAATGAACTGTGTGGAATTTTTTTTTCAGAGTATGTTTTAACTACTCTTACAGACACTTTAATACCTCCCCAACATCTACAAAGACACCAGTGTGGTAAAGGACTGAATATTTCATTCCAATCCTTAGTCAAATAATCCTATCATGCCCAAAAGAAAAGTTGAATAAGAGCATACCCCGTGGGTTTAGAATTTAAATTGTTCTGAGAGGCAACTAGAATTGTTTCAAATCCTTCTGAAAGCCATCAGTCAAGCATTTAGGTGCTTCCCTAGTGCTCATAATGACTGAAAGAAGCATCAATATATGAGAGCATCAATTTATAGCTCTAAAACAGACTCTAAGGAACAGATTTCATGATAACCTAATCAATAGGTTATAAGTAGATACAACAACCAGAAGGCCTACTATTTTACAACCGATCAATATCCATGGACTCACCACCTGTATCAGTCAGATAGTCAAAATTTCACCATTCTAGAATGAAGATACTTGGGAAATCTAATTCATAATCAGACTTCTGCTTAATGATAATCAAGTCTGGGCAAACTGAAGTGAAGAATATATTTTTAATTAGGCTATAGTAATCTTTTGTTTCTACCTGTCTCACTCTAGGGAGTGTAAATGCCAAACCAACCAGGGTCTTCATGGTGGCAGCTCAGGTCATTTTCTCCTTGTGTAAGACTGAACATATGACATATTTTTACTTTTTATCCCCTTGATCTGGAATAAAAAAAATCATATCCCATCTATTTATACTTAATATTACCACATCTTTCTTCTTTCAGTTATATAGCTATTACCAATATCTAAGTTCATAAATTCTTAGACTGGTTACATCTCAGGGAGAGGACTTTCTGATAACAAGTTGAGCAGTAGTCTATTATTTCCTAGGGCTATATCTCAGAGCTATAGCCAACTGCCACCACTGAATAGTTCCTGATTTATAAAAAACAAAACAAAACAAAACCCTTTTTGATAGCTTCTCTTTTGATATTTACCTATTTCTCTTTTTCCTTAATATTTAATACTCACCTTGGAATCTATAACATATTGCAAAGGCTTAGTGGGTTCCTTCTCTCCCCTCTCTTCCTCTCTTAGGAAAGAAATCTTTTCCCATTATTCTCAGGTGGAATTCATTCTATATCTATATTTCACTGGTCTGGGCTGGATTACGTGCTCATCATTAGAACACTCATTGGCAGGGAAGTATGACATTCCCATAACTGGCTCAAAACATGTCCTCTCCACTGCTGGAAAAATAAACTATCTTCCTAAACACATACCTTCAGAATGTATTACTTGTGCATTCCCTGAACAGACGTGTGTTCTCTGCACGAAAAAAAGGCTGGGAAATGACGATACAATAGGCAATCAAACAGTCACTACCGCTAGAACCTCACTATTGATGAAGTATTTTTGAAAGCCTAGGTAGTCCAAAATATCTTTAACACAAGGGCTCTTCTCTTACTTTGGATATTCTCAAGGGTCTCTGTTTTTACAGTTTAGTTCTTGGATTTTGTATTTCCATTTCCATATGGGCTAAATATTATTTCCAAGTAATTGTCAAAATTGGTGCTTATGAATGCTTACTGTTAAAATATAATTTTTTCAAGCCTTCCTCCACAGTAATTTGGCCATCCCTAGAGTCCCTTTTGGAGTGAATACCCAATATACAAATTGATGAATTAATCACATAGATGACAATCCTCAAAGGGGAGTGCAAAAATTTCAGGAATATTCAGTTCAGGTATGTTTATAATGGCATAAAACACTAGAGTAGAACCAGAAACTAAAGAAAAATGCCTGCATTTTAAAAATGCAAATGTCAAATGCTATGGGTCATTGGCAATATAAAATGAAAAAAAGATTTAGTTGCTATTTTCAAAGAATATATAATTTGAGGAACAAAGAGAAGCAAAGCATAAACTATTGATTATAATACACCATAAAATCTGCTGCATTTGAAATATGAAAATGTATGGACACAGACAAAGGAATGGCTTAAAAAGGCAGGGAATAACTGGTTAAAAAATCAATAGATAAACAAGAGTTGCTTTGATTTATTTTAATATAGTAAGGTAGAGAAGAAAACAATGTGGGTGGCAAGATGTACGTATCATGATCAGTACAGAAGATAGAGAAATTGGATGTGGGATGTAGGGGTGTTTTTTCTTTAAAGAACATAGAGGATTAAATTGTTATAACACAAAAATGTAATATTAGTCATATCAAGAAGTATAATAAATTGTATATTCACATTTTAAAGTGTTTATTGCATGCTTACTCTGTGCTGGAATTGTGGTAGGTACCAGGGACACAACAGCAAAGAAGAGAGACATGGCCTGCCCTCATGGAGGTAACAGTCTAGTAAGGAAGTCACATCTTACCTAAGCAATAATAATGAAATATGATAAGCACTGGTAGAAAGTAAATCAGTTGGGACTCTTTCAGCTGCCAATTGGAACACACACACACACACACACACACACACACACACACCCTGACTTAAACAAACAAACAAAAGTGAATGTATTAGCTCATAAAACTGAAAACCTCAGGCATAGGTTTGCCTTTGATTTTTGATGCAGGAATTTAAATATTTTCAACCAAAACTGGCTCCTTTGTCTTCATCTTTTGGCTCCCCTTCTCTAGGTTGGCTGCATTATCCAAACTGGCTCTCAACTTACGGAGACAAGATAGTGTTAACAACCATGAACTTATATCTTTACAGCAGAAAAAGAGAGCCTCTTCTCTAATAGGTCCCAAGAGTTCTGAGATGCATTCTGATCTTATCAGCTTGGATCATACACTCACTCTGAGACAATGATCATACCCTAGGAAATGTGATATACGAATTGTCTAGGCTAGTATTTATGGTAACTGTTTCACAAAAACAGCTACCATATTATGTCAGATTCAGGCAACATATGCACAATTATTTTTTTATGCACAATTATTTTTGTTAGAGCTACATTTAGATATCAACATGGCAGTGTTGTTACTGAGCATTGCAAAAAGGTATGAATACCATCCTGAATGCTTTCTTCTTTCATAGGTAACACTGATGAATCATAGAAACTTATTGACAACTAATGTCTTTTCCCGTTTCTCTCCTCTGAATCTCAAACCACAAGAATCTAAAGGAAGCATTCTACTATTAAAATAATGTAATTCAAAAATTGAGTTTCATCAAAGCAAAAAATGTTATCTTGAGATAACAGCCAACATAAAACTGCTATATAATTTTATATATATAATACATAACTATTTTCAATTTGTTATATTTTCTAGTAGTAAAGATTTTTAGAACCTTATGCTTGTCATGTAACTGGAAAAGTGTGAAAGCCATCATGTAACCCAAAGACATGACATTTATTTTTTTTTTAATATAAATAAAAATTCTTCCTTTTTGAGAGGAGGGAAATGGTGGTGCCAAGGAAGGCTAAAAGGTTAGATCCTTCAGAAAGGAGAAACATGGTAGTGTCCTAAGTTTCAAATCATTTAAACATCCCATTATATATCATCAGGCCTAATATGTATTGAATGTCAAAAGATAGCTGTTGAATACATCTTGAAATTTTCTATGGTCACGGATTTTTCCAAAAATTTCTGTTATAGTTGGGGAATGGAAAAAAAAATAAAGATAAGGAGAAATGGAAGGAATTTCTACAAAATAAGAAGGATTACTGTCAACTCTAAGCACCTATGTCAAACACCTTGACACATGTACTTATTCCTACAAGGTAGCAGTTTACAGATTTTTACGTGCATCAAATCACCTGGAAAACTTCTTTAAAATACAGCTTCTGAGAACTATTCTCAGACATTCTGCTTCCATAAGTTCTGAATGGTGCCTAAGATCCTACTTTTTTAATGAACACCTTGAGTGATTTTGGTGCTAACAGTCCAACAAACACACTACAAGAAAATTTATATATATATAAATTTTCTATAGACACACACACAATTTATATATATTATATAAATATATAAATCAAAAGCTGCTATATCTAATGAAAACAAAATCTTGGATAATACCATGTATTGTAAGAAAAGAGAATACTATCAGTACTATCCCTCATTCACGAGTAAATCCCACTAGCTATATCAGTTCTGCTTTATAAATGCAGGCATACATAACAGAGACGACATGGATGTAGATCAGTTCTTAGAGGCATACAGACAGTAGAATTTAAGAGAGTTAAGTTCCCTGAGAACAAATACTGACATCATGGAGATACCTGGCATTTCTGAAGTGAAGACATTAAGCAGGACTGTGTAAGACAAAGGACTTCAATCCAGAAGGTTATTTAGAGGTCAGGTGCAGAAATCGCTGGGGAAGGCATCAGATCAGCACTATATGCTCTATCTGTAAGCATTTTAGCAAACTTTCCTAACAAATTTTGAGTTCTGGTTGATTTCCAAAATGATTCCTGGAATGTTGAAATACCTCATCTGTAGAAGCAGTGACTAGTAGGGAATTGTGGTCATCCACATCTCCCCATACAGATCCAATTTCTGATTCATTGGGTTACATCATGTAATGTGATCAGAGAAGAGAGCAAAGTATAATAAGCAGTCAAACTACCGTTCTCGCAAATACCTGTTCATTTTCAAATCCACCAGTAATCCAAGGACTCTGCAGTGGCTTTATACTCTCCATTAATTTTTCTACCCAATGTATCCCCATAAAGTTGACTTCTGCTAGACTTGCAGAAATTTTCTGTACTGTGTATTTTCACAAAGCCCCAAAATCCATGGGTAGTAACTAAAGATTTAAAAGTTGTCATCTATGAAACTTATAAACTTATAAATCCTGCCTTATCAACAGATAGTGTTTGCAAAAATTCAGATGCTCAGGAAAAAATGCTTCATATTGCAATGACCCAAACGGGGGTTGTGTGTGTCTGTGTGTGTCTGTGTGTGTGTAGTATTTGTGTATATTTGCAGCAGTGTAATATTTCAAGAAAAGGATGCATACTTATCTCTAATGGAAAATTATCTCTTTTCTTTCTAACTAATGTTAATTTACTTTAGGAGAGGGAAGAAGATTAAAATCAATGCAGTATAGTGATTAAAACTACAGATTTTGAGTTGAATTTTAATCCCCAACCTGACATGATTTTTGAGATTTGGGATAAGTTTCTTAAATCTCTAAGCATCAGTATGTATGGCTCTAACATGGACACAAAAATACCTACCTTCCAGGACTATTGCGATTATTAGAAGATATAATGTGTGGGGTGCCTGGGTGGCTCAGTCGTTAAGCGTCTGCCTTTGGCCCAGGGTCCTGGGATCGAGCCCCGCATCGGGCTCCTTGCTCGGCAGGAAGCCTGCTTCTCCCACTACCATTCCCTCTGCTTGTGTTCCCTCTCTCATTGTGTTTCTCACTGTCGAATAAATAAAAAATCTTTAAAAAAAAAAAAAGAAGATATAATGTGTGTCAAACACTTATACAGTGACTATAACATAGCAGGTAATTATAATGATGATTTTGATCAAATATTAACTTTAAAGAAACCAATTAGGAAGACAAGACACATTCTTTCATTAGTTTCTAGTGTATCTTAGAAGAATCAACTTAAATGTTTTCAGAAAACGTTTGAAAATTTGTTAAGTGACTTGAAAGCATCCTGAAATTCTTGTACCTCACAAAATAGGAAAACCAGAGTAGGCAGAGGACAACTTTTTACCTACCTATACCTATAATTCATGGTGAAGATGTTGACTCTAAAATAGCTATGCTATGTTGAAAACCAAAGCATGCAACATTTCTACTCATTTCCACTTCCATTTCTATTTCTACGCAGCCCAGACTACTATGTTTGTTAGAAGGACCATAGGCAACTGAAACTAAATTTACCTATAAAAGGGCAACCAGAATACTTATGATCCCAGAAACCCTATATTCTTGAGAATACTAATTGTCCTCCAAAAATTATCTGTTCTTCCACAGAACATCTGATTTTTAGTATATGTGCTGCCGAAGCGAGCACAGAACACCTGATTTTTAACTGGGCATTTGGCAACCCAAAATAAAGACTCCTTTGTAAAAGCAGATTTGACCAAGCTACCCGGTTCTTCAAGTCAATAAGATATAAACACAAGCTTATTGAGGCAACTTTTGAAAACTTCCCTTAAAAGGTAACTGGCACGTGATCTCTCCTTTCTCCTCTATCCTTCTCTCTGAATACGCTGGTTAATGGGGGAAGAAGCCATTGTGGACTAAGAGGTGACCTTGGCAATAGAGGCTATCACAGAAAAACAATAAGCTAGAAGAAGCTTTGACTCCTAAATGTTTTGTAAAGCAAAACTACCATAACATGCCTGATCTAACTTCTGTGTGACAGAAAATCTTGTAACTTTTTAAAATTACCGTTATTTTATAAGTTTTATAAGTTTTCTAACTTTTTATGTTACCATTATTTTTATATCCACTACTGAACTTTACCATAACTGTGTCAAATGAAGAAAACATTTTAGAAGAATGAGGTTAACCTAGAGTCACATGAGATGAATTAAAATCCATGCTTTTGAAATATCTACACTTTATAACTAGCATGGAAGTATGCATCTCCCTGTTTGTACCACACACACAAAAATACATTTCTAGTTGCAATATCCAAATTATGTGTATAATAACTGTATCTGTTTTTAAGTTCCCAGTTATCCTCAGGACATTATTTATTTCCATAATTCTGAAACAGAGATGTTCCTCCACTCATAATCAATCCAATAAAAACAGAACCCATCACAATCTTCACTTTTCCTTTTCCAATTTTGAATTTCTGTGAATATAGACTTCTCTATCACTTCCATCTGACTAAGCAGTACTCAATTCTTCCTTATAAAAACCCATGATTTTTCCCTCCTCTAAACACTTCAAATATTACCAACATTATTCTTTCATATATTCTTTTTAATTTTAAAAAACTGTGATTTTCTAGACTTTAAAGACATCCATTCAACTTTTATTCTTCTCAACTAAAGAAGTCTAATGTTTTAGTCTGTCACTTACATTTTTCTCCCATTTGATTCTTTTTTAAAATAAATTTATTTATTTACTTGAGAGAGAGAGAATGTGGGGAGAGGCAAAGGGAGAGAGTCTCCAACAGACTCCCCAAGGAGCACAGAGCCCAACACAGGGCTCAATCTCAGGACTCTGAGATCATGACCCAAACCAAAATCAAGAGTTGGAGGCTTAACTGACTGAGCCACCCAGGCAGCCCCTCCCATTTGATTCTTTTACTATTCTTCTTTAGCACTTTCAACATTATGTTATAAATTTCCTGAGTATAACAGTTTTCTAGTGAAAAGTGAAGAAACAGAAGAACTCAGGATATGAAAAAAACAAATTGTTGAACCAAATCCTCATGCTTATCATAAAACATCTTTCCTACAGATAATTATATATGCCTAAGATGAAAGAAAACTTTAAAATAAGCATTCCTCCCCCTCCTCTTCAGTATTACTGTGCTGAGGGCAATTAGATAATAAACTGAATCATACCTCTCTCTCTGCTGCCCCTTCATACCAGGACAAGGAACTGGAGAATTTTTTTTTTTTTGAAGATTTTATTTATTTATTTGACAGAGAGAGAGAGAGAGAGATCACAAGTGGGCAGAGAGGCAGGCAGATAGAGAGGGGAAGCAGGATCCCCGCTGAGTAGAGAGTCCGATGCAGGGCTCAACCCCAGGACCCCGAGATCATGACCTGAGCCGAAGGCAGAGGCTTTAATCCACTGAGCCACCCAGGCAACCCCCGGAACTGGAGAATTTTCAATGGAAAGTAGAATAGTGTAACATATTTTGTTAGGGCCTCATATTACCACAAGCAGTATCCAAGCGTTTTTCCACTTGCTAGCTCTATAACCTTGGGAAGTGATTTAACTTTTTTCTGCCTCAGTTTCCTTACCTAAAAATTGGGATAAAAATAGTACCTTTGAATTGGGTTATTATGAAGATTAAAGGAGATAATTTGTATAAAATAATTGCCATGGCATCTATCACATATTAAGCACACATATTAAGCACATAGGAGTAAACATATCTCCTTACGACAATAATGATTCTGTCCTCTAATCAGATCATGGCGGCAAATGTGAATGACACTGATAGAGCATTGGGACACTTACTCATAAACATAGTGCTCTGCATGCACCCTACCCAAAGTCTACACATCAAAATCTATACAAAATCTACTAAATGTACACATCTGAAATTTGAATTTAAAAAATATATACTGCGATATATATGAATCCCTCAAGCGTAGAATGTAGCATTTCAATTTTAACTGCCTTACATTGTAAAGAATTATCACATCAGTGTCTTTAGCACCACTTGAGATATATTGAAGAATGTATCAGAAACTTAACAGAGCCTGTCTTATAGAGCTTACCTAATGCTACTATCACAGACATATTTCCCTGCTTATAACATCAAACATACTATTAAGACACTATAAGACTAGGAGATAATTTGTAGAATGGTTTCCAAATGTTTTACAGAGGGGGAAAAGATAAAAGATAATTCAAATTGTGGAGAAAGATTCTATGAAATATGCTGGAATTAAACGAAGCATTAAAGAAACTTAAAGAAGCATTAAAGAACTTTGACTAACTCTTAGCTATTTCATTAAGCCAAAAATGTCCCCTTAAAATGAGCCTGTTTCTGTTTCTCTTGCATATTTTATTCATTGAAAAAATGTTTGAGCATATTCATGTATTGAGGATCATAGAAGTCACTGGGAATATAACAAACCTAGCACACTTCTCTCAAAGAAAAAGCCTACAGGATTTCCTACTCCTGGTATTGGTGGGGCGGCTTGCTGCAGAGCAAAATTCCCACAGGATTAATCTGAGATAATTAGAATAGTTGGAAACAAAACAAAACAAAACAAAACAAAAAGTATTTGAAAATAGAATAATTTGAGTATCCAAGATCCTAGAGAAGGGAGGCAAATTGTAGTACTCTAGTTAGTAGTACTATAAATTAGTACTATAAATTATCTGTAGTACTATAAATTATCTCATTTAATCTTCATAATAACCCAATTCAAAGGTACTATTTTATCCCAATTTTTAGGTAAGGAAACTGAGGCAGAAAAAAGTTAAATCACTTCCCAAGTGAGCTAGCAAGTGGAAGAGTGCTTGGATACTGCTTTTGGTAGTATGAGGCCCTAACAAAATATGTTACACTATTCTACTTTCCACTGAAAATTCTCCAGTTCCTTGTCCTGGTATGAAGGGGAAGTAGAGAGAGAGGTATGATTCAGATAATCCCTTGAATATCCAAGATCCTGGAGAAGGGAGGTAAATTGTAGTACTTTTCCTTTCAAGATATTTGTTAGGCTACAAGAAGGGCAGTATAAAGAAGCACAGCAGAAATAATGGCCAAATGCTAAAAACCTGAATTGAGTATTGAACAGTTTAATGAGAGTAAGGAGATAAAAACTGGGGTTCAGAGGCCCGCAAATCAGACAGGCCCTGATAAAAGGCCCAGGCCTCCAAAAGGACTCTGCAAGGGCCAGACTTTAGAATTAAAGGCAAAGCTCTCATAAAAATCCAGTGTTGACCAGTTCAATTCAAGACCAGGTAAAAGTCATCTGTTCCTGCTCTAAGTGCAGAGTAAATTAATATTAAATTCCCTCTGGAGAAAGATAATATCAGGTAGAACCTCATAAATTTATCTCTATGATTTTTCATATGTAATATCTAGCATTTATTTTTTTTTAATTATTAAGCATGCTAGGAGAGAGAGTTAAATGCTCAGAAATCAAGAAAAAAAATTTTAAAAAAGAAAAAGATTCAAGATGATGCAACCTTCATAGTTCTCACACAAGGATGTTAAAATAACTGTGATTAATGATTTCAGAAAGTAGATGGGAAAATGGAGAAACTGACCAGAAACTGAAACCAATAAAAAATTCTAAACTGAAAAAGACAATTACCAAAATTAAGAAATTTATAGACATTAAACAGGAGATAGGAGAATTAGAACTGGAAGTTAGGTCAACTTAAAACATCCAGACTAAAGAACAGAGAGAAGAAAAAATGAAAATTGAAGAAAAGATATATGAAAGATCTATTGGACAAATTACTGAAGACCTAAAAAAGACCTAAAAGATAGTGAGGCAAAATCTTATATGATGTTGCCTAAAGATATTACAAAAACAACAGACATCAATCCACAAATTTAAGCACCTCCATGAAATCCAAGCAAGATAAACACAAAATAAAACAAACAAACAAATACATAGTAAAACTGCTGAAAACAAAAAAGAAAAGAAAATTTTAAAGTAGCTAGAGAAATAAAGAGGTAAAAGATAAAAGAGTAAAGCTTCTGTAAGTTAATATAGCATTCATGACTTTGGAATACAGGAAGATTTCTTAAGCAGGATGCATACACACACACACACACAAATTAATCATCTCTTAATCAACACACATGATTATGACAACAGAAAGAATAGAAAAACATATAATCAACAAAGGATTTCATTCCACATAATCTGAGAACACATAAATCAATAAGAAAAAGATAAACTTGAAGAATCATTAAAATGAAGAATCATAAAATGAAGAATCATTAAAAAGGGGATGGGGCACATAAAATGAGCATTAAAGATATGAAAAACTACACAACCACATTAATCATTAGAGAAATGCAACAAGATATCACTTTGCAAGTATGAATAACTAAAATTAGAAAGGTTAACAATAGTAAGACATACCTATGATCAAGAGAAACTAGAGTTCTCATATGTAGCTTATTGAAGCATAGTATGATACAACCACTTTAGAAAACGTGAGTAATATCCTCTATTACTATAAAATATACATCCTGTGACCCAGAAATTCTATTTTAATTCAATACCTAACAGAAATGCGTGCAAATGTTCATTAAAAACTATACATACATAATAACAGCAGCATTAGTTTAATAGTCAAAACTGGGAACCACCCAAATATCCATTCAGAGTAGAAAAAATCAATAATTTTGTTATAGACAAACAACAGAAGGCTACCTATGATGAAAAATGAAAAACTACTGCTATTTAAAATAAAATGGGTATATCAAATAAACTTAATTTTAAACAAAACCAGGTCCCCTCCAAAACATTATACGATATGATTCCATTTCTATAAAGTTCAAAAGACTAGACAGAAAATATTTATGGAGTGGAAGAGTGGGTAGTGACTGTGAAGGGCACAGGAGGAGCTCCTGGGGGTACTGAAAATTGTTTTATTTCTTGTCATGAGTAGTAGTAATATGAGTATGTTCACTCTGAAAATTTATTGAGTTGCATAATATGATCTGCGTACTTACTTTAAACAATAATAAGTTACATGCCCAGTACCATGTTAGTTAAAGGAAATAAATATCTGTTGATTTAATTTATGGACTTCACTTCCCATAGACACAGTACATCCAAAAAAAAGAGTTGGGGGGAGATCCTGCCACAGGAATAAAACATAAAAACCAATTCATCCTCACAGGTGCGAGAGAGCTGGGTAAAGCTTCAGCCCTGATGCCTGTGCCAGGATCACCACACCCGTGGCACAGCTGCCCATGTGCCATGCTTGCTTTATAAAAGAACACTTTGCTAACTGTAGACCTAAACACAAAATTCTGTTTCTAAGATAACATCCTGTCCCATAGGTTGTTTTACTTTGGCGGAGGACCTGGAACAGTCATTGCCTCTGTTATTTTAAATGGAGGGCTTTTCAGTGCTCCATTTATGAGTTTCTCATTATTTAAGTGGATAAACCTGGCCAATACCACAACCCTAAATACTTTTACTAGAACAAGTACTATCCACTGCAGACACGACCTTCATAGAGAAAAATCTGGCTTCTTGATACTTTGGTCTGGCCAACAGACATCCCGCCAGGTTTACAGGGAAAGATCAGGGTTCTCTGACAACATCATGAGGAGTATTTCCCATCCAGGAATCAGTGAATTCGGACGGGAGTTTACAGGTCTGGCAAGACATCATGTGGATGAGGCCAAACCAAACATCAAGTGGAAAACTCCACTCAGAAGGTAATCCACGGGTCCAGGCCCCCTGCAGCCAACCCACATGTGCAACTGACACTACTCAGTAATGAAGCAGCAGCCAAATGGTACTGCACACACTGTACGGAGAATGTGCCTCAGCCAGGTGGAGGGAAGGATGACAGGACCACTGGGACACTGTCCCAGGTCTAATCAGAAAAATACACTTGGGGTTTTTTCAGGACCTCATAATGCCAGAGATATTTGGATCATGGAGTTGAGGAGATATTTTGAGCATAAATGGCTTTTGTGACCCATATGTCTAAATATTTTCCCTTTTATGCTAGGGAAAAAGAAACCTTGGCTCACAGATCCACAAAGTGAAAAAAAATGAAATACGACTTTACCTAAAGCACAAATGAATCCTACCACATTCTGCCATCTCCCTTCAACCTTCTTATTCTTCAACTGCAAAGTCAGTAGTTAGAAATAGTGTTGCTATACATTTTGCATAGTGACGAGTACAATTTTCATACCCAAAACTATTAAATATTTATTCATACCATTATTACATCTACTTTTGTTGATTTATTTTAAACAACTTTAAAGGTGCTATGTAAGCATTTCTTAAAATTGTGCCCCCAATAAGAAAGATTTCATAAAGAAAGAGAACAAATGGATTCAGCATATCTAAACCTGCACTTGCCACAACTTCCATATTACTCCTCTTCATTGCTATGAATAGTTGAGAGTTGTCTGTGTATCTACTTTAAAAGTATATGACATATACCCAATATATCTGAAACTGGAAAGCATGAAAATGCATGTATGTGGCAAATGCAGAGCAAGATATTCTCCTCAAAAAAGCAGGAAATCATTTTACTTACAGTATATTGTAGCAGACTTCACAGAACAGTTAAAGATGCCAGAAGATTCCTACACGTGTAAAAAAAATTAATTTTTAAAATTCTGTAAACTTCCAAGATTGTACACATATATAAAACATTATATCACACGCACTAATATTTCTATGACTAATGATGATTAACATCCAATTTCCAAAACATATACATGTATACATTTCCTGACAGATAAATTCTTATAACCAGAACAGCATAGTTTTTCTAAATATATATAATTCACATTCATTTACATAAAATCACATTTTACATACATCTCAAAAAGTAAGGAAAGGGTCAAAGATTACTGTGAGCTGTTAACTCCAACAAAGGTCAGTTACCTTCTGCTGTGCTTTCTCATGCTTTCTTGGAATTCCACATCACCCCATTTTGCAACCCTATTTTTTTAATCATCTCAGTAAAAATTCAAAGATTCTAACCTCTCTCATAACAGGCAAAGAAGGATGAAAAACTGCTTCAATTTATTTGCCAAGGAGCTAAGATTTTCCCCTGTATTCATTTTCCAATGGTAAAAGGTTTAAGAGGGAAAAGAGATAGATTATTTATTTCAATCCAGAACATTTTTGGCTGAAATATTTTTCTTCTTCTTTTAAAATAACATCTATAATTTCTATAGCCATTTATAATTTACAAAGTGCTGTCGCATGCTATTTTGTTTAATCCTCACCAGAATAGGTGTTCAGACTTTATTTTGTAGATGCAGAAACTTCAGCCAGAACCTGAATCTATGCCCCAAACCCCAGAACAGATCTTTTTCCTCTTGACCACAACTGCGCTGAATATATGAAAGTAAGAAATGAGGCTGCTTAGAATTCCCTTCTCTTGGATGAGAATCATAAGGAAGATTCATGATTTAAAATTAAGAGAGTTACCAACAATAGCTCAACTATGGAAAGAGTCCAAGTGTCCATCAACTGATGAAAGGATAAAGATGTGGTACATACACACACACACAATGGAATACTACTCATTCTTTTTTCAATCAAAAAGAATGAAATCTTGCCATTTGCAATGACATGGATAGAGCTAGAGTGTATTATGCTAAGTGAAATAAGTCAGTCAAAGAAAGACAAATACCATATTATTCCACTCATATGTGGAATTTAAGAAACAAAACAGATGAAATATGGGAAGAAGGGAAAAAGAAAGAGAGAGAGGGAAACAAACCCTAAGAGATTCTTAACAATAGAGAATAAACTGAGGGTTGACAGAGGGAGGTGGTGGGGAATTGGCTAAATGGGTGATGGGTATTAAGGAGGGCACTAGTTATGTTGAACACTAGCTATTATAAACACTAAATACAAACACTAATATATAAACACTCTAAACATAAACACTAAATTCTACTCTTGAAACCAGTATTACACATTATATGTGAACTAACTAGAACTAACTAGAATATAAATAAAAATTCAAAAAAGAAAATAAAAAATTAAAAATAAATAAATAAATAAATAAATAAATAAATAAATAAATAAAATGAAGAGACATACTAATGGAGCCTGAAAAGACACTTAGCAATTCTGACTAGACCTATGAAAAAAATTTCTGATAGAGAAAGGAGAGCTGAGGAATGAAAATGATCATTTGAGCCTCCAGGGAGTTCACTAAAAAAAAATGAGAACCATTGTAGCATTAGTATGATGAATGCTAAAGCAGAGGTTCTGACTTGCTAAAAAAGAGAGAGAAAGAGAGAGAGAGAGAGAGAGAGAGAGAGACAGTCTGGCGTTAAAACACCACATTCATAGTCATAGTAAGGATAGATCTAGGTAAAACTTGCTTGTAACTGTAAATCAATAATATTTCTACTGTAGTCAAGTAAAAAAGACTTTTTAAAAAGAATTTGAGTGTAATAGTAAGACTGCTGAAGGACATGGCAATTTGAAAGAAGTTTATGATGAAAACTACACTATTCTCAAAATACGGAAATTCATGGTCTAAAATTACAACTGAAAAGAAAATTGTTAACAAACAAATTTATAATCTCTTTTTTTTAATTTTATTTATTTATTTGACAGAGAGAGAGAGAGAGATCACAAATCGGCAGAGAGGCAGGCAGAGACAGAGGGGAAAGTAGGCTCCCTACTGAGCAGAGAGCCCGATGCGGAGCTCGATCCCAGGACCCTGAGATCATGACCTGGGCCGAAGGCAGAGGCTTTAACCCACTGAGCCACCCAGGCACCCCAGTATAATCTCTTTTTTAAAAAAAATATTTTACTCCTTTATTTGACAGAGTGAGAGAGCACAAGCAGAGGAAGCAGCAGAGGAGGGGGAGAAGCAGTGTCTCTGGTGAGCAGGGAGCCCAACCTGGGGCTTGATACAAGGACACCAAGATCGTGACTTGAGCCAAAGGCAGACATTTAACCCACTGAGCCATCCAGGTGCCCAGATAATCTCTTTTAATTGTGCTGTATCAGTTGAAATTATTGTTCCCTGTCATTCTAGATTGAATGACTTGAACTCACAATTCCTACAATTTGGAGAAACATTAAACATCCCCATGATTCCCTTCTACCTTTATCTTCCACTTCTACATGTGCTGTCTCAGTGTTTCACTGTGTCAACCAAGTTGTGAACTCATCTATTTTACTGGTTTCAAAAAAATTAAAACAAATATTACCTTTTTAAAAATCATAATCACACTGATCATTATGAGAAACACAGATTACAGATTTCAAAAGATTCAAAGAGTATGGCATAGCTCCAATTTTAAAATTCATTTTTCAAAAACCATTTTTCTCAAAATTTCTCTGACAGCAATTGAATTTGGAGGTCCCGACTTCATCCCTTCTCTATCCAGCACCTCCTCTACTACTCCTAACTTCTAACTTCTCTTGCTTTTCACTGACCTCTTCTTTCTTCTCATTTTCTTCTCCCTCCATCTCAAGAGAGGCAAAATGTGTCTTGTATCAAGTTTAACAATTTAGTGATTATCTTTTGTTGTTGAGATGTGCCTACGGTCTCATGCTCCAAACCAAGAGATTACTCAAGCATTTTCCCCCCAATATCTCTTAACTATAGTAAAGGGGAAAAGAATGGAACAATAGTCAAAAATGATCAAACAACTCTGGTTACCCATTGATTTAAAAAGAAACATACATTTAAAACAAACTTAAATAACGTATTATTTGTCCTATGTATTTCATATTCATAGTTGTTTAAAAGCAAACTACTTATATGTATCCAGGTTACATGAATATGAAGGATTAGTGAACAAAATCCCTCATACAGAACTATAAAGGATATAACATGTGGAATGCTAGAGCATAGTTCAAATTCTGTCTCTTCCACTACCTTAGGCAAGTTACTCAACCTCTTGGCCTCAATTTCCATGCAAAATGGAATGATAATAACTAATTCCACCTGCTAGAGTTATCATTTGTGTAAAATGAGCTAATATACTGTAAAGTCCTTAAAACATTGCCCAGCAAATGTAAGTGCTGAATAGTGTTGGCTCTTATTAGAATTACCTTCACTTACTTACTCCAGAAGGCAATGGTGTCTTTCTCACTTACATCTCCTCTTAAGTACTTGCTATTTTTACTACTTATTTATCAATTACTAATGTGCAACTTTGAAGTAACTCATAAATCTATAAAATAACAGAATACAACTTATACACATATCTTAATTCAATGGTTCACATATGACTACCTGTTCTAGATTGTGATCTTATAGACATTGACTACATTTTAGCATCTTTGCATCTGCCATAGTGCTCAGCAGAATAACTTGCTTATAATAGGGGTTTACTTAATATTTACTAGTTCAAACACCAGCTGTAATAACACCAATGGTGTGTCAACATATTTCTAAGTTGCCTTATGACATGATATTGGAGAATCACCTCAAAACCTTAGTTATCAACTAGTATTTGCCTTCTCCTTTTTCATTACTGTAGACATTCTGACATTTATTTATATGGGCTTTTCATTGTCCCTACTGAAATTCTGGCTAAAAAATAAAAAAAAATAGAGGGTTCCAGGGAGCTAAATAAATGTTAGACCCATGACATGGCATGTATATCCATGGTAAAGAATATATTTCTGTATTTTTTTAACTTCCAGTAACTTTGTTTTCTAGGATATGTCCAATGTAAAATATGCAAGCAATTACAAAAAGAATACTTTGAGCTAAAAGTGGGCACACTTTAGAATGAGATTTTTATCTCTTGAGTTTTACTTGAAAATTACTTAATTCATATGTAGCTGAAGGTTGTGCAGGGTTAATTTGTATTGGCAATTTTAACTATTTTTCAAGGCAATAAGAAACTCAAGGATAAAAACTACTTTCCAGACATTTAGGTCACTCTATCTCTTCACTGCTGTGCTCATATATCTCATTATAAACTCCCCAGTGCACACACACCCCACCTTAAAACAAGTTCTCAGACTCACAAGAGACGAATTTCATGAATTAAATGAAGTCAGCCAAAGGGAAAAAGAAGAGGCAATTTTAGGTCTAATTCTTTTTGGATCACAAAATCTGAGGCTTGGGCTGCTTCCAAACACCTGCACCTAACTAGGAGAGCAAAGACATGTTTTGTGGCTCTCTAACCAGCTACCAGTTCATGAAATAAACATTATAATTTTCATAGGATAATCTCATGGAAGTGCACTTGGCTAAGAAATGGTACATAATATTACGCATCTTTGTATCCATGAATAAAAATATACTTCAGGTTTAGAGATACAGACAAATACAACCTGTCTTCAATAATAGTAGTAAACATCCAATAGTATTTAGAGGAACAGTGAAAACAAATAACAAAAACTATACTATCTATGATTAGCTAAAACGGAGCTCCTATATTATATCACCAGACAAGTATCCAACAACTCTCACTCCAATACCCACTTCTCAGGTATCCATGTGCAGTAGTATACACAGGAAGTTCCTTTTTTGTAAGTAGAATAGAATGAAGTTTGTGGTTGAAGTCTAATACAAAGAAAGGAGAAGGATGGCAAAGATGCTATCATGTTTGCTCCCAACAAAATTTTGTTCTATGTTGAAACCCCTATAATTAGTGGGGTGGGGTTCAAAAATGGTTAAACTCTTTTGTATAAAAGACTCTGTAAATTATTGGACACAGGAAGAGGTTCTTTGAGATTTCAATTTTTTAAATGCTGAGACATAAAATTGAAGAGGCCATTCTTCCCAGTACTGCCCAAAACCTTATAATACTCTGGCCGCTAAAGGGCTATAGCTTAAGAACCACTGCAGATATTTTTCTCAGAGTAAACTAGTGTTTTCATGATGTAAAGTGGCAAGTGAGCCTTCTCAGGCAGTAATTCTATATACTTTTGTGCTAGAACATAAGAATACAAAGACTGTCACCAAGTGACAAGACACCTAGAATGTGGACATTTTGGAGCACCAGTGTAGAAATATATGGAGATAATTGAGCAATATATTGAGAGTGATAGATTGAGATCCTGCGATTATACAGAGAGAGGCTAGTACATCAATAGTTTGGGGGCTAAATGTATACTGAAGTTTTAGAAAGCTAATAAATGAAATCAACTTTCCCCTCCCAACTTTAGTAATGATCACGTGATAGAAGGAAGGACGAAAACAAAACACCAATTTTATTACTAATGAATTGGAAGATGTGCTGTGGGTATTCAGTAATCATGAGTTTCCTAATACTGGATCCTCAAGTTAAACAGAGTTACCATCCTGGCACAGGAAGTGCTAAAGGCTGCAGACCTCCCCAACGGGGACAGAGTCTGGAATAGAAGGTCATGACAGAATGTATGCTTTCTGCAGGCAAATCCAGAGGTGATAGGGGTGGTGGAGAATTAGGTTAAACATGCAAAATTCTTCTTTCCAAATTGCCAATCTTTCCAAGCTTACCAATCACCTTAGGAGCACTGAGGACGAGGGTAGGATAAAACACCAGTTTTTTCTCATGGAACTCCTTCTATATAGGAAGATGAAGCCTATGGATATGAGGTTCCTCCACCATCAGCAATGTACAAGGATCCTGACCCTTGGCCACTCAGGTAGCAGACTATATATGGAACAACCTACCATGATCCAGGCACTTGTCAAAAATACCGGTTAGATACCAACAAATATTTGTCTTCCTAACCATAAAACTTAGTATATATTGGGTATATGCTCATTTCTACTCTTCTTACTTTTCTAAAGGGCTGGGGAAAGAAGTATGCTTCCTGAACATAAGTGATGGTAAATAAGGTCATTTAGTAACCCTGTGATTACAAAGGTGATTCAGAATAAGATTTGTTCTGAATCATGGAGGTGAGAGGGATGACCAATAGGGATTAGATTTAAATTCAAAATAACTTTTATAAAGTGCCCACTCTGTGTTAGGAAAGGGCTAAAATATTCACAAACAATTTCATTTAATATAATTTAGTACTTAACTACATTGTAAGAAGAAAACTTAAGGCTCAGAAAGTTAAGTAATTTGTTTAAGGCATCATAGGAAGGAGAGGTAGAATGATATTTTGAACCAAATACGACCAACTTATTTCATTCTGCTACTCAGGAGCCATTATTAGTGCACAGATATCAAGATAATCATAGCTTTTAAAAAACGAATTTTGTAAACAAAAGTAAAATCTATGGGACTGTCAATCATACTAAATAAAATAAAATGATTTATTTGATATCATAATAGCTCTTCTAAAATAAATTTTAAAGGATTTGTTTAATCTTCAAGGCAACTTTCCAGGGAACAATTTAAAGGACTAACAGCTATATGACTAGTATATCACTAAATGGTCTTTGCTCACCGTTAAAATCATTGTGTATATGTCCTTCATCAAGCCCAAACCTTGGAACTTCTACCAAAATTAGAGAAATTTTCCTTTGACACTGCACAGATCAGGATAAACCAGTGATAATCACTCCTTTGTAGGCATTGCACATGAGGCATTTTAAATGCTGTGGGAGATAATCTATGGATTCAAACCAACATAAAAGCTGAAGTAAAAGAAAGCAGGCCTTCTCTTTTGTGAAATGATAGCTCAGAGAAGCAGTACACAGTGTCCTGAAGGTATATCAGGAACCATAAGGCTTGACCTGTGTTTTGATTATTCCCAGAGGCTCCCTTGGCTTTTCTGGCACACTTTTTTTTCAGATTTATTTTCCACCACACCACTTCCTGGAGTGATTAGGAACAAATACCAATGCCAAGCAAGTCCAAATATGCCCGAGATCCTCTTAAACAGCTTGGCACTTCCTGCTGCTTTCATTGGCAATTCCACGATGTGGTTAGCTAGAGAAGTTTTAATTCAAATTTGGCTAATGCAATAATTTGGAATTTTGATTGGTTCACTTTTGAAAGTATTTCTAGACTTCTATTTGGAAAGAATAAATTATACCCTAGGCTAAGAGACAGAGCGATTTTATATAGACTTAATTAGCCTTAAACATACTGTAATAAGCAATCATCTAAAGCGTATGACTTAAGAAACATCACAGAAATCTAAATTATCTCAATGTGTTTTGCTCCTCTTACTTTCCTTGGTACTTCCCATCTTTTTGTCCGCCTTGCTTCATATATTCACCATTTGAGTCCCTTGTTTGAGTTGGAAAACTAAAGTAAATTATCTCTTAAAGGCTGGTAAAATGCATGTTATGTAGGGAGAGTAAACTGGGGAATAGTGGTATTGAAAGGGGGGGTTCCATCTCCCACTGAAGAATCGGGGTGAACTGCTTCATGAGGCTGGCCATTTTTCATCTTTAGGAACAAAAATTGAAGAAAAGCTATGCATGTTGCACTGAAGCAGAGATAGATCACCTCATGCCTATTACTTTGCAAACTTGCCAAGAGTAGGTCCAGTTTCAAACTTAATGTATGTTATCACAGAGTTCAGAGTAATTCCTGGAAATGGTCAGTTAAATAGTATACAAACAATATGAGAACTGGGGGGGGGAAGCCATCTTTCTTTCCCTATATCAATTTCATCATCCGAAAGATGTGATAGCTCTAAAAAGAACACATTCAGACTATAAAAAAAAAAAAAAAAAACCTGGGGTGCCTGGGTGACTCAGTTGGTTGAGTGACTAACTTCAGTTCAGGTCATGATCCTGGAATCCTGGGATAAAGTCCCACATTGGGCTCCCTGCTCAGTGGGGAGTCTGCTTCTCCCTCTGACATTCCTCCTTTCATGCTTGCTTGCTCTCAAATAAATAGAATCTTAAAAAAAAAAAAAAATCTGATGAAGAGCACTTCCAAAATGGCCAAGTAAGAGTCTCAAAATATCTGTTGCCCCTAAAAGCAGTAAGAATAGGAATTTTTTTAAACCAACATTTTCAGAACTCTAGAAATTAAATTGGAAGCTTGTAACGATATTAGGAGAATTTATTCAAGGGAAAAGACTGAATTATTCTCTCATTCTCCTCTCTTTAGTTTCACAGTAACCATGAAAACCAACAGCTTCACAATATATGGTATCTGCAAAAACCATAAACTTAGCATCCATTGGAGAGGGAAGCATAGGTTTGGAGCTCCTAAAATATCCCAATTCCCAGAAACTTGTCAGTATTGGACTTGTCTAGTAGCTCCCTAGAAGCCCTCACTTGCAGGACTCATCTTTATGTGACATAACTGAGAGCATGTTCACTGCAAACAGGCTTTCCCTAGGGCCTTTACTGACAGCAATCACAAGCAATTGTCTAATATCACAGCTGAATAAAGTGGAAATAACAGTTGAGGCAAAAAAAAAAAAAAAAGACTGGCCAAAAAAATTAAAAGGAAAAGCTGAGGAATACGATTATCTATAGTAGGCTATGAAAATCTCCAAAGTTATCTGGGAATTTAGAAACCCATGTGAATATGCAGATGTACTGTTTATGTTTTTTATTTCATACACATCATAATGTTTTGATATCAAGACTATTTCTGACTAGAGAGACTGCCTTTCCTGGGACTAGCCAATTCTTAGAGATGGAAAAAGCTTCAGAGAGAGCATGCCTTTAATACGCAAACTAACCATCCAGAGCCATACATCCTCTATCTATCTTCTATACCTCAGGAGGCAATATTCCTCTGCCTGAATAATCCCAAGCAAGATAACAGTAGCTAGAGACTATCTCCACAGCCCAAAGTCCACTGGAATTATTCCAACTAGTTGACCTAATCTGTTTACCCAGCCCTGTCTTACCTTTCCTGAGGAAACCCCGATAAAAGCTCTGGCCTAGACTTTCCCCTTGCTCTTGTCTTCTGTCTCCTGACCACAAGCTGGTGTTCCTCACATGGTCCTGTGTGGTGTGCCAGGCCTCTTGTTAATAGAATCTGTGAGTATAATAAACTTTTTTTAATTGAAACTGAGACTCTCCTGTGTCCCGTCTTATGACTGTGCCTGACTGACCATCACATATAAGAAGAGAGGACAGCAGAAGTATGGGCATGGCAAGGAAATACCTGGAAAAGACCTAATCTCTCACCTTAGGCTGACCTCATACATCTCCATACAAGCAGGAAATAAAAGCTAAGACAGAGTTGTAGTCTACTGGAACATTGAAGCCATGCCCTAACTTGCACACAGCCCTACCACAAAGGTTTGGAGATGTATTGATTCAAAGCATTTAAAAAAAAAATCTCTGTCCAATTATTAATTGATAACAAAGCTTTCAGAACAGATACTTCCGTGGCAACATATGACAAAGAATAGAGACTTCATGAATTTGTTCAGGAGAGTGACTAGACAAATAAGCAAGAATCAGTAACAAATACAATAATGAACAGCAATAACTACAAACACTGAAGGGACATGTGAGCTTTAGAGTTGCCTCATTCTTTTATTTTAATTGTCTAGTTTCAACAATAACAAAAATTATGAGACATGCAAAAAACAGGAAGTATATTCATACACAGGAGAAAACAGTCAATAAAAATCATCTTGAGAGATGGTTCAAGATAGTGGTATAGAAAGACACTGTACTTACCTCCTCCCATGGACACATCAAATTACAGCTACATAAGGAAAAATTCCCTCTGGAAAGGCCTGCAAAGTAGCTGAAAACTTCTCCACAGCAAAGGATAAAAGGGCCACAATGAGACAGGTAGGAGAGGCAGACACACAATCTCACCAAACACCCCCTCATCAGCATGGCAACCCACAATCAAAAGGGATCTCATAAAAATGGAGCTTCTCCCTGAAGAGCCAGGGGTTCATGCCACACATCAGGTCTCAAACTTTAGGAGCTGCACCAAAGATATGAACCCCCAAAATGTCTGGCTTTGAAAATCAATGGGACTTGATTGAGGAGATTCAAAGGGAAGTAGGGAATTGAAATTCTGCTCTTAGAGAGTTTACACATAGATTCACTTGCCTCAGAACCCAGCACAAAAGCAGCAGTTTGAAAAATGCCTAGACCATGTATGATGAAAATTCATTAGCTAATATTAAAGCATCTATTGGAGGAGCAGGTGCCTGTCAGGATTCTCCCTAGAGACAGATTCTGGCAGGTGCTATTTTTGTCCTCTCCATACTTTGCTAGTGCCAGCAGACATGCACAGTCACAGTGCTCTCTCTCTACCTCACTATAGCCAGCAGCCATGCCCTGCTTCTGCATTATCTCATTGCTTTGGTAAAGCCTGCAGGTGCACAGCAGACCTACGCTTTCCCACTACCTCACTAAAGCCAGTAGGTGCACGCTGGTCCTCCACTCTCCTGCAGCCTCACTAACGTCAGTGGGCACAGTCCACACAGGAGATGCTCCTTGATCACCTGGCTCTGGTGGCCAAGAAGGCTGGTGTTCTTAAGCTCCAAGAGCTTGGAATAATTAGAGAAACTGTTCTTGGCAGGTTACTGTCAACAGAGTGAAACAAGTCTCCAGTCTTCCTGTGGAAAAAGTCTTATTTGTCTTGGAGCTTCAGCATGAGAAACAGGCTTCTGGTTTGCACAAACCTAGAGGTTATGTATGTGTTTTCAAGGAATATAGGCCAAGGGATGCCACCTTTGTGCTCTCCCCTGGCCTCACTATAGCCCAGTGGTATCTCCCAGAAAGAAGCTTAAACTAGAACCCCAATTTTTGCAACTGTCACTCAAGAGACACCTTCAGATCACCTGGTCTAGAGGAAGGTAGGTTTTACAATTAAAGTCCCACAGGACTTTTTACATACTTCAAAAGCTGCTGTCTAAGATCTGGCTTCCAATCACCCTGAAACTACGTGCTGACTGAGACCCCTCCCTTGGAGCACCTAAAATGTCTTGGTACAACCTCAAGAACTGGGACCTATCATGAATAAATCAGGCTACTTAGACAATCAGAAAGCTTTAAGAAACAATCAAGAGCTAGAGCAAGGCTGAGCAATAAGGTTCAACTCCTAAACAAGGCTGCTCCTTCAAGACTGTTTTGCCTAATATATAGCAACAGAGAGTGAAGCAAAATGAGGAATCAGAGAAATATGCTCCAAATGAAAGAACAAGATAAAACCTCGGGGTTGGGGGGAACCCTTCATGAAATGAAGATAAGTAACTTATCTGATAAAGAATTCAAAGTAAGGGTCATAAATGTTCACAAAAGTTGGGAGAAGAATGAATAATCACACTGAGAACTTCAACAGGGGGATAAAAAAATATAAGTATCAGAAAATATAAGAAGTAACAAAGTTGAAGAATATAATAACTGAATTAAAAATACACTAGAGGGTTTTGCCCAACAGCAGACTAGATGAAGCAAAAGGATCAGTGATCCAGAACACAGAGTAGTAGAAATCACCAAACAGAGCAAGCAAGCAAGAAAGAGAAAAAGAAAAGAAAAAACAATTTTCAAAAGTGAAGATAGATTAATGGATCTACAGAATAACATCAAGCACCAAAACATTCACATTATAGGAGTCCCAGAGGAAGAGAGAGAAAAAGGGGAATAAGACATATTTGAAAATATAATAGCTAAAAATTTCCCTAACCTAGGGAAGAAAACAGACATTCAGATCCAGGAAGCCTAGAGAGTTTCAAACAAAATGAACCACAGAGATCCACACCAAGACACATTATAAATTAAAATGTCAAAAGATAAAGATAAAGAGAGAATCTTGAAAGTAGCAAGAGATGGGGTGCCTGGATAGCTCAGTCAGTTAAATGTCAGCCTTTGGTTAAGGTCATGATCCCACGGTCCTGGGATTGAGTCCCACATCCAGCTCCCTGCTCAGCAAGAAGTCTGCTACTCCTTTTCTGTCTGAGTCTCGTAGGCTTTCTCTCTCACATGTAAATAAATAAAATCTTAAAAAAAAAAAAAAAGGCAGCAAGAGAAAACAACTTGTAATGTAAAGGGAACACCCATAGGACTATCAAGATATTTTTCAGCAGAAATTTTGCAGGAGAAGGAAGTGACATGATATATTAAAAGTGCTGAAACGAATAAACAAACAAACAAACAAACAAAAAATCACCAACCAAGAATATCCTACCTGGCAAGATTACTATTCAGAATTGAAGGAGAGATAGAATTTTCCAGCCAAGCAAAAGCTAAAGAAGTTCATCACCACTAAAACATGTGTAAATAAAAGTTAAAAGTAAAAAGTTCAAGAGACTTACTTAAGCTGAAAAGAAAGCGCACTAATTGGTAACAAGAAAACATATGAAAGTAAAAATCTCACTGATATCACTGACATAGGTAAATAGATAGTAAAGGTAGTGAATTAATCATTTATAAAGCTAGTAGGAAGATTAAGATAAAAGTAGTAAAACTACTACACCTACAATAATTAGTTAAGGGATACACAAAATAAAAAGATGTAAAATATATCAAAAACATAAAATGTGTGTAAGGAGGAGTAAAAATACAGCTTTAGAATGCATTCAAGCTTAACTTGAAGTCCATTTAAAAAAGACTGCTATATAGAGAGGTTGTTATACGTTAGCCTCATGGTAACCACAAAGCAAAACCCATAGTAAATACACAAAAGATAATGAAAAAAGAACCTGACCTAACCTAACCTAACATAACACTAAAGAAAGGCATCAAACCACAAGGGAAGAGAGCAAACAAAGAAGAAAGAATCACAGATAAACTATAAAACATCCAGAAAATAATTAACAAAATGGCAATAAGTACATGCCTATCAATAATTATTTTAAATGTAAATGGATGAAAAGCCACAATCAAAAGACACAGAGTGATTGAATGGATTAAAAAAAAAAAAAAAGGAAAAGAAAAGACCCAACTATATTCTGCCTATAAGAGACGCACTTCGGATGTAGAAATACACTGAGACTGAAAGGGAAGGGATGCAAAAAGATGTTTTATGAATGTGGAAACCAAAAGAAAGCTGGAGTAGCTATACTTACATCAGACAAAATAAAAAACAAAAATAGGCATTACATAATGATAAAGGAGTTGATCCAGGAAGAAGATATAACTCTTATAAATATGTATACACTCAACATAAGAGAATCTAAATATATAAAGCAAATACTAACAGACCTAAATGGAGAAACTGACAGCAATACAATAGTAGGGGACTTTAATACCTTCCTCACATCTGTCCTCACAATGGACAGATTGTCCAGACAGAAAATCAGTAAAGAAACATCAGCCTTAAACAACACTTTAGACCAGAAGTACTTAGTAGTCATATGCAGAACATTCCATCCAAAAGCAGCAGAATATACATTTTTCTTGAGTGCACATGGACATTCTCTAGGATGGATCATATGTTACATCAGTGAACAGATCATACAGACATAAAATCAATAAGGAAACAATGTCTTTGAATGACACATTGGGCAAAATGGACATAACAAATATATAAATATATTTCATCCAAAACAACAGAATACTCATTCTTTTCCAAAGTATATGGAACATTCTCCAGAATATATCACATATTGGACCATAAACAAGCCTCAATAAATTTAAGAAGACTGAAATCATACCATGCATCTTTTCCTACCACAATGGTATGAAACTAAAAATAAGTCACACACACACACACACACACACACAACTGGAAAAAACAAAAGGAGACTAAAAACAGAGAGACCAAAAAAAAAAAAAAATGAAACCAAGAGCTGGTTCTTTGAAAACAAACAAAATTGGCATACCCTTAGCCAGACTCATCAAGAAACAAAGAGAAAGGACCCAAATAAATAAAATCAGAAATGAGAGAGGAAGAGTAACAATTGATATCACAGAAATACAAAGGATTATAACAGAATACTATGAAAAAGATGCCAAAAAACTGAATGACCTAGAAGAAATGGATAAATTTCTAGACACATACAATCTTCCAAAACTAAATCAGAAAGGAATAGAAAATTTGAACAGAGCAATTACAAGTAACAAAATTGAATCAGTAATCAAAAAAACTACCAAAAAATAAAATTCCAGGAATAGATGGATTCATAAGTATTCTACAGATATTAAAGAAGAGCTAATACCTATTCTCCTCAAACTATTACAAAAGATAGAAGAGTAAGGAAAGCTTCCATATACATTCTACAAGACCAGAATTAGCTTGCTACAACAACCAGGCAAAGATACAAAGAAAACTACAGGCCAATATCCCTGGAACATAGATGCAAAATTTCAACAAAATATCAATAACCTGCATACCACAATACATTAAAAAGAACATTCACCATGCTCAGGTGGGATTTATTCCTGGGACGCAAGGATGGTTCAATATTTGCAAATCAATCAACACCACACACCACATCAACAAAATGAGGGATAAAATCATATGATTGTCTCAATAGTTGTAGAAAAAGCATTTGACAAGATTCAACAGCCATTCATGTTAAAAACTTGCAACAAAATGGGGTTAGAGGGAAAATACATCAATATAATAAAAGCCAATATGAAAAACCTACAGCTAACATATTCCTCAGTGGTGAGAAACTGAGGGCTTTCCTTCTAGGGTCAGGAACAAGAAAAAAATGCCCACTCTTGCCACTTTTATTCAACATGGTACTGAAAGTCCTAGCCACAGCAATCAGACAACAAAAAAGAAATAAGAAGCATCCATATTGGCAAAGAATAAGTTAAACTGCCACTATTTGCAGATGACATGATATGATACATAGAAAATCCTAAAGACTCCACCAACAAACTACTAGAGGTATAAACAAATTCAGTAATGTGGCAGGATACAAAATTAATACCCAGAAATCAGTAGCATTTCTGTACACTAACAATGAAGTCACAGAAAGAGAAATAAAGAATAGTCCCATTGCTATTACACCAAAAAGAATAAAATACCTAGGAGTAAACTTAAAACCAAGGAGGTAAAAGATCTGTACTCTGAAAACTATAAAACTCTAATGAAAGAAATTAAATATGACACAAACAAACGGAAATGGAAAGATATTCCATGAGCATGAACTGGAAGAATTAATACTGTCAAAATGTCCATATTATGCAAATCAATCTATAGATTCAATGCAATCTCTATCAAAATACCAACGGTATTTTTCAAAAAACTAGAACAAATACTACTAAAAGTTTTATGGAACCACAGAAGACTCCAAATAGCCAAAGCAATCCAGAGACAGAACAACGAAGCTGAAGGTATGATAATTCTGGATTTCAAGATATACTATAAAGCTGGCACAAAAATAGACACACAGATCAATGGAACAGAATAGTGACCCCAGAGATAAACTCACATTTACATGGTAAATTAATCTATAACAAAGGAAGAAAAAAAATAAAATGGGGGGGGAAAAAAACCCAATATTTCCAATAAATGGTGCTGGGAAACAGGACAGCTACATGTAAAAGAATGAAACTGGACTACTTCCTAATGCCATACCAAAAAATTAACTCATAATGGATTGAAGACCTAAACATGAGACCTAAAACCATAAATATTCTGGAAAAGAACAGAGGCAAGAATTTCTCTGACATCAACCATTGCTACATGTTTCTGGATATATCTCCTAAGGCAAGGTAGATAAAAACAAAAATAAACTACTAGCACTACATCAAAATAAAAAGCTTCAGCACAGCAAAGGAAACCAACAACAGAACAAAAAGACAACCTACTGAATGGGCGAAGATATTTTCAAATGGCATATTCTATAAGGGGTTAATATCCAGAATATATAAAGAACTTATACAACTCAAGACCAAAACAAAACAAATACAAAGAATTCAATTAAAGAATGGGCAGAGCACCTGAGTAGACATTTTTCCCAAAATGGCCAACAGACACATGAAAAAATGCTCAAGACCACTAATCATCAGAGAAAGGCAAATCAAAACTACAATGAGATATCACCTCCCACTTGTTAGAATGACTAAAAGCAAGAAGACAAGAAACAAGTGTTGGGAAGGATGTGGAGAAAAGAGGAACCTTCGTACCCTGTTGGTGGGAGTGTAAATTAATACAGCCACTGTGGAAAACAAAAAATTAAAAATAGAAATACCATATAATTCAATAATTCCACTATTGGGTGTTTACCCAAGGCAAATGAAAACATTAACTCAAAAAGGTATGCACCCCTATGTTTATTGCAGCATTATCTGCAATAGCCAAGATATGAAAGCAACCTACATGTCCATCGATAGACAAATGAATAAGGGATATATGATATAGATACAGATATATCCACAAGAGAATATTACACAGCCCACAGTCATAAAAAATGATGAGACTATGCCATTTGAGATAACATGGATGGATCTAAAGAATATTATACTAAGTGAAATAAATCAGACAGAAAAGCAAATATCATATGATTCCACTTATAAATACAATCTAAAAAAATGAATAAATAAACAAAAGCAGAAATAGATCCATAAATACAGAGAAAAAAAACCTGATGATTGCCAGAGGGGAAAAAGATGAGAGGTGTGCAAAATGGGTGAAGGGGACAGGGAAACATAGATTTCTAGCTATGTAATGAGTAAGTCATAGGAATAAAAATCAGAGCATTAGGAATACAGCCAATGATATTCTAATAGCAATGTAAAGGGCAGATGGTAGCTACACTTGTGGTAAACAGAGCATAACATATAAGTCTGTCAAATCACTAAGTTAGACAACTGAAACTAATGTAACCTTGTGTTCAACTATACTCAAATTAAGAGGAAAAAAATATGGATCTCATCCTAAAAAATAAATAAATAAACAAATAATAGATATCTTTTTTTTTTTTACTTGGAGACAAGGCCGTTTAAGTTTATTTGCCAAAATAAATCTTACTTTTTAAACAAAATTTTAATTTCATATATCCGATCAAGGAAGTAAAATACAACATAAAATTTTTACTTTATTTAATCCTAAACTATGTCCACAAAGCTGATTAATATTAGTGTATGCTTACCTTCCTTAAATTTTCGATTTCTTATAACATGCAAATTTTTTTTTTCTTTTCCTCAGCAAATTAGAGTGGAGCAAAGATCAGTCCTATGAGGTTAGGAAGGAGATTCTGTTTCTGATGAGACTTTTTTGTCATGAGCATAATATGAAAATACAAACTAGTTACAAGTATTTCAGTGCCTGCTTATAATTATAACACATTTTATGTACCTGTGAAGATTGCTATTGATTCTCCAAAAGACTGAAAGAAATTACTTGGCAACATTGTAGTCTGCTTCAAATTCAGAAAACAGATATATCCAAAATTAGGACCAATACTTTCCAGAGAATAAAATAAAAGATATCTTATATCAATAACCTCAGCTTCTACCTTCAGAAACTATAAAAAGAAAAACAAACTAAACACAAACCAAGCAGAAGGCAGGAAATAATAAAGATAAGAATGGAAATAAGTGAAATAGAAAAGAGAGAAACAATAGATAAATTCATCAAAATGAAGAAAAAGCTATGTATAACATTTCTAATTGGATGGCTTAGGCAGTGGGAATAACTGCCCAGAGTGTACACAGGAGCAGAGTAAATAATACTACCTGGCAACTCCCCAGAGTATTGGTGGAGAAGAACATAGGGGAGGAGGAGGACACCATCATCATACTAAAATATCTCTAATGGTGAATTCGGCACCCTTTCCTACAGATGTCCAGTTTCCCCCAACTTTAATAGGAGAGAGTTGACATTTAGAAAGGCATTTCAGTCATGCAGTGTCAGAGTCCAATTGCAACAAAGCCTCAAGTCTAGCTTAATAAACAGTTGGGTATTTAAAGTACCAGGAAGATCCACAGAGAAATGTCCACTTGTGGTATGGCAGTACAGCAACCAGATGTTTATCTATAAGATCAGGTGGTAGGTTACATATCCAATAGTTCACCAAATTCAGATTGGTGGTAACCGCTTTTGACAGGCATATCAATGAATTTGGTGAAGCAGGAGTCATACAGGCTACTCTGAGAGAAAGAGAGAGAAAAGAGAGAGGTTATATATCCATCTCCTTCCCTTCCCTGGGATATTTTGGATCCTAAAGAATTAACATCCTTCCAGTTGAGAGGACTTCTCCCTATCAACGGTGATGTAGGCAATCTGCCTTTTACCATAGGCAAGGATAGTGCTCTTAATCCAACCTCAGGGTAGTGAACCCAAATCTTCTGGATTGGATTTTCTCTTGGGTCAGTAACAATTTCTATTTTATAAACTGTTTTTTCATCTCATGGGGCTACCTGGAGCCAAGAGCAGGGGCACTTTTAAGAAAATATTGAACTCAAGACCTCATTATTTTTTAAGTATGTGTAGGAAACCAACAACAACAAAAAAAAAACATTCTCTGCATCTGAGAAATAAATGAATAAGGTTACTGACATCCACCTCTTGCTGTTTAATAGCCATCCTGATCTTTCAAGAAAGAATTGAAGGAGGTGGAAGGCTCTTAGAGGGTCCCAATGGAGACTGAGTTATCAAATTATAAAATAAAAGTATACAGTTGAACAAAGGGAGTGCACAGCCTGTTTAAACACGCAATGCTTGCCTGAGTTATATAATCCCGGCAGGGGCTATCTAGTCCCCATCCATCAGTCACTTAAACCTGTTCAATTATCCATTATAATGCTCAACCAGCCTTACTGCTTGGGAGTTTTATGCAGCATAAAGAGTCCATCATATGTCCCATTATTGGCACTGACATGTACCTTGGGCCAAATTCCAGGGCCATTATCAAAAGCAATGTGCTCAAGGTACCCAAACAGAAAAAATATATATCCTTGTAGGACCAGAAAGTGTGGCCTGAGTCAGTGGAACATATAGGAATGGTTAGGCCAACCACCTAAAAAGTGTCAAGTGCAGTCAGATTCAGGCAGAACCTTTTGGACTGGACAAGAGATCCAACATGATCTAGAGAGATGTCATTAAGATCTCTCGTGGGCTGTGTGAGAACTTCAATAGTCAACTAGACCCTCCAATTACTAGGCCCCTTTTTTTATTTGTCTGGGTAGAGATGGCCAAAACTATCTCCTCGGGAATGAAGTGTGGTACTTTTTTATTTGTCTGGGTAGAGATGGCCAAACTGTCTCCTCGGGAATGAAGTGTGGTCCAGATTATCCTCAGGAATTCTACTTGAGTATACTAGGTCCTTGTACTTTGTCAGTATTAATGGCTAAGCTATGTTGTGCATGTGTCTCAATATGATCTCAGGGTATCCAGTGCCTTTATCTGGACCCATCAGGAGGTCAATATAGTGGAAGGTCAGTGCTCCCTTAGGGAGTGGGACTTTTTCCATATCACAGCATACCTGTTCACTGAGGTAGCCAAGGAATTTAAGAGTCTTGTGGAAGGACATTAAAGGTATATTACAACCCATTCCAATAAAGTAAAATTGATCTAGATGGAAAGTGATGCTGAGAAATGCATTTTAGATATCAACTGCCACATACCAAGTTCCCTTGGCTTGAGCAATAGCCTACAGGCAGTCACAACATCAACCCACCAGTGCCAAGGGCAGTGTTGTAGTATCAAGCCCCCTCGGTGATGATTCTCTAACTCCCAAGGTCTTATACACAGGCCAGACGGGACTTTCAAATGGAGAAATAGTTTCACTTAGGGTTTCTTAAGCTTCCATTATTTCTTCTTCTCCCCCTGGCAACTGATACTGTTTTTGGGAGACAATGCCATCAGGTGCTGGTAGTCAGTTGGGTATAGGATCTTCTACATGCCTCACTAAGATAGCCCTAATTGAAGTAATTCCCACTAGGGGTTGGAGGTGAAGGTGAGCCTGAATGCACATAAATAATACATCTAAACCAATAACACATTAGGTAGTATAGGTCATAACAATGGAGATTTATAGGGACCCAAAAGTACACATACTTGGGCAAAGATCTCAGTGAGACTAAAACCATAAACTATTATCTGTTTCACCTCATCCTGGTACCAAGGATTGTGGGGATCACAGTCACCTGTGATTCAGCATCTGAAAGGCCCAAGAAGTTCAATTCTTCCCCATATCCTCACTGAACCCTGACCTTGGCATAAGAACTCCAGTACCCTTGAAGGTCTGAGGGACCTCAACCTAATCCCTACTCCTGCTTATTTGTAAAGCTAAGAATTCTGGGTAAAGGTTTTTGGAGCTGTCCAATTCATCTCAGACTTGCTGGGAGAAAAGGAGGGAAAGGCCACTTGTGTCAGTCACAAAGACATCCTCATGTGAACCCTAACAGAACTGCCTATAAGGATCCCATGGCTCAGTGCCTGATCATGAGTTCCTTGGTAGGGCAATCAATCTCCTCTTTTGAGTCCCATTATAGAGTAATCACATCCAGAGATCTTTTGCAAAAGGCCCTTGTCCAAGTTGCTCAGGAAACGATGGCCAGTTACTACTCCTGCATTGCTTTTCTGTTGTTCATATGCAGACAGTGATGGAGCAACACAAGAAAAAGAGCAGGAAGACAAAGCAGGTGGAAAGAGAAGCATAGACAGAGAAACTGAGACCAGATGATAGACCCTAGAAGAGAGGCCTCACTGCCCTTTTCTGAGGAGCTGACAATGGGTTTGCTATTGAGTGGGCTGGGTTGATCTGGGACAACAGTCCCTGCTCCCCACAAGGCTGGATAAGAGACTATAAGACTTCCCACACTTTCCCACACATATTCACCATAAAATCCTGCTAACTAAAGGAACTAATGATGTTTGCCTTTCTCACAACTAACACTGTGAAGCATAAACACTTTGACAATCTAGAGTTGGGAAAGAATGTGCTGATGAGAGGTCAGTTCCTGCATAGTTTTGTATGCAAAGCTCACAAACTGGAACTTGATCCTGTTGGAGAAAGGAAGTCACTGAAGAGTTTTATCCCAGAATGACATAAACAGATTAATGTTTAGAAAAATCACTTCGTGAACTATAGAGACTAGGCTGGAGAACTAAAACTAAGTGGAAGGAGAGAACATTAGAACATAATTTTTAACACTCGGTGTCCCTCTGTGACTTCACTTTTTTTCTGCTCTTTTCTCACTGAGTTTGTATCTGCCAAAAGTAAACTGGGTACTAATGGTTACAGTAAATGTGAGCAGCTATAGTCAGCTTGATAAATCCAAATAAGGAATCAAATTCTCAATTGTAGGGCTTCTCCTTTCAGTTCTCTTGACCTAAACAGAGAAAGTCGGACTATGTATGAATAAATATTATAGAAGTGAAGAGCACTTAAGACAAAAACTTAAACCAAAGCAGTGTAAGTCATAAAAAAGTTTCAATTATGGCATAGGAAAAACTCTGGAAACAAAGTCCCCGGTGATACAGTAATAACCTATTCACTTGCTCTCTCCTTTAATGTAGTATAGAATGCAGAAATGTATCATTAGTACAATGGTCCCCAAGAACAAATATTTCTAGTTTCCTAAGTTATATAATGACTGAGTTTAAATACATTGGATGATCTTTAATTTAGCTATGTTTAAGGTCTACCTTTCATCTCTACTAACAGTTCTAGTTTATAAGTTCATACTCTTTGGTTTGCAAATCTTTGGTCGAAGTTTTAAGAAAGATATTTAAATGTGCAATCTAAACAGTCATGCCCTAGAAAGAAGCCAAAAAAATAAACCAGGGAATTTTCTGATTAAAAGACTTCAAAGAAATTGCAACCAGCTGTTTCCCTTCCATCATCAAATTATTTCCTCTGAAAACTGAATAAGAGGAAACAGTCTGTGGTAGAAAAGACTGGTTTAGATATATGTCAGGAATCACTGATAGTAAGACTTTCTAAAAAAAAAAAAAAAAAGTCAACTGAAAGGCAGAGATAAAGAATACTAACGTTTGTAAAAAAACTTCTAAAAAATGGTCACTTACAAATATATTGTCTCTCTTAGAATTTTAGAAACTCCATATATATTTCCCCCTTTCCTGGCCAAGGATCAGAACCCATTAAAAAGCAAATAGTTAAGAGCCTGAGTGGCTCAGTCAGTCAAGCATCTGCTTTGGGTCAGGTCATGATCTCAGTGTCCTGGGATGGAGCCTTGCATTTGGCTCCCTGCTCAGTAGGGAGTCTGCTTCTCCCTCTCCCTCTGCCTTCCCACCGCTCTCGTCCTCTCTCTCTCTCTCTCTCAATTAAATAAAATCTTTAAAAAAAAAAAAAAGCAAACAGTTAAGATAGAGATTGAAGTATCACCTCATTACTGGCAAAGGCTATGGCTAGGTACAGTTGAGCCATAGAGTTAGTCAGATTGGCCCACAGTCAAGGGAGTGGGATAGGAGGGAAAGATGGCTTGACTTAAGCATGTCCAGGTTCCTCACTTTAATTCACCCATCATAAACCACTCCTTCCCTAGAGAGGTGCTTAGGGCAGGGGGAAGCCACATGCTAATATAGTTCCTTTCACAAGAAGGATTTCTCAGAGCAAGGAGTAAGTATCCTCCTTGCCCTCCAACCACAACACTCACCACCACATAATCATAATCAGTGTTGTAAGCAGACACTTAGGAACTTAAAGTTACTTATTCAAAAGCTATCAATCTCAACTGTTAGAATCAAGATTTGAATTCCAAACTATCTGACTAAACTTCTTTTCTGCTACCCAGGCATATTCCATTGTAGGGGAGGAAAAATTTATTTTTTAGACTTTCTTAAGGTTTTCAACTGGGCCTCAGAATTAAACTAACAGGAGAAAAACATAGAAAAACATACAAATTTTACTTAGTAGTTTTTATATGTATATGAGAGTCTTTACAAGAAAAACGAAGATCCTCTCTGATATGAAGAATTTGAAAGGTAGGGCAGGGGGTTGTGGTGGGGTGGGGGAGGGAAATGAAATAAGATGGGGTGGGGAAGGAGACAAACCATAAGAGATTCCTAAACTCATGAAAGGAACTGAGGGTGGCTGGGAGGTGGGGTGGGTAGGGATAGGGTGGCTGGGTTGCGGACATTGGGGAGGGTATGTGCTATGGTAAGTGCTGTGAAATGTGTAAGCCTGATGATTCACAGACATGTACTCTGGGGCAAATAATACATTATATGTTAATAAAAAAAAAATTTAAAGAAAAGATAAGGAAAGAAAAACGAAGATCCAAAGAAGTATCTAGGCCTAAGTGCTTATATACCAGATTGAACAGGGTGGCACTTGTAGAAAATTAACTAAAATATATGGGAAGACAGGAGGAAGACAGAGTTATTTTAACAAGGTCTGTTTATACAAATTCCTCTTCATCTAGATTCCTATCTCTAATGGTAAGAATTACCATTAATTACCATCTTTCCTCCTGGTATTGGGAGGGCATTTTTCATATGAGAGTTCCATCTCCTGTTTTCAGAGAGGAAAGGGGAGGTCAGAACATCCTTCTTCCACTAGATTTCCAAGTGACTTTAGCTCAGAATAATCAATATGCCAAAGTGGCATATTCTGGGTTGGCATGTCTTGAATTACTTTACCATCTTTTTCTTAGAGTATGATAGAATAAGGACTATTTGAACTTCTTTGATAATACTCCATTAAGAGATATAAAGGAGTTTAAGATTCTGTATAACTTTCTATCAACCAATTATAACAAAACACAAATATCTAACCTATTTTTACATATAAAACCTCAGTTGTAGTCCATATATTCATTATTTGGGGTAAAGGGGTAAAGGGCAAGGCAACCTTTCCCTCAATGGAATTTGAAAATTTGCCCTCAGATCCAGGGAATAAGAACCAGATACTGTGTTTCTAAAGAGGAATTCTCTCTACCTAAAAATAGGGGAAGTCAGGTTTTCTCTTGCGATTATTTTTGGAAGCAATTTTAAATGGGAGATCATGGAACTTCCAGACCAGATATCCAGGTCAGTGAAAAGAAAAGAAATAAGAAACAAAGTCATGAAGCAAGCAGAAGTGGGGATTGCTTAGAAAGGAATGGAAGAAAGGCAGGAGGAAGAAGGAATCTAAGTGCCAGGGGCCTGCAAGCTAAGAGAGTTCCAAGAATGGGGTGTTTCCTTAGGAGGTACTGGCAAGTGACAACAAGAATTGCTGCTGTGGCCACTGTTCAAATGTTCAGAGGTCCTATTGTAGCACAGTCCTAGATAACCAGCCAAGGTCACCTTTTGAGTAAAAACTTCTCCTTATTCACAAAGTACTTCACCCAGTTATTGTGGTAAAAGCCATACATAGGCTGAGCTTTAGCAACCATTGAGGATATCCTCTGAATACCTATTGGGTAGTAGGAAGAGCCTCCATTCCCTGACTTAAAAGCCAAAATAGGCATGCTAACCAGCCCCCATGAAATGGAGCAGATACCCCTCTACGTGATGGGACCAGATGAACATGAATACTAAGATGCTGCCTGAGGGAGGAAATAGAGCTGAGACAGGAAGCTCTGGAGATAGACGTGCCTGAAGGTTATCCTAGTCAGCTGTTTGCTAGCCATGTGGCCATAAGCAACTTGTAGAATGTCTTTATACCTCAGTTCTAAAACTTGTGGAATAAATGGGGATAAAGAACAGTCCTAACTTCACAGGCTCTGTATCAGAATGAACAGAGTTAATACACTGAAAGAATTTAGAACCATGCCTGTCACATAGGAAACATTCAGTAAATGATAATGATGCCATCTAGAATTTGAAGTTGAGAGTTATCAACAATATTTTGTAACTGTTAGCAATATTCCATAGTCTGGGAGGTTTAATAATGTTTATGAAAACCAAGGAACTACATCACTCATTGAATAAGGAACCAGTTGCCTCTGAACCCTCAGCACCTAGGATGTACTTTTCTGAAATATTTCCCTGCAGTGTAGTCTAGGAAAAAGTACATATGCTTTGGAGCAAGACAGACTCCCCAGAGCAACCAGTGGCCTATCTACTGCCAGTCACTATCACCGACACCTATAGAGAGAACCCTGCTTCGTTCGGCCTGGAAGCCAGCAACTACTTATTGACGACTATGCCTGTCTTTATCTACCCACCTAAAGAGAAAAGCAAAGGGCGGCAAACTTTGAGCTCCAAACCCGTCCACAGGATGCTGTTATTGCCCTTCTTTTTGGTTCTCTTTCCCCACTGAGTGGTACTACCCTGGATCTTGGGAAGTTGTCCCATGACTTCTACCTCTGCTACACTGCCTTTGAGAACTGAACCTGGCTAGTAGTAGATTTTCCTAATCACTTCAATTTAATTTGACACACAGGAAAAGATTCTAGTTGCTCTTTCTTCATAGTTGCTAATCAAGTCTCACTCTACAGGTACAAAATTCAAACTTTCCCATTAATGAATCATATTAGGCTGCCATTTACCAGTGGCCAAAGATCACATTTTGGCTCTTGGAAATGTTACAGCTAGAAAATTATTATAGAGTTATGTATCCATATCTGGTGGAATTTAGCAGAGGCCAGTGGTGGGGAGGATGGAGAGAGGAGATTTTCAGGGAATAGAGCTGCTATGGTCTGAATGTTTATGTGCCCACCCCACCTAAACCTAATATTGAACTATTGAAACCTAATCCCCAGTGTGATAGCATTTGGAGTTGGGGCCTCTGGGAGGAGATTAGCTCATGAGAGCAAAGCCCTCATAAATGACATCAGTGCCATTATAAAAGAAGCCCAACAGAGCCTACCATGTAAAGATACAATGAGAAGTCTGAAACCCAGAAGAGGGCCCTCATTTGATTATGTGGCATACTGATCTTAGACCTCCAGAAGTATGAGGAATAAATTTCTGTTGTTCATAAAGCTACCCAGCTTATGATATTTTGTTATAGGAGTCCAAACAGACTAAGACAACATGGACATAAAGAATATGGATGTGGGAAGCATTCTGAGGTTTCTCCAAAAGAGGGAATGTGACTGATTACAGGTCATCTTGTATGGTCTCTTATAGCAGTCATAAAGCAGGTGTTTGACATAAATAACCATATATACATGATTTCACTTTAGGTAGGATTTGGCCTTTTTAGTCTTTAAAATTTCTGCTTAAGGCTATGTCTTCCAAAAAGGACACTCATCAGTTCACATAGTCTTCAACTTAGGTACACTTCCAAATCAATTATCCTCATGCTTACAATTACTTCATGTCACCTGTTTGGGTTACTGCTTCCTCAAGCACTAAATGATCTTTTTAAAAAGGATTTCTCAACCACAGCACTGTTGACAATTGGGGACAGATAATTCTTTGTTGTGAGAGACTGTCTTGTGCAGTGTAAGATATTTAGCAATATCCTTAGTCTCTAACCCTAAGATGCCAGTAACAACATTCTCTGTACCACCCTCTCTCCCACTTAGGACAATGAAAAATGTTTTCATACATTGTGAAATGTCCAGTGAGGACAGGGAAGTAGAGGAAGGGAAAAAAACCACACACACACACACACACACACACACACACACACCCGTTGAGGACTGTTGCTTTAGACCAAATTATATGTACACATTATGCAAGGTTCATTTGTTCTGACACAGGTACCTGGGTATTCCCAGATACTTCTTTTACTTTTTTCTTTTTTTTAAAGATTTTATTTATTTATTTGACAGAGAGGAGAGAGATCACAAGTAGGCAGAGATGCAGGCAGAGAGAGAGGGGGAAGCAGGCTCCCTGCTGAGCAGAGAGCCCGATGTGGGGCTTGATCCCAGGACCCTGAGATCATGACCTGAGCTGAAGGCAGAGGTTTAATCCACTGAGCCACCCGGGCGTCCCCAGATACTTCTTTTTCTTAATAGCTCTACAGTGAAGTTTATTTTGGTTGCCTTTATAAATTGTTTATTTATATTCTTGCCCACTTTTCTAGTATATTAGTTTCCACAATGGCATATCTTGAAAAATCAAAACTTGAATCTGTATTTTTAAACATATGAATGAGCCAAAAACAGCTGCTTCTGGGGAAAGGAATTCTCTGAGCAGGTATTTAAGACACCCACTGGAGTCCTAGTCATCCTTCAGCTATTCAGTCTCTCTGCCTGCTTTCTTCATCTATAAAATGAGCAGATGGACTAGATCATAATTCATAAGTGAAATGAATAAAAAGAGGAGAAGTACAGAAAACAGGCCATAACGGAGACAGTCCTTTGGAATTAACATGGTTGTCCATGATGAATAAAGGAAACAAGGAGCAGAAATGGCCTCCCACAAAAGGGTCACGGGTCTAAATATAAAATATCAATTTGAAGCTCCCTGAAGAAAATGCAAACACCTTTAGAAGCTCAGAGTGGGAGTGATTTTCTAAACAACCTCAACAATAATATATAAATTAAACTATGTGGATTTAATTACCTCAAAGATTTCTATTAAATAAAGGTTATCAATGAAAATTCATCAGATGAATTTTCTGTCATAGTTATCTGTGACACTGAAAGCTGACATGGGTTTTGTATTAAAAATATACTACAGTATGTTTCAGTCCAGCAAGAAAAGGCAGGAGTCAATAGACAAAAGGGCAAAGTCCATGAATAAGCAATGCATGGAAGAGAAAACAAAATCACCAAAAAGACACAATTAGACTCATTAGTATTCAGTGAAATACAAATTCTACTTACACAGTTAGTAAATTAGATATTACCAAGTGCCACTCATGCACGTGAAGAAAATTTGTTAATTTTGTCCATAGGTTATCTGATCTTCCTCATGGTTATTTTCAACCCTCTGGTTCGAAGGAGAGCAAAGAATGGACATGGGAGGATGAAACAAATGTCTAGTCTAGTTTAAACGTAGCTGATCTAAACATTTACACTGTTCCTTTAGCTGGTGCTCTCTCTAAGACAAACTGCTCAGTCTCTCAGAAAACTTTCCTCTCCCCTTGTTAGATTCCCTTTGATGTGGTAGGGGCAGATGGAGGAGGGTTTTGAGTTTTATCATCTTCACTAGTCCTCTACTTCCTCTGTCCTCAGGGCAATACCCTTTTCCATCCTGGTGCTGCTTGCCTCCTGGCACTGATGGGAAGAGTCTGTTCCTGAGGCTACTCATTTTCTCTCTGCTTGTTAAATTCCACAGTAGCACTGCCTGGTTGCCTCAGCCTTGCCTCAGCCCCCTCAAATACTAACAACTCTTTAAAGTCTGCTAGAGTCCTCCTTGTCCACAGTCTGGGCAGTTTCTCTTTCCCTCGGCCATTTACTTTGCCCCTGCTAAAGTGATTCTCTCTGACAAGTCCAATGCAGCAGAGACTCTCCTCTGAGACCCATCTCTGTCTCTAGAAAACCAAAAGCAAAAGAGGAAAACAGCCTCAGGCCTTCCCTTTGTTTTCCTATAGTGTCACCCAGTCAGTTTGGCTGCACCCAAAGGCCACCACTTCCCAGAATTATAAATGGAAACTACAGTCACCAAAGGGAGTGGGAAGTAAGGGGGAGAGTCTGGAAGCCCTGTGGAAGTGGGGAGGTCAAGGAAAGCTTCCTCCTAAGTTGTTACCTCCACTCAATTAATGTGCCTCTCTTTTTCAAGGCCAAAGCTTAGAGAGTAGAAAATCAGAATTATCTGCCTGATTGATCTCTCTTCTTTACCAACCAATTCTTATATGATGAAAACCAGATTGCCTTTCATTTTACCTCTTCTGTGTCACGTCCACCTTCTCCCACTGGGCAGAGGTTTCACAGCTTTACTGCCATAGGCAGAACAACATCATCTCTGTATGGAAATGGAATTCTGTGAGCCTGTATTCTCCAGGCTTTGGTGCTGATGATCCCAAAGGAGAGGAAAAAGAATTTTAAAAGCCTGCCTCAAGAGAGTAATCTAACTTGCAAGTCTAGTTGTTTGTTGCATTATCCTGTTTTGGATGTCAGAGGCTGCCTATTTCTTTAGTCATCTTTCAAGTAGAAGGGAACTTCAGCCACCCAAGGGCAAAAGGCAATAAAGAAAACCACAATACAAATAGATATAAATTTTGTCCAGTATTTGTTTATATATTTACATGGTAAAGCAGAGTAAAATATTATCATTCTTTTAGTGTTTTTCTAAAGAATGCCATTAATCCATACTATATCCTGGACAATTTAACTTACTCAACGGCATTCATGATTTTGTTAGTTTTTATTTTTTTAATTTTTTTAATTTTTTAAAGATTTTTATTTATTTGACAGAGAGAGGGATCACAAGTAGGCAGAGAGGCAGGCAGAGAGAGGAGGAGGCAGGCTCCCTGCTGAGCAGAGAGCCCGATGCCGGGCTGGATCCCAGGACCCTGAGATCATAACCTGAGCCGAAGGCAGAGGCTTTAACCCACTGAGCCACCCAGGCGCCCCTGATTTTGTTAGTTTTTAAATGAACATCAGAGGGGAATTATATGAATTTAAGATTTTTGTATAAATGAGAATTTAAGTAAAGGGTCCGATATCAATAGATGTTCTCTTATGGTTCCAAAATTCTGTAAATCCAGTGTGCTTGGGAATTTGCCTAGCAATATTTTTCCTATTCTTATATAGGTCTTCACAGTTTTCAAGTTCAAAAATTTCTTTTAACATCTCCTCCTACCCCCAAAAAACCCACCTACATTTGCCTTATTACTCATTGTAGTTCTGGTTTCAGAGAAATAATTACTTTTAGTTCCTCACTCTTATTTATCACATGTCAGAAGGACATCAGAGAAAAAAATATAGAACTTTTAAAATGTGCTTTATATCCCATAATGTGCATCCCAAAGCATTTCATATTAGGAACAATCTATGCTCTTTAAACAACCACAGTTTCACAATATACTACTACTTCATTGTAATATTGGAGCCTACAAGAAAGTGTTTATTATATTCTTCCCACCGTATAACAGAAGTCCAGCAATTCCTCTCACAGCCAGTGTGGTAAGTTGCAAGTGCCTTGGATTAGGAACCAGACGGTCTGAATTTAGTCTCCTAAATTCAAGTCTGGCCAAGAATGGCCAGTTAAACTTCACTGTGTCCCGCGGGCACTCATTGTCTATTCTCCAAACATATTTCTTCTTTGAGCACTACTCTGGTTAATCATTATCCTGTAGGTAAGATATGTGGGGTATTTTCTTTCTTTCTTTCCTTTTTTTTCTTTTACTGATAAAAGGGTAAATTTATCCATAAGATACAACAAATTTTAATGTACATGCAGCTATTTAGAGTTTCAAAATCCATAAAGAAGAGCTGATGGCAATAAAAGGACAAATTCACAAACCCAAATCTGTAGTAGAGATTCTAACATGTCCTCTCAGCAACTTATAGTATCAATACATCAATAAAATAAAAACATGGTTATGAACACAACAACCAACCCCATTGACTTGACTTTTTTTCTACCACCACCATAATGTTTTTTTTTCACTTCTTACCATCATGACATCTAAGCTGAAACATTTATCACTTTCTCTCTTTTTTTTTCAATTGTAGTTATTTTAGTCACCATAAAATACATCATTAGTTTTTGACACAGTGTTCCAAGATTCATTGCTTATGTACAACAACCAGTGCTCCATGCAATATATGCATGTGGGATATTTTAAATTCAAATTCTTTTGAAATGAACCATCCACTCATCATCAAGTTCTCTAGATCATACTATATAATGTCTCTGAAAACTGCCTTTTAAACCTACTCATTCTCACAGCCACTGTCTTAGTACAATGTCACTTTCTCACCACCTGAATAATGGTAAAAGCTTCCTATCTGTTCCACTAAACGTACACTTTCTAATTCACCATCTGTTGCCAGAATGTCTACACTGATGAAAACTTCAATTTATAAACCATACTTTTGCCAGAGCACCTTCAAATATACTTCCTTGGATATATCTATCTGATGATGCTATTTATCTCTCTAATAGCTTTAATAGCTCAACCTTTGCGTTAGTTTTTTTTTCTCCCATCCAATTTTTGTCTGTAAAGTAAAATATAATGTCACAGTTCACACATAACATCTTCTGAACAGGAAAAGCTCTTATATCTGGTCTTTTTGTTCATGCTATAGTCCTGACATGAATGCCCATCTTTTCTGCTCAATCTCCTCAAAAACACCCTCTCTCCTATACCATCATTCCGTCTGAATCTTCTCTTACTACTCCTGAGCAAGGTGATCAGACTATCTTTCTAGGGTCAGGGAGTCCACAGCCTCACGATATGTGTTTCTGCTCACCCAAATCATTTCATTCAGCATCTCCAAAGTTCCCTACATGGTACAGAAGCTCTCAGAAGGAGCAGAATGACGAGTACAGAAAATGGATTTGTGGATACAGGATGAGGCCTTGAAATGTGCTGGGAGTAGAAGTAAAAGGCAAGAAAACTACCTGTGTGGTATGTGGTGTGAAGTGTGGGTATGTGTGTATGTATAATCACACGAGATGATTAAATGCCACAAGCTATTCAAGGAATAACATCAGTATCGATGATGGTAACAGAGGCTAGAGAAGTCACAAGGTTAAAAGATGTAAGAAAAAAGTAACAAAAATTACAGTAGCTTTTATGAACATCTTACTATTCATTCATTTATTCCAAATCACCATACAGTGCAATATTAAAATGTTTATCATTAAATGTGCTGGGCTATTTTTGTCAGAAGGTTTTTTTTTTTTTTTTGGTTTTAGAGGTTTTTTTTTTTTTTTAAGATTTTATTTATTTATTTGACATAGAGAGAGAGAACACAAGTAGGCAGAGAGGCAGGCAGAGAGAGAGGGGGATGCAGGCTCCCCACTGAGCACAGAGCCCTATGTGGGGCTCGATCCCAGGACCCTGAGATCATGACCTGAGCCGAAGGCAGAGGCTTTAACCCACTGAGCCACCCAGGCACCCTTGGTTTTAGAGATTATAATCTATAACTATGGTGAGCATTTGTATCTTATGCTCACGTAATATAACTGTGAGCTTAAAAGACTAAAAGAATGAGAATTGTTGCTTTAAGAAAGGGAGCCAGGGATGAGACAAACTACTCATCAGTACCTCCTTTCTTCTTCTCCTTGTTATTCTAGAGAGTTTGTACCTCTCACCCCTTTCTTTGCTCTGGACCAGTCCTGTTCTAGTTGTTGAGAACCAAGCTTGCCCCAGAAAAAAGTGAGCTTAAGTAGGAGGACAGAAGTTCTCCCAACAGTCAGACAGTTATGAAGACCAGCTGGTGCTACTGTTTGTCAGTCTGGGGTATTCACAGCAGGTGGAGGATTTGTTGCCAGCCTCACCTGGGATGCAGTGAAGCAGAGTCCCAGCAGGGCTCCGAACCTTTCTGCCATCAGGAAACAGTCTGTTCCTTGGGAGGAAAGAGCACAAGCCAGCACAAAAGCTACTTTCAAGAATCTCTTCTTAGCTTTTTGTTTATCCTTCCCACTTTAGAGCTGCAGGCTTGAAGCTGTGCCATTTGAAGGAAGAAGTCTATATAAATGTAATTTGTGTTAATAGAAGCCAGGGAAAAATGGAAATCACACCAGGCAAAGAAGTTGGCTGTCAGTTAGTAGGCTTGATTTGTCTTAGTTTGTGAGTTCCACTTCTACCCATAGCACTGAAATATTAAGAAAATTCTCAAAAGCTGAAAATAAAAGCTTTGCCATTTTAAGGGCTGCTTTAATGACATATTCTATTCCATTATTTTTTTTTTTCATTTCATTAGTTTTCATGACTTGAGACATAGTGTGAGCCTTAAAAAAACTGATGTATGTGAAAAAAACGATTTAGGTAAACACAGAACTAAAATTAGCACAGTGTTCACTGCAACGAAAAAATAGTATAAAGCTTATACTCACTATTTTTCATATTTTTATGAATATTTGAGAGGTTTTGGTACAATATAAAGGCATACAAAAATTTCATAAAATTTTCTTCCTTTGCTCAAAACTTTTAGACACATTTCCCTTTCTAAAATAGGATTTTACAAATAGAAACAAATCAACAGAGAGGAAGGTTCGGGGCGCCTGGGTGGCTCAGTGGGTTAAGCCTCTGCCTTCAGCTCAGGTCATGATCTCAGGGTCCTGGGATCGAGCCCTGCCTCGGGCTCTCTGCTCAGCGGGGAGCCTGCTTCCCTCTCTCTCTGCCTGCCTCTCTGCCTACTTGTGATCTCTCTCTATATATATCAAGTAAATAAATAAAATCTTTAAAAAAAAAAAAAACAAAACAGAGAGGAAGGCAAACCATAAGAGACCCTTAGCTATAGGGGAAAAACTGAGTTTGCTAGAGGGGGCTGAGAGGGATGAAGTAAACTGATGGACATTTAGGAGGGCACTTGAAGTAATGGACACTGGATGTTCAGTAGGTAGAACTGAATTCTACCTCTGAAACTAATAATATAGTATATGTTAATTAAATTGATTTAAATAAAAATTTTTTAAAAAGCCAATGAAGCTAAACTGTATCAAATGATTTTTTAAAAACCCACATAAATAATTTTAAAGACTCTGTAAAAATTATAAAGAAAATAATTATACCAGCAGGAACCATTGGTGTTACTATGTTAAGGTATTCCCTTATAGTTTTTTCATACATAAACAGTATCTTTACAATTTCAGATGTGTATATTCCTTTTTAAACATCTTTTTATTGTGAAATATTGAGTATATAGAAGAATGCATAAAATGATTGTGCACCTAACAAACAGATAAAAAGGGACAGCCTCATAACCACTGTCCCGTGGGGGCACTCCTGGGACTGCAGAAGCCCACAATTAATGTCGCTTCAAGCTGAGTCTTTGTACCAAGCAACCTTCGGTTATAATTTTATTACCCAGGTTTCCTGATGGCAGAAAGAAAAGAGCATTGATGCCAGTACAAATATTCTATTCCCTGGGAGATTTTTTCTCTTCTCATTGTGAATTATTAAGTTATCATTTTGGTTTTAGCTATCAGTGTTTTGAACTTGGTTTCTGAGACTCTCCTCTGTGATATAGATCTGACGTTGGTGCTGCCAAAATCTCATTTCCAAGTCTGAAAGATAAAGACCGCAAGTTGGCAAGAGATAAAATCACTAAGTTAATTATGAGGCTGATAGAACATGAGCCTTCTGGCATTCCCAGGGCAACACGTGCTCTATCTTACCACTGGCTTAGTATGCACAAGCTTTTTCCACAGACATTTTGCTATTTTAATTTTGGAGCAGACGATTTGTCTAAAAATTAAACTAAAGTTGCAAAAGAACAGCCTAAAGGAAAATATGATTGCCCAGCACTGCCCACCTAGTCTTTAATCTTAATTTCAAAAGTGTTTTTGGAACTATGCTCCAAGCCTGTGACTGAGAGTTTACTACAGAGTCTATCTAGGACTCAGAGAGCTACAGAAGATATATAGTAGACACATAAACAGCCTCTTCCTCCTTCCTTGCCCTGTTTTTTGCAAAGTTGGCCTCCTGTTACTATATCTAATCACCCAGATATGTCTGCAGGGTCTCCTACATGCTCAAAACAACTGAACAGAGAGGTTACCAGGTCCCTTACCAGATCTCCTCACTGAGGCTCTGGCCAAATTGAAAGGAGGGCAGGGACGATAGAAAACTTACTAAAAGAAATAATAATAATTACATTACATTAAATAAGAAAAAACCTGAAATATAACGGAAACAATTTTCTTGGCCTTCCATTTCAATAGGGAAAACATTTCCTGCCACTGGATTAAAAAAAAAAATCACAAGACCCCATGATTTTTTTTTTTACTTTACATATAAAATAATTCTCTGGTCGCCTGAAGGTATTACAGAAATGTAATCTCTTTAGTCCAAGATAGTATACTTTAATGTTTATTGAAAGGTAAGACACCCTTCTGGCCACCTAAGGCTTGTATTGGCAGGGTGTCTGAGAGCTCTTATGTGTCAGGCTTTTTACTATATGATAAGATACAAAATTAAGTATGGTATCTCCCTTTCCTTGGAAGCAGGTATAGTCTTCGGTGAATGAAGATATTGGAAGGATGAGTCAAGATGTGCATACATAATTAAACACAATGTATAAGCACTATAAAAGGATAATGAACAATATACTATAGGAGCATCATGGAGAGAACAAATTGTTCTCAGGGATAGGGTTATCTTCAGAACTTCTCCATAATTAAATCATTTTTAATTATATGCCTCCTTGGAATGAAGGGGAAAAAAGTCTTGTCCTACATACAGAGAAATCTAAATTAGAGTTTATTTGCAAAACAAGTGTAACTCTTGTTATTTTTTCGGATATATAGTAATACACTGAAAGTTATGATGAAAGACAATTCCTGTTAAATATTAAACCTTTATCCTTTTAAAGCTTAGTTTTTAAAGGAAGTTGTGTGGTATAATGGAAACCATCTCCTGAATAAGATTCTACTTAAAAGTCATCTTCTCTAGAATAATGCAGATCCTGGCCCTATAGAGCTGTGCTCCTACAGCACACTGAGCTACTTATTACACAGCATTGCAACTGCCTCTTCTGATTTGCCTCACATATTACAAGATCACTAATGTAAGAAATTCTAAGACAAACCCTTATACATAGTAAGCATCCAACAAAGGGCTTTTGAATATTGAATCTGCCAATGATTTACTTGTCTTTGCATTTCTAAATGTCAGAGTTGGGTCTCAACTTTGATAAACTCTTCTCTTAAATGGTCTGTTAACAATGTTCAAAGACTGAAAAGAACAGGCAAAAAAAAATGTGAACAGATTTCTGACACGTGTCATCTCACTATAAGTTCAGAAAATATGGTCACCAAATCTATACATCAAATATTAGCAACAATTTAACACTTCATTGACCTCCCCCTCAGAATTAATTAGCTCAAGTTCTAAAATTTTTGGAAAATCCAAGTTAGCCCCAAATATCAGTTATAAAATGTTTTGAGTGGGGTCTTATTTTGTTATGTTCTCTTCAAATTAAATGTACCAACAATCAAATGGCAGAAGAGAAAATATATTTTCAAAAGTAGATTCAACTAACATGAAAGTTTATTGGTTTAGAATCCATATAAGTAGATCTCATAATGTAATCAAGTTTTCCTAGAAGGGAGTGTTCCTTTCAACCTACAGAGACAGTTTTCTGTTCAATTAAGGAAAGGGTCTTTCATAATATGCCTTAAGTATATTCACTGATCCAGTTGTTGAATTCTTTGCTTCAGGAACAACATTTATCCTTTTGTTGGATCATCTTTATCTCTTTCTATTAATTAAGTTCTCTTTAATTGCTTTAATTTTCGTGTGTTTTTCTTCTACCTTTATTTTCATTACCTTAAGTATTTTATTATTAAAAAAAACTTTAAGTCATATCTTTTCTGTTTGCAATTTTTTATTAGTTCTGGAACAGAACATGACTCCTATTCTGGACAATCTTTTCTTTTTTTATTCTGAGTCTGATTTTATGCTCTTATCTTTAAGAATGCCTTGTTAAATTCATATTCTTTGTAAATTCTTTAATGATAAGATGCTTTTGTGGAGATATTTCTTTTTTTTTTTTTGCTGGCTTATACTTAATTCTCGAATAAATTTTTAAATCCATATCTTGGCTTCAATGATGTTTTCTTTCTTTTCCTCCCATCTTTTCCATAATATATTTACTACAATTTACTTATATAGCCCTAGGCTGGCGAACTGGTTTTTGTTTCATTTGTATGTTGCCCTTGCAAGGAGGATGACTGAACAACTGAGTCAACATCTATTGTTTGGTCTGCTAGAATCTGGATGAACTCTTCTTGACTTCCTTTTCACATTGAACTTTCAGTTTTATTTACTGTAGCCTCTGGCCTTACTGCTTTGGTTTGGAGAAAATTAAGTTTTAATTGGGGCTGTGTGAGTAGTTTTTGCTAGCAAGATTGGACTCTTCTCTGTCTTCAGAGATTTTGTTAAATATTCTCTGCCCCAGTTCTCTCTACCTAATCTTGAGTTTATCTTAATCCAATGTGAATAATTTGAAATTCAAATAATTCCTCCAATTCAATGTGAATCTCTAGAAACTTAGCTCATTCAAAGTCAGCCTGAATTTTTCCCTAACCAAATTTCACTTTTACTCTTCCATCAGCCACTCCTATTGTCCAAAAGAGGAAGAGAGGAAAGTAGGGTTTGCAGGGGGTGGGGCTGTGTTGGCTTTTGGCCCCTGTGTTAAAAGACTATGGTTTGGTGAAGGGAATGTTACCAGATGCTCTTAGCTCTAAGCTCATCTCTTTCCCTGCCTCCCTCAGAAGATCTAGTCTTAGATCTCCTTTTCTCCCTTATTTTTATTTATTTCTATATTAATAGGTATTGAGTATTGTTAGGATCCTTTCATCTTTTTTCTTACTCTTTCATCCTCAACAGCAGGCTCCAAATATGGTCAACTCTTTTTCCCTAGCCCTGAAGGGCAAATAGAAAGGCAGGAAAGAGGTTTTTAATCTCTTGGGATTTGGCTGCCCAAATCTCTCTTTCTGCTTCTGCCACTACTACATGAAGATGCATTAGATTTTTTCAGGATTTTGTTTCGGCACTGCCCTTTCTTCACATCCATCTTGCTTGACCTGCATTTCCAATGCTCCTGTATGAGAAAGTCAGAAGCTGCTCTGAGCCATTCCAAGCAATGCCACCCTAATTTGTGGAAACTTTACTTCTTCCTTCACTAGCCAAAAGCCCTTTGTTTGCATTGTTAATTCATGCCAGCATTTTTATGCCAGTCTTTTTTTTCCTAATGATTTTTAGTTATATCAGTACATTTCAGAGGAAGAGAGGGTTTTGTTTGTTTGTTTGTTTATTTTTAGTGAGGAAATCATTCTTGAGAGTTTCCTATGTATAAATGTCTTACAAAATGACTCCATAAGTGAAGTAAATATTTTTACTTTTTTAATCTTTATTTTAATTCCATTTAATTAACAGACAATGTAATATTATTTTCAGACGTACAATATACTAATTCAACACTTCCATACATCACCCAGTGCTCATCACAACAACTGCACTCCTTTAATCTCCATCACCTATTTCACTCATCCCACCATCCACATCCCCTCTGGTAATCATCAGATTGTTCTCTATAATTGAAAGTCTGTTTCTTGCTTTGAATCTCTTTCTCATTTTTTTCCTTTGTTTGTTTTGTTTCTTAAATTCCATGTATGAGTGGAATCATATGGTATTTGTCTTTATCCATCTGACTTACTTCACTTAGCATTATACTCTCTAGCTCCATCCATGTCATTGCAGATGGCAAGATTTCCTTCTTTTTATGGCTGATATACATACATCATTTATGGCTAATATACATATATCACTTCTTTATCCATTCATTAATTGATGGACATGGGGGCTACTTCCATATCTTGGCTATTGTACATAATGCTGCTATAAACACAGGGGTGCATATATCCCTTTGACTTAGTGTTTTCATACTCTTTGGGTAAATACCCAGTATTGCAATTACTAGATTGTAAGGTAGTTCTATTTCTAATTTTCTAAGGAACTGCTACACTGTTTTCCACAGTGGCTGCATCAGTTTGCATTCCCATCAACAAGT
>CM053605.1:111014341-111030227 GCA_028646535.1 Procyon lotor | reverse complement strand
AGAAAGCAAAAGAAAATCTCAATTATGTGGTTATCATCTGAGTAACATACAAAATTGAGAGTAGCTATTCATAGAATCTGCTTCTCTAAAAACACTCTTATTAAGATAACCAAATACAATAAGTAAAATGATGACGAGCTTAAAAATTATTTTCAAAGCACACAAAAGAAAAACTTTCTAACTGCTTAATTACTCCTACCATGACCAATTTACATTATTTATATTTTATATAAAACTGTTTTTCTAATTAAAAAAAGTGATATGCTCATTATAGTAACTTTGAAAACATATTAAATAAGAACATTAAAATCACTCTTCTCAAAACTTTTGTATTATTTATTTATTTATTTATTTATTTATTTTACATTTAATTTATTTATTTGACAGAGAGAGCGCACAAGCAGGGGAAGCAGGAGAGAGAAAACCAGGCTCCCTGCTGAGTAGGGAGCCTGATGTGGGGTTCGATCCCAGGACCCTGGGAATCATGACCTGAGCCGAAGGCAGTCGCTTAACTAACTGAGCCACCCAGGTGCCCTAAAACTTTTGTATTTTTAAAGAAGAGTATAAATATAAATATTTCTGGGGCTTTCAAATTTCATGTGATTCCCAAAATGGTTTGAATTTAATTTCTCCACTCTTATTCTTTACAAAGAAAGAATGGACAATATTAATGCCTATAGCTGATTGTCAAACATTTTACATATTTGCTCACAGAACTAGCAACAGAAAGAAACAACTTTTTAAAAATATGCTCATGATTATTTGTATATTATAAAAATTGAATATGCTCACTTCAAAATAAAAACAAAAAAACACAAAACTACAAAAAACATAAAAGTAGAGAAAAGAATAGAAATCACCCATTATTTCATTACCATTAGACAGTTAGTACTGACATTTTGATCTATTTCTATCCTTCTATTCACATTATTGGAAATATAATTTATATTTTTTAAATAAACATAGCAAGATATCATAAACATTCCCCATGCATTAATAACTTAAAAAAAACATAGTAAGTAGCTGCCTAATAGTCCACTTCATAGATAATACATAATTCCCTCAAGCATTTCTATAATGTTGAACATTTAAGTTCTCTCTGGTGGAACTAAGTGAAATTACACTGAAATAATGAAATAATTGTCTATTTCATGGATAAGACATAATGCCCTCAAGCATATCTATAATGTTGAACATTTAATTTCTCTCTGGTGGAACTAAACAAAGTTTACACTCAATGTGTACGAACTATTTTAAGGTTATTAATTTGTATAGTCAAAATGACTTCCAAAAAGATGGCATCAATACAAATTCCCATAGGACTCTGTGAAAGCCTGTCTTAATGCAACCTTGCCAACACTGGGGAAACAACTTTTTTCAATGTTTAAAAGTTAAATTCCACCATGAATTTAATTTACATTTGTGTATTTTAGAAATGTAACCTAACTTATAATGAAAACTGACCTAGATCCTTCCAAAAGAAATATTATTGTCATGATAAACAAGTATTCCACATGAAGAAATTTTAATTATTAATAAATATTAATTATTTATTAATTTACTAAAATAATAAATATATCTTATGTATAGTAGGAATTATTCATAGAATGGTGGTCCAGAATTATAATTTTTAAGGACTTCTCAAGCTGTAACATTATCAAACTTCATTTCACAGTTGAGGTTATTTGTAGTAGAACATACACATGACATGATGCAAATCAGGTAATTCCACCACTGGCCCTCACACCTACCCCATCATCTGTGCTGAACGCTTCCATTTCCTTCTCCAAATTCTTTTTCCATTCTGATCTCTGGCCCCAAGAGAATGATCTGTGTAAACCACATCAACAGATTTCCATGTCCTCTGGCTTCCTATTGGATTCAGCCAATGAAAAGCCAAGTCAGGTAATCAGAAGGAGAGAGGAAGATAAGTCAGGATATTTATTCCCTTGGTTGTATCCTCCATGGTCACTGTACCTCTCAACACTGCCACCTCTTCATAACTCTCTGCTTCTGTATTCTTCCCCTATTCCTTTCCAAGCAGTAGTGACACAATTCCCCTATCATATCTACCATAGGTTATTAATTATCCCTTTAGTTACCCTACAGTCTATCCAAACCTTTGAAAATAGTCTCTTTGTAAATAAAACCTCTTTAATTTATCCTAATTTATCTCTCTGCTGTCCTTTCAAGTTGAAACCATACTATTTCATCTGCTAATACAGATACTAAGTAACAGAAACAATAAGGAATTACCTTCTTTTTTTAAAAAGATTTTATTTATTTATTTGACAGAGAGAAAGAAAACATAAGCAGGGGAGCAACAGGCAGAGGGAGAAGAAGTCTTCTCTGCTGAGCACAGAGTGCAAAGGGCTCCATCCCAGGGCCCTGGGATCATGACCTGAGCTGAAGGCAGACACTTGACCAACTGAGCCACCCAAGCACTCCAGTTAATTAACTTCTAAAACTAAAGTAAGTTTCTCACTTGAGAAACTTCTTTATAATTACAGAACGTAATACCTTTTACTTCAAACTCATTAGGTTTCTCTCATTCACTTCAAATGTATGGGTAATTGGCAGCAGATTCTAAAGATATTATCCCTCTTTAGATGAGTACCTCCTGACCATGCCATAGAATGGGGTATCTTTGAAGACAGAAAATGTAGACTTCACTGTAAGATCTAGTTAGACCAGCAAAGGCTAACAGAATTGTCACTTTCATAAGAACTAGAATAGATACATATTCAAAATGGAAAATGTGAGGTCACATGAGGACAACCAGAAACAATCACAAGTTTTATATATCATTAAAGGGAAAGTTGTGGCTTATTTATAGCTGTCATTGCTTATCAATAAATTTGTCTACATACTTAATATTAGATGTGTAATACAGGATTTTCTTTTAATAAAAGTCTCTTACCATAGATTTGTGTTTGACCCATATTTTATATTGCTTAAATTTCTTAAAATTGTGCATTTCTCCCATGTTTTAGACATTCCAAATGTTGCTGGGAAATGGGATTTATACCATTAGTGATGTTCCATGAAACGTTATTTAGAGAAACTCATGAAAACTATCACAAATAAATGTACCACAATTTCAAGTATTCCTGTCACCTAAACCACTTCATGAAGATAAATGTCCCTCTATCAATCAAAAATCCAGATTAAACTTCTTAAATCATGCAAAAGAGTGACACAGAAGTCCTGTCCACCAGAAGTCTGTGATTACCAGTAATTAAGTGAGTAATTACTCACTTAGTAAGTAAGTAATTACTAGTAAGTAACCACAGACTGCCATTCAGTTTCTCATCTAGGTTCAATCTCTAGCTATAGGCTATTGAGATATCAGCTGAGAGATAATATTGAAAAGATATTATTGATGGATATTCATTCTAAAAGCTTCAAAATCATGCTAAGTTAATCACATTCTATTTTTATTTTTATTTTTTTTTTTTTAAAGATTTTATTTATTTGACAGAGAGAAACACAGCGAGAGAGGGAACACAAGCAGAGGGAATGGTAGCAGGAGAAGCAGGCTTCCCGCAGAGCAGAGAGCCCGATGCGGGGCTCAATCCCAGGACCCTGGGATCTGACCTGGGCCGAAGGCAGACGCTTAACGGCTAAGCCGCCCAGGCGCCCCCTATTTTTATTTTTCATCCATTCCATTACTAACCAGTACTTACTGAGTCCTATCTTGTGAAAGGCAGTGTTCTAGGTGTGAACCAAGAATGAATGGAAGGCAAAATAAATATATTTTGTAGGGCTTTTTTCCTCCTGCTTTTACCTATTTTTTTTCCAGATGGATTTTAGAAATATTTTTATACTGATGTTAAAAACTGATGGCAGATAAGTTAATAAAAATCACAAGTAACTCAGAAACATTATTTTATATGTAAACATTTTGCCAACGACAAGGGTGTCATCAGAAATTCACAGAGAAGAAAAAATTATGGAGGAAATGATATTGAAATAATTGGTTAGTAACTGAATAGAAAAAATATCCCTTCAACTCAACATTGTGCAGTAAAATAGAGTATATTCTAAAACCAAACGGAAAAATCAAGACAGAACAACAGTAATCAATATCCCTAGGAAGTGTTTATAAAGTTATAAACAAAATTATAGGAAAAAAAAATACCTAGAAAAAAGAAAATGAATTGGAAGATTTGACAACATAGATATGTGAACATTTCTCTGACGATATAAAAAAATTAACAAAATTATAAGATAAACAACAGATTAGAAAATGTATGTATAGAGAGTATTTAACAGTTTAATCATATAACCTATAAATTGATGAGAGATATAAAAGTTCAACTGTCAAAGGACATGAACAAATAACTCACAAAAGAAAAAATGAACTATTCTTTATACAGTAGTGGTAGTGGAAAATACTATCCTATGGAAAGTGATTTGGCAACATGTATCAAAATGATAAAATATCAGGAGCACCTGGGTGGCGGTTGACTCTTTTGTTTTCAGCTCAGGTCATGATCTTAGGGTTGTGAGATCAAGCCCTGTGGTGGGTTCTGTGCTCAGTGAGGAGTCTGTTTAAGGCTCTCTCCCTCTCCCTTTGCCTTTGCCTCTCCCTGCTGTTCTCTCCTCTCTCTCTCTCTCAATCTCTCTCTCTCAAATAAATAAATCCTTTAAAAAATGAGAAAATAGTCACCAACTTTATAAAGTTACCCCAACAAAATGTTAATGCCAGCAAAGGCATACATATAGTATATGTAGAAATTTTAAGACTATCTAAATGATCAGTGATACAGAAATCGTTAAATAAACTACAGAACCTGTACTCAATGATTATCCATTTTACAGGATGACTTACAAAGACTATGTTATGACATGAAAATCAATTATGACTAATTAAAGTAAGCTGTTTAGCACTTATGTAACATGATTGCCATTATGTCAGAAGAAATTATATATAGAAGAAAATAACTAAAATGACACATATTCAAACAGTAATAATTAATTTATTTGGCCAGGAACAGCGTATGACTGATATATAGCTTTTCCTCACTTTTTTTTTTAGGCATTTAATTTTTGAATTATGAAACATTTCAAACAAATACATCAAATACACATTTGGTAGCTTTGTCTATCTAAATTCTTCTGAGAACCACAAGTCTACAAAAATGTACCATCATCAGAATGAACTGTCAAGGCATAAAATTATATAAATTAATTATTTTGTAACAACATTCCACTCCATCATAATTAATAAATACTGTAGTACTTCTTATTTTATTATTTTAATGCCTCATAAAATCTTTTCCTGTTGAAACTTTTAATTGAACAGTAAAGTTTAAAGATATTTGGGGGAAGGCATACATGTGTTTTTTAATTTTGCTCCTTAAAGGATTAGCATGAACAATCCATTTAAACATTAGAAAACCTAATGCACACACCCACTCACAGCATTACAAAGTCATGATTAAACAGGAAATCCTGCCGCTAATGTTTCAACCACACACACCTCATAAACAAACTACATATTTTCAGATTGTGATTAGATTTTCTGAACCTTGCTAAGCAAGCCTTCTTTATCTGTTAGTCTATATTTTCTTCTCTCCAGAGCTTGGCAGATAGTGGGCACTAATTGAGTAAATACAATTTTTTAATAAATTTTTACTGAGGGAATAAATAAATAAGCATTCTTTTACTCCCATTATCAACATACATCAACTCCTAAAGACATACTCACAGAGACTTAACTTTTCTAATACCATAAAATTCATCACATGTGCAAATATCTTTATCAAAGTAGACACTAAAAGGTTTCAAAGTGAGAAAAGTCAGAATTGGGTTAAATATTATCTACTGAAAAAGATCCATTAATAAGAAGAATCAAGAATAATTAAAAGGTGATTCATTAATTTCATTAACAGTGTTTTTCAGAAAAGTTTTTTGTATTTTCCTAACTTGAATCATAACAATAGGAAATCTATGTCACTAGGGCCCATCAGTCAGGGTTATTCAATAGTATTTGGCATATTGTGTTGGTGGCTGTATTTTTTACAAGTTTAATGATAAATACATATCATGTAATTTACCCATTGTAAGAGCACAATTCAGTAATTTTTAATAAATTTAGCAAAACTACAGCGTTGTACAATCAACACCACAATCCAATTCTCAAACATGTTCATCCTTCGAAAAATCTCTCCATCCATTTACAGTTATCTGTGCTCCCATCCTAGCTACATACAATCATTAATCTACTTTCTATGACAGTAAGTTTTCTTTTTCTGCACACTTCATATAAAAGGAATCGTATAATATTCAATGTTTTGTGTCTGCCTTCTTTTGCTTATCAATTGTGAAAGTTTATCCATCTTGCAGCATGTGCCAGTATTTCATTCCTTTTAATTGATAAATACCATTCTGTTGGAGAGGTAAGGCACATTTTTATCCAGTTACCAGGTGAACAATGGATTGTTTCCAATCTTTCTCTTTTGTGACTAATGCTGCTATAAACATTTGCATACACACCTTTTTATAGCTATAGTTTTTCATTTCTCTTAAGTACAGAAATGAAGTGGAATCTATGGGTCACATGGTAAGTTTACATTTATAACTATTTAAGAAACTACCAAAATTTTCCAGGTTATACCATTTTACATTCCCACCAACAACATATGAAGATTCCAGTTTCTCTACATCCTCCACAACACTTGGTATCATCTATCTTTTCATTATTATTATAGCCATACTATTGAGTGTGTAGTGGTACCTCATTTTGGCCTTAATTTTCATTTCCCTAACAACTAATAATGTCAGCACTTTTGCACGTGCTTCTCATCTATGGCTTTTTCTCCATTTTCTCAATGGAATATTTTGAAGTATAAAGGTTTTAATTTTGATAAAATCCAATTTATCAATTTTTATTTTTATGGCTCAAGTTTTTGAGAAAAATCTTTACCTAGGCACAAAGATTTGCTCCCTTGTTTTCTTCTAAAAGTTCATTCAGTGTCATCATATTCAGCATAAGTGTTTGGAAGTAACACAAGTAAGAAAAGATAATGATATAATTCCTTGGTTGTTTGTATTTCTTAGAATGTCATTGTCTTCTTTCTGTTGTTACAAGCACCCATTAAAATGGAAAGCATGGCCCCTCAGGGCCGTCAGCATCCCTGTTTACTTGTTACACATGTAACAAAAACATTTATCTTGTACTTGCTTTGACTCTCACAGAACTGCCTGTGGGTCCATAAAAATCCTATATTAATGCAGGCTACATTTATTTTATGTAAATAGGGCAGCCAGACATATGGACATATTTGCTCAAGATCTCCTCACATGAATGTTACATTGTCCCATTGGACTTAACTTACAAAACATAGGCTCAGAGATTAAGTATTAAGAATTTCAAGTAGATGACTTTAGAGCCCCGCTAAACACAGACTCTATGTGATTGCCTAGGTTCATGCCCATGAAACTGGCTCTGGTAAAAGATTTTTCATCAAGTACCTTTAACAGATAGGAAGCTTCCTTTTATTACCCTGACTAGTTTTTGTGTATATGTGGGGTTTTTAAAATCATAAATGGATGTTGGATTTTCTGAACTGCTTTTTCTGTGTCCATTAACATGATCATGTAATGTTTTTTTTCCCTTAATTGATGTTCAAATATTAAATCAATCTTTCATTCATAGAATAAACCCCAAAATAAAACCCAGGTGTATTAATTTATTTGTATTTTGCCATATTTGAGTAGTCAATACCTTTTTAAGAATTTTTATATCTATATCCATGAAAGATATTGGTCTGTAGTTTTCTTTTCCTGCCTTTGTCTCACTTTTATGTCAGGGTAGTACTGACTTGAGAATGATTTGAACATTTTATTCCTTCCTCTACTGACTACTCAAGTACTGACTTGAGAATGATTTGAACATTTTATTCCTTCCTCTACTGTTTTTTGAGAAAGTTTGCATTTGGTATTATTCTTATTTAAATATTTGATAGAACTAACTAATAAAGCCAGTCTAGGTCTGGACATTTCTTTATGAAAAGATTTTTAATACCTAATTCAATATCTGTACTTCTTATAGATCTAATCGAATTTCATCTTAAAGAGTCCATTCCAGTAATTTGTATTTTACTAGAAATTTATGTTTCATATAAGCTGTCTAATTTGTTGGTACTCTTTTTTATAATATTCCCTTACAATCTTTTTAAATTTTGTAGCATTAATAGTGATACTATTTATGATTTTGTTATTTTGAGTTTTCTTTCTTTTTTCCTTTCTTTCTTTTTTTCTTTGCATTCTAACCAAAGGTTATTCAAATTTGCTGGTCTTTTCAAAGAACCAACTTTTGGTTTAACTGATTTTCTCTATTGTTCTGTTTCCTATTTCCTATTTCATTGGTTTCTATAATTTTTATTATTTCTTTCCTTCTATTTACTTTGGGGATAGTTCTTCTTTTTCTGTATTTCTATATTCTATATTTTTTACTTCTATATTTCTCTATTTTTTTAGAGAAAATTTCTCTAAAATATAGAGGATATTAAGGATATATGCTATATGTAGCTTGAATATCCTTAAGATTAACATGAAAGTTTATATTTAAGATTTAAGACCTTTCTTTTTTTCTAATATAATTAGAACTTTAAATTTTCCTCTAAACATTGCTTTTACTGCATCCTATGAATTTTGTTATGTTGTACTGTTGTTTCAATCCAGTTAAAACTATTTTTAATTTTCATTGTTACTTCGTCTTTCACCCCTGAGTTATATAGAAGTATGTTTAATTTGGAAATATGTGAGAGTTTCTAAGATTTTTTCTGTGTGGAGAACCAATCAAATTCCACAGTGGGCAGAAAGCATATTTACAATTTCAACATTTTTCAATTGAGATTTGTTTTGTGGTACACCAAATGGCCTATCCTGGAGAATGCCACATGTGCACTTAAAAATAATGTGTATTCTGTAGTAATTGGGTAGAGATACATGTTGAGCTGCTTGATAGTGATGTTTCAATCTTCTTTAAACTTGGTGATTTTCTAACTGTTCTATTAACTATTAAAAATAAAGTATTTATATCTCCAGTTATGGTTGGTAGGTGTCTTTCTTTTCAATTTTGTCACATTTTGCTTTACGTACTTAGGGTTCTACTTTTAGGTGCATTATACATCTTCCTGACTGCATTGTCCCTTTCATCATTTTAAATGTCTTCTTCCTTTAGTAATATTTCTCATAAAGTCTATTTTGTATATTATTAATGTAATAACTAGCTCTCTTAGGTTTCTTGTTTGCATAGTATGACTTTTTCTATTCTTTTACTCCCAATCTATTCAGGTCTTTACATTTAAGATGTGTCTCTTACTGACAGCTTATAGTTGCAGTCTTGCATTTTTATCCAGTCTGACAATTGTTGTCTTCTGAGTGGTGTGTTTGTCCATTCACATGAAAATGATATTGACATGTTAGGATATATGTTTGCATTTTCTCTTTGTTTTCTATACATTTCATGTCTTTTCTTGATTCAATATATTTTGTTTAGTGTCTAATTTTGTGTTGCATCTGTATACTACTTTAATTCCTGTTAATTTTTTTTTATTTTTTAGTTATTTATTAAGTGGTTGCTCTATGCATTTTAACTTTAACTCTATGCATTTAACTGTTAAAATATATAAATTTTGTTCCAATATATCTCTTCTTCTCTACTCCTTAGCGTTAATACATATCTATCACCTCTACATATGTTAAAACTCAGTATTACAGTGCTATAATTATTGCTTTATACAATTCTGTCTTTTGAAGAAGTTTTAAAAAGAAATGAAATAAATATATTAATAGAATCTTGTATTTATCCACACATTTGCCATTTCTATCATTCTTCATTTTTCAGTGGATTTGAATTATTCTTTGGTATCACTTCCTTCCAGACTGAAAGACTTTGTTCAGTACTTCTTGTACTGAATATGTTGGCAACTAATTCTCTCCATTTTTTGTTTATTTTGGTTTTCATTGTGTCTCCATTTTGAAGAACAAATTACAAAAAATTGACTTTTTTTTTTCTTCAACGCTTTGAGTATGGCATCCCACTGACTTCAGACTTCTATTGCTTTTAATGTGAAGTTACCTATTAAATTTTTAGTTGTTATCCTGAACTTAATGAAACATTTTTCTCTTGCTTCTTTAGAATTTTTCTCTTTGCATCTCAACGGATTGACTATAATGTGTCTAGGTCTGTAACTATGTCTATTTTTCTTGGGTTCTGTTGCACTTCTTGACTGTAAATAATTTTCATGAAATATTGACAATGTGCAGGCATTATTTCTTCAAATATGCTATTTCTGACTCTTTATCTCCTCTCCTTTTCCTGGGACTCCCATTATATGGTATGTTTTACATTCTTCCATTGTTCTCTGAGGCTCTGTTCATTTTCTTCAATTATTTTTCTGTCTTCAGAATGGACAGCTTCAATTGATCTATGTTCACGTTCACTGATTCTCTTTTCTGCCACATCAAATCTGCTTTTGAATTCCATTAGTAAAATTTTCAATCCACTTACTATACTTTTTAACAAATGATTTCCATTTGCCTTTTAATAATTTCTATCTCTTCATATTTTGTTAAATCATTCTTAACATAATTTCTTTTCATTCAATAGACATGATTTTGTTTAGGTCATTGAATATTGTTATCAGAGTTGCTTAAAGTCTTTGTAAGCTAAATGTGAAATCTTGGGAAATTCAGAGAAAGTTTCACTTGACTTTCTTCTGGGTATGGAACATAATTTATGGTTTTCCTGCATATCCCCTAATTTCTTACCGAGTACTGGAAATGTTACACACTATAGCAACTCTAGATTATTATTTTACTGAGAGTTGTTATTGTTGATTGTTTGATAACTAGCCTGAACTAAATCTGTGAAGTGTACTCATTATGTCTCTACTAATTTTTCTCTTGTTTTTGTTTTTAAGCCTATTAACCCAGGAATCACTGAATATCATATAGCTTACTGTTCACACAAAGATTTTTCACAGGTTATACTCAAAGACCTCAACCCAATAAGGCTTTCTGCTCTTCTGATGGATCTGTGTGTGGCCTAGAGAGTACATTCAAAGTTCAGGCCAGTTTCAAGCCTCCTCCAGCTTTTACTTTCTACCAAGCTCTTTGGAATCTTCTGTATGCATGTGACATTCTATTAGCCAGGAATGTATGGATGGCTTGGGCCCATTTCTGTCTCTGCTGCACATGAACACAGCCTCTGCTTAACCTAAGATATGTGGAGAACTTATTAAACCCTATGACTGTTGCATTTTCTAGAAACCCCTATGAAATTCCCAGCTAATCCACTAGTCCACTGTTTACCCCAAATGGTACCACTATCTCAGGCTAGCAGAGCTACTTGCCCTGTCTGTTGTTCATCAGGGAACCTGCATCATTAACTCTAAGTATCTCATTAGCAATGAATATAAACATGGTTATAACTACAGTGTATGGGGTTTCTTTTTGTTCTTTGTTTTGGAAAACTGTGAATTCCTCTTCTATAATGGATTGTATGAAGGTTGGAACAACTATTAAAACATGGATTCTGGATGCAAAAAGTCTGAATTTTCACCCCAGTTTGACCACTCCTAACTTTGAAACACTGGAAAACCTATACCACTATAAAATGGAGTTGACAATAATAGTGTCTAAAGGGTTGAAATGAAGATTTTTTTTTTAAAGATTTTATTTATTTGATAGAGAAACACAGCGAGAGAGGGAACACAAGCAGAGGGAATGGTAGCGGGAGAAGCAGGCCCCCTGCCGAGCAGAGAGCCTGATGCGGGGCCCCGAAACCAGGACCCTGGGATCATGACCTGGGCCGAAGGCAGATGCTTAACGACTGAGCCACCCAGGCGCCCCTGAAATGAAGATTTAATTAAATCATATGTCTAAAGTGCTTAGCACAGTACCTGGTATGTAGTTAGTAAGTACCCACTAAAGATAATAAAACTCTTGGTATGAGTAATTCGGGTCATTTCACTACCCTAGTCTTTAACTTGCTCTTCTGATGTCATCCCAGTAGTATTCAGCCTGCATGAACTTTTTGGTTTGGGGGAGGTTTGTTTTCCCTAAGCTAATTCCCATTGGACAGGTTGAAGAAAAAAAAAGATATTGTCTGAAATTGCTGAAAGTTCAATTAATAAAGTATTTAGTTTAGTGCTTCTTCTACATGTAGTTTATCAACTGTATTTCTATCACTTTTATGCTAGTACTTTTTTTTCTCTTTATGCCTATATTTGCACTAATATGCACAACTGCAGAAATACAGAAGTTAAGTCTATCCATCACAAACTGTTTGAATGTTTGTGAACATCTTCTGTGCTATGACACTGAAGAGGTAAGGACCAAAGTGAATATACTCTTGTCTATACTAAAAGATTTCTCTGAGACTGTCCTCCATCCCTTTATTCCATAAAGTTCATTCCTTTTTGTTTATTTCCTAGCTTTTGATACAAATATTTGTATGATTCAGGATCCATTTTCTCTTGGAGCTGTGCCTAATCTATCTAACATAGGGCTTTGCTGTTTAACTGTTTCATATTTAGTACATGTGTGTTTATTTATATTTGTTAGGAGAATTCAATCACTTACCAGAATACTGGGTGATGCAGTGGGAAAAAAAAATCAAGCAAAGCTAATCCAAATTTAAAATTTAATATTTGGAAGCATTTACCCATAAGTGTCTCTCTTAAAATCTATGCAAATTAAGTTAAGTAAATATCTCGTATGTGTTCTAGTGGCATCTATAATCCAACACAGATGCTGCAAATAATAATAATAATTTATATTTGTTGAGTGCTTACATATTCGAGATGCTTTGTATATATTATATCTAAGTGCTTCGTATATATTATCTTATTTAAAGTCACAACAATACTATACTTTGGTATCATTATTATACCAATTTTACAAGTAAGAGAATTATGCTCCAGTAAGATTAAATATCTTGTCCAAGGCAGAATTAAAAAAAAAATCAAGCAAATATGACCCCAAAGCCTTGGTTTTTACCCGTCATGTTGTATTCCATTCCATAATAATAGTCAACATTTACAGAATACATACTATCTCTTCTCAATACCATACAGGTACTGTTCTCAATACCATTTAGGTATAACTCCTTTAATCATAACCACAGCATAGAAAGCTATATTATAACAATCATTTTAAAGATAAGAAAATTAGAACAGAAAAATTAAGAATTCCCATAAGGCCATGTGATAGGAATTGGTAAACTCAAAATTATAAACAAAGTATATTCAATCCAAAGTGTAAAAGCACCTCACAGCACCTGATTCCTATAACTTGTGTGTTTAGATAAGGATTCAAGAAGTTTTCAAATTCTTTCCCCTACCCTTTTGCCAGAATGTCCCACAGGGTGATGGGAGGGGTGACTGAAGAGTTTTCATCTCATGTGTTATCTTCTATACATACAATAAATACCCAGGCAGATGCCACTTATTCATTTGCATGTGCTGGGCACAGGCTGGCAAAAGCAAAGTGAACCAAAGAAGCTGCTTTATTAACTTTGTCATGAAGAGACAACTGAATGAATGCAATTCAATGAAGTTAAAAAAAAATTTATTTTTTTATACAAATGGAAATTATTTTGATCAATTGAGCAATTTATCCATTTGTTTAAAAATAACTAATCTAACCAAAAGCATTAATTACTGAAGAGATTATAAAATAAAAACACGGAAAACTTCCCCTTGTAAAACTGAAAATGTACTAGAAGTACTACCAATGATGATCTAATTAAGTTTCTATCTTCCAGTGAAGTTTAACAAGAGTAACAATGGAGTGTGAGGGAGGCTAAAATTCCAATGCTTCTATCTAAAAATGAATTCTTCAGCTTTAGCATTTGAAACTCTCTATGATCACTTTTAGCCTTACTCAGCAAAGGAAAAAAAAAACACATTAAGTTTTACTTATCTGCATTTAATATTTGTAAAAACATGAGTGTAAATAAATGAAATTAGATAGAGAAAAATAAAAATTCATACTATGCCCATGAAATATTAAACAGTATATCTACATCCACTATAGCTTTATATATTTTTAGAACACTGTCCTAAGTAGCCTGGAAAAGTGCTCAAAATAAGTGAAACCTTAAATTTTCTAAAAAAAGTTTTTAAGACCAAATACTGGCTACCAATAATATGTATAAATCTTCCCAAAAATCTAAAAATAGGAATGTGTTAAACAGAATGCACAAAGACAGAGAACGGCTCATCAAACTTTCCCAGCTAGGAAAATGTGGCTTTCCCATACATCATTCAATAAAAAACAGATGGTAGCAAGTTGGTTGCCAGAAAGAAAGGAAAGATATACAGCATGTTATAATTATGAGCTTTGGGTAAACAAAGGGAGAATGAATATATTAAAACAAAAAGGCATAGTTTCTTCCATGAAAACTCTTTCCAGAGTAGGACAAACTAAGGATAAAATGACATATTTTTTTAGAAACATTAAGTACACATGGAATGGACACTTTATCATCTAGAGCCCACCCCTCTCCTTTTGGTTATAACGCTCCAAATTTTTTGCCACTCTTGATACTTGTGGTTCAGATATCCCTCTAGGGTCAGGGGATCGGTGGTGTGATTCATGTTGGTTCAGTCTAAGTCTTATGACCAAATCTGGTCAAGTCAGGGATGCGCATGTCTCTCACACTGGTCCAATTTAGAGTAAATGCTAGAGTTTTCACAAAAACTCTCTGAAAGAGATACGTTCTTTTTCTCTGGAGATGAGCATAGGAGACTACAGATCTAAAGCTTTTGACAGTCATACTGATACCACGTGAAAGTAGAATGAACCAAACTATACAGGAAAGTAGGCTGATGAGACAGACAGTAGCTCCTAATGATATTTCAGCCCCTTCATCAAACTGCCCCTGAATTAGATGTTCCTCTGAAATTTTGAGTCATGTGAACCAATAAGCTTTCCTTTTATCGTAACCCAGTTTTGGTTGAATTTACTACCTATCAATCCTAGAAAAGCCTTTAATAATCAAACTCCAATTTCAGAAACAATGATGAATAAACAAAAACAAGAGCAATTGTAGTTTACAAAGCATCTTTTCCACATTTATTGTCATAATTCTATTAATAAGTGTTACTACAAGGGTCTCAAGGCAAGATGGCGGAGGTGTAGGAGGCACAGAGAGCACTGGGATCCAGAAATCCAGCTAAAGAGGCAGGAAACCACTCTAAAAGCTGGCAAATACAACAGGAGAGAGAAGAGAATAAGAACAGCAATTCTAGGAGCAGAAAATCGACCACTTTCAGAAAGGCAGGACGTGTGGAAAAAGTGAATTTAAAGTGACGGAAGAGAGACCCCTGGGGGAGGGGCCGGCTCCCTGCAGCCACATAGCCACAGAGCACAAAATCCGGAACTTCTAGTCCGCTCCACTGAGGGACATTGCTCCGGAGGCTAACCGGAAATAAAAGAAATAAAATCTAACCAAGTTGAAGTTAAAAAAGCTATTAACGAGGTACAATTAAAAATAGAGGCTCTCACTGCTAGAATAAATGAGACTGAAGAAAGAATCAGCAATATAGAAGACCAAATGATGGAGAATAAAGAAGCTGAGAAAAAGAGAGACAAACAACTACTGGACCATGAGAGGAGGATTTGAGATACCATAAAACACAAATATTATAATAATTGGGATCCCAGAAGAAGAAGAGAGACAGGGGAGGAAGGTATATTGGAGAAAATTATTGTAGAGAATTTCCCTAATCTGGCAAAGGGAACAAGCATCAAAATCCAGGAGGCACAGAGAACCCCCCTCAAAATCAATAAAAATAGGTCTACACCCCGGCATCTAAGAGTAAAACTTACAAGCCTCAGGGACAAACAAAAAATCCTGAAAGCA
>CM053605.1:110981350-111013841 GCA_028646535.1 Procyon lotor | reverse complement strand
CCCCCTCACCGAAATGGACAGATCATCTAAGCAAAAGATCAACAAGGAAATAAAGCTTCTAAATTACACACTGGACCAGATGGACATCACAGATATATTCAGAACATTCCATCCCAAAAAGGCAGGAAAGAATATTCAGTGGAAAAAAGACAGTCTCTTCAACAAATGGTGTTGAGAATCCAAAATCTATAAAGAACTTCTCAAACTCAACACCCAAAGAACAAATCATCCAATCAAGAAATGGGCAGAAGATATGAACAGACATTTCTGCAAAAAGGACATCCAAATGGCCAACAGACACATGATATATATACAATGGAATACTATGCAGCCATCAAGAGAAACGAAATCTGGCCATTTGCAACGACATGGATGGAACTGGAGGGTATTATGCTAAATGCAATAAGTCAGTCAGAGAAAGACAAGTATCACATGATCCCTCTGATATGAAGGATTTGAGAGGCAAGGAGGGAGTTTGGGGGGGGTGGGGGAGAGAAATGAAACAGGAAGGGATGGGGAGGGAGACAAACCATAAGAGACTCCTAGACTCATGAAACGAACTGAGGGTGACTTGGAGGCAGGGGGGTAGGGATAGGGTGGCTGGGTTGTGGACATTGGGGAGGGTATGTGCTGTTAAGTGCTGTGAAATGTGTAAGCCTGATGATTCACAGACATGTACCCTGGGGCAAATAATACATTATGTTAATAAAAATTAATTAAAAAAAATAAGTGTTACTACAATTTTCATTTTATGGATGAGGATAAATGGTGTTTTAATTTGTGAAGGCTGCTGAAAGAAAATACCACTTTTTGATAAAAGAAATACCACTGGGTATTAAAACGAAATAAAAAAATGGAAATGTGTTTCTCGAAGTTCTGGAGGCAAGAAGTCTAATATCAGAGATCCTGTATGATCGAGGTGAAAGCCCTCTTTCTGCTCTTAGACTTCTTGTTGTATATTCATATGGAGGAAAGGGAGCTAGCAAACTCTCTGAGGCCTCTTCTTCTTTTATTGAAGTATAATTAACATATAGCATTATATTGGTTTCAAGTGTACAATATAATGATTCAACAATTCTATTCATTACTCAGTGTTCATCATGGTAACTATACTCTTTTTTTCCCCCAAATATGTTTATTTTATTTTTTTCAGAGTTACAAGATTAATTGTTCATGCACCACACCCAGTGCTCTATGCAATACGTGCCCTCCTCAATGGTAACTGTATTTTTTTTTTTTAAGATTTTATTTATTTGACAGAGAGAAACACAGAGAGAGGGAACACAAGCAGGAGGAATGGTAGCTGGAGAAGCAAGCTTCCTGCCGAGTAGGGAGCCCGATGCGGGGCTCGATCCCAGGACCCTGGGATCATGACCTGGGCCGAAGGCAGACACCCAACAACTGAGCCACCCAGGTGCCCCAGTAACTGTACTTTTAATCACCTTTATCTATTTCAACCAACCCCCTCCTCTACCCAGGTTCCCACTGGCAACCACTGGTTTGTCCTCTGTATTTAGTAGTCTGTTTTTTTGTTTGTTTGTTTGTTTGTCTCTTCCTTTGTCTTTGTTCACTTGTTTTGTTTCTTAAATTCCACATATGAGTGAAATCATCTGGTACATCTCCTTCTCTGTTTGACTTATTTCACTTAGCGTTATAACCACTAGATCTACCCATATTATTGCAAAGACAAGATCTCATTATTTTTTATGACTGATAAGATTCTACTGTGTGTGTGTGTGTGTGTGTGTGTGTGTGTGTGATTTTTCTTTATTCATTCACCTATCAATAGACACTTGGGTTATTTCCATATCTTGGTGATTGTAAATAATGTTGCAATAAACATAGGTGTGCATGTATCTTTTTGAATTAGTGTTTTCATTTTCTTTGGGTAAATATCCAGTAGTAGAATTACTATCTCATATGGCATTTTTATTTTTAATTTTTTGAGGAACCTCCATACTGTATTCCATAGTGGCTATACCAATTTGCATTCCCACTGATAGTTTGCAAGAATTGTTTTTTTTCTATATCCTCACAAACAGTTATTTCTTGTTATTTTAGACATTCTGACAGCTATGAGGTAGTATCTCATTGTGGTTTTGATTTGCATTTCCCTAATGATTAGAAACACTGAGCAACTTTTCATGTGTCTGTTGACCATCTGTTTATCTTCTTTGGAAAATTGTCTATTTAGGTCCTCTGCCTATTTTTAAGTCAAGTTATTTGTTTTTCTGGTGTTGAGTTGTATTAGTTCTTTACATTTTTGGTTGGATATTAATCTCTTATTGGATATATCATTTGCAAATATCTTCTCCAATTCAGTACATTACCTTGTGATTTTGTTGATGGTTTCCTTCACTTTGCTAAAGTTTTATATTTTGGTATAGAACTAGAACAAATAATACTAAAATTTGTATGGAACCACAAAAACACCCTGAATAGCCAAAGTAATCTCAAGAAACAAGAACAAAGCTGGAGGTACCACAATGCCAGATTTCAGGATATGCTACAAATCTGTAGTAAATAAAACAGTATGGTACTGGCACAAAAATACACACATAGATTAATGGAACATAATAGAAAGCCCAGAAATAAGCTCATATATGATCAATTAATCTACAACAAATGAGGCGAGAATATGTCCTGGGGAAAGGAGTCTTTTCAACAGAAGCTGCTGAGAAAACAAGATATGAAAAAGAATGAAAATGGAGGGGTGCCTGCATGGCTCAGTGGGTAAAGCCTCTGCCTTCGGCTCAGGTCATGATCTCAGGTCATGATGGAGCCCTGCATAGGGCTCTCTGCTCAGCAGGGAGCCTGCTTTCTACACACCCCCTCTCCACCTGCCTCTCTGTCTACTTATGATCTCTCTCTCTCTGTCTGTCAAATAAATAAAATCTTATAAAAAAAAAAAAAGAATGAAAATGGATTGCTTTCTTACACCATAAAGAAAAATACACTCAAAATCAATTAAAGACCTAAATGTGGAACCTGAAACCATAAAACTCCTAGAAGACAGGCAATAATTTCTTTAACATTGGCTCTAGAAATATTTTTCCAGAGATGTCTCTTCAGGCAAGGGAAACAAAAGCAAAATTAAACTATTGGGACTATATCTCTGAGGACTCTTCTATAAGGACACTAACTCAACAAAATAGCAGAACCTTCATGACCTAATCACCCAAACCCACCTCATACCCATACCCACCTCAGGACCTAATTACCTAAAGACCAACCTCAGTCATTAGGATTTCAACATATGAAGTGAGAGGAGACACACGCATTCAAACCACAGCAAATGACTTTCCCAAGATTGCACTGTTAGTAATTAGCAGCACCCAGGTTTTATGAATTAGGTTCCATAATTTTCTACTTGTACTTTCCAACCTCAGGTTAAAAATAAGTTCGGCAAGGGGTTTGGGGGTTCAGTAGTATGTCAGGTGGTAAAACCTAAAAACATAGTTTAAGTGTAACATCTTTCTAGAATTTCAATTATATTCAAATATCTGAGCCAAAGGTATGATTAATATAGCTTATCAACAGTTCTATATAGATTTTTTAAATTTTAAATCCTATTATGATATGGAATAATGCAAACATTTTTAGAATTCAAGTATGAGATCATAATAAAATGTCAGGCTCATAACTGGCCACTTGACAGACCAAAACGGTAGGAGAGTTCTATCATTAGGAAGCACATAAAATGCAGTAACATTTTATTTTATTTTTTATTTTTTTCTTACCATTAAAGCCCAAACAAAAGGACAAAATTGATTGTTTATAAATAAATTAGGTTCCATGAGTAAAATCTATCACTTTTTTAATATTTAGACAAAAATACTATAAATCCCAGGAAATGATTATGGTAACTAATAAACTGAGGACATTCTGAACAAAGAGCAGAAGGCTGTATGAGTACAAAATGTTCCAAACAACCTAAGATTTCTTTTTTTTTAATTTTTTTTTAAGATTTTATTTGACAGAGAGAGAGAGAGAGATCACAAGTAGGCAGAGAGGCAGACAGAGAGAGAGAGAGGAGGAAGCAGGCTCCCTGCTGAGCAGAGAGCCCTATGCGGGGCTTGATCCCAGGACCCTGAGATCATGACCAAAGGCAGAGGCTTTAACCCACTGAGCCACCCAGGCACCCCAACAACCTAAGATTTCTATTGCCACTTATGTACTATTGACCTAGATGTTCCAAAAATTAAGGTCACTAATAATTGTCCATAAAGATTTTCAAAATGTTTTAGCAGCACATTTTAAGCAAATGTTTCTTTTCAAGCTAATATATAAAAAATAATTATTGATGATAAATTTTTAAATTTCATTCACTATTTTTAGCAGAAGTCTCATCTTCTTAAGGTCAACAAGTGAAAAAGAATGTGGTAGAATAAATATGGCTCCACAAAGATGTCCATCTTCAAATTCCCAAAACCTGTGAATGTGTGGTATACATGGCAAAACAGACTTTTCAGATATTATTAAGTATCTTAACGTTATATATGAACCCAATGGTAACCACACACCAAAAACCAATAACAGACATACATACACACAAAGAACAAGAACCAAGCGTAACACAAGGGAAAGCCATCAAGCCACAAGAGAAGAGAACAAGGAAAGAAAAAAAAGGAACAGAGAAGAACTACAAAACAATTAGAAAACAATTAACAAAATGACAATAAGTACAAACCTATGAGTAGTTACTAAATATAAATGGACAAAACACTCCAATTAAAAGACATAGGGTGACTGAACGGATTAAAAAGAAACAAGATCCATCTCTATGTTGCCTACAAGACTCACCTTAAGACTTAAAGACATACAGAATGATGGGGCACCTTGGTGGCTCAGTGGATTAAAGCCTCTGTCGTAGGCTCAGGTCATGATCTCAGGGTCCTGGGATGAAGCCCTGGCATTGCATAGGGCTCTCTGCTCAGTGGGGAGCCTGCTTCCCCTTCTCTCTCCCTCTGCCTGCCTCTCTGCCTACTTGTGATCTCTCTCTCTGTCTGTCAAATAAACAAATAAAATCTTAAAAAAAAAACAAACACATACAGAATGAAAGTAAAGGGATGAAAACAGGTATTTCATGCAAATGAAAAAGGAAAAAAAAAGTAGAGTAGAAATATTCATGTAAGACAAAGTAGACTTTAAAACAAAGAATATAGCAAGAGACAAAAAAGGGCGCTACATAAAAATTATATATAATAGTAGTATTCTAATATACAGTTATGAGTTACCTACTTATGTAGATTTTCTTTAATTTCTTTCAGTATTGTTTTAAAGTTTTATATGCAGAGTCTTATACATATTTTACTGGATTTAATTGACATTTTAGGTGCTATTATAAAGTATGCTTAAAATTTTTGTTTTGTGACTTGAAATTTTCTATGTCATATAGAAATAAAATAGATTTTTGAATGTTTACTAGGAAATGGTAGCCTAGCAAAAAGTGAACTACATAATACAGACCAGATTACTAAGCAATTGGATATTTGGCTTTTAGAAATCCTTCACAATGGAAAATCCTCCTGCCTCACTCAGTATTTTAATATTTTTATTTTTCTAAATTGTCACAATTTGTAAATACAGCTCCCCTGTATTAGTTTCCTATTGTTATTGTAACAAATTACTACAAACTTGGTGACTTAAAACTACAGATTTATTATCTGATAGTTCTGGAGACCAGTATCTAAAATTGATTGGTAGGTCTGTGTTCCTTGTAGAAGTTCTAGGGGAGAATCTTTTTTCTTGCCATCTTCAGCTTCTATGGGCCACTTTCATTTCTTGGTTTGTGGCCCTGCATAACTCTGACCTCTGCTTCTGTCATCACTTCCCTCTCTGGCACCTACTTTCCTGTCTTTTTCTTATAAACATCATGGTACATGGGTCCACCCAGATGATTCAATATAATCTCCTCATCTCAAGATATTTAACTTTTTTGTTCTTTTTTTATTGAAGTATAAGTGACATAAATGTTTTATTAGGGGCTCCTGGGTGGCTCAGTGGGTTAAAGCCTCTGCCCTCGGCTCAGGTCATGATCTCGGGGTCCTGGGATGGAGCACTGCATCGAGGTCTCCGCTCAGCAGGGAGCCTGCTTCCCCCTTTTCTCTCTGCCTGCCTCTCTGCCTACTTGTGATATTTCCCTGTCAAATAAATAAATCAAATCTTCAAAAAAAAAAAGTTTTATTAGTTTCAGCTGTATAAAATTGATTTGACAATACCATAATTACTGAATGCTCACCACAATAAGTGTAATCACTGTCACCAAATAATATTATAATAATATTAACTATATTCCCTATGATATATTTTTCATCTCTGTGATTTATTTATTTTGTAACTGGAAGTTGGTACTCTTAATTCCCTTTATTTTTTTTGCTCATTCCTCCCACCTGTCTCCCCTCTAACAACCACCAGTTATTCTCTCTATTTAAGAGTCATTTTGCTTTATTTGTTCATTTGTTTTGTTTCTTAGATTCCACATATAGCAGAAATCACATCTTTGTCTTTCCCTGACTTATTTCTCACAGCATTATAACCTCTGGGTCTATCCATGTTGTCATAATTCTTTTATTTCATGTTTCTGATATAGCTAGTATCACATTTTCAGAAACTAATTTCAGCATCAGATGGATAGGCTACATTATGTGAAGTAACAAACAGCCCTCAAATCTCAATTACTTAACAAAGTAATAGTTTATTTCTTACTAACATTACATATCCAGTATGAGTCAGGAGGGGAAGTCTACTTATTATAGTCTCTTAGAGATCCAGATTGATGCAGGATTCATCTCAATATATGCTTCTTTAATAACTACAGATCCCATGGGCATTAAAAAGATAATAAAGAAATATTATGAACAACTCTATGCTCACAAATTTGATAACCTAGATGAAATGGACCAACTCCTTGAAAGACACAATTTCCCAAAACAACACAAGAAGAAATAGACATCTGAAAAAAAAAAAAAGAAGAAGAAATAGACATCTGAGTAGGCTTATATTGAAAAAATGGATTATCTGAATAGACCTATATTAAATAAATTGAATCAACAATTAATAACCTCCAAAACAGAATGCATCATGCCCATATGAGTTTGCTGTTGAATTCTATTAAATATTTAAGAAAGAAATCATATAATTTCCCTATAATTTCTTTCAAAAAGAAAGAAATACTTCCTAATCTACACAATGAAGCCAGCATTCCCTAATACCAAAACCAGACAAAGGCCTTTACGTAAAAGAAAACTATAGACCAATATCTCTCATAAATATAGATGCAAAATCCAGAAGAAAATATTAGCAAATTGAATTCAACAATGGATAAAAGAATTGTACACCATAATCTAGTGGGATTTTTCCCAGGTGTGCAGGCTGATTCAACTTTCAAAAACCAATTGATGCACTCCATCACATCAATAGGCAAAAAAAGGAAAAATCACATGATCATTTCCATAGATGTATAGAAAGGATTTATAAAATTCAATATCCATTCATAATATAAACTCTCAACAAACTAGGAATAAAAAGAAATTTCCTCAATTTGATAAAAAAAATCTATAAAAACCTACAGCAAACATCATACTTAATGTTGAAAAACTCAAAGTCTTCCATTAAAATCAGAAATAAGAAATTTCCTCTCTTACCATTCTTTTTAACATCATGCTGGAAGTATTGGCTAACACGAAAAGACAAGAAAAGGAATTAATCATGCACAAGATTGGGTGGAATAAATAAATGTTTTTGTTCATAAATGACATAATAATCTATGTAGAAATTATGGAAGAATTTACAGAGGAAAACTCCAGAAATTAATGAACACTTATAGTAAGTTGCAGGATGAAAGCTTAATGCACAAAAGTCAGTCACTTTCCTATATATCAGCAATGAACAAGAACAATTTGAAATTAAATGCACAGTGTCATTTATGTTAGCACACACCAACAGAAATACCTAGGTATAAATTTAATTTATACAATTGATTATATTTATACAAATCAATTTATATAATTGATATAAAACTTACAGATGAAAAATGAAAAACTCTGATGAGCAAAATCAAAGAACTAAATGGAAAAATATTTCATGTTCATGTATAGGAAGACTTAAAATTGTAAAGATGTCAGTTATTTCCAACCTGATTCACATATTCAATGAAATCTCAATCAAAATCCCAACAAGTTATTTTGTGAATATCAACAAACTTATTCTAAATGTATATGAAGAGGCAAAAGACTCACAATAGCCAAATAATATTGAAAGAGAAGAACAAAGTTGGGAGGAGTTATACTACACAACTTCAAAAATTATTATAAAGCTATAGTAATCAAAACAGTGTGGTATTGGTAAAATAACAAACAGATCAATAGAACAAACAGAGTCCAGAAATAGACCCCTATAAATAATAGCCAACTGATTTGTGACAGAGGAGCTAGGCAATACAATGGATCCAAAATAGTCTTTTCAACAAATGTTTCTGGAACAACTGGACATCCACACTGAGAAAATATATACAAACTAGACACAGACCATATATCCTTAACAAAAACTAACTCAAAATGTATTATAGACCTAAGTGCAAAACACAAAACTACAAAAGTCCTAGAAGAAAACATAGGAGAAAACATAGAAGACTTTGAATATGGTGATGACTCTTTAGATACAATACCAAAGGTATGATCCATGAAAGAAGGAATCAATAAGCTTGATTTCATTAAATTAAAAACTTCTGCTCTGTGAAAGAAAATGACAAAAGAATAAGAACACAAGCCACACACTAGGAGAAAATATTTCCAAAAGACACATCTGATAAAAGACTCTTATCCGAAATACACAAAGGACACTTAAAGACTCAACAACGACAACAAAACCATTAAAAAATGGGTCAAAGACCTTCACAAATATCTCACCACAGAAGACATACAGATGGAAAATAAGCATATGAAAAGATGCTCCACATTATATGTCATCAGGGAAATGCAGCTTGAAAGAAGAATAAGACACACCTATTAGAGTGGGTATTATTAGAATAATACCCACCTATTAGATGGTCAAATCCAGAAAACCAACACTACCAAATGCTGGTGAAGATCTGAAGCAATTGGAAATCTCATTCATGGCTTGTGGGAATGCAAAATAGTACAGTATCTTGGAAGACAGTTTGGAAATGCCTTACAAATCTAAACATATTCTTAACATATGACCCAGCAATGCATTCCTTGGTATTTATCCAAAGGAATTAAAAACTTATGTCCACATAATAATAACCTGCACAGAGATGTTATAAAAGCTTCATCATAACTGCCAAAACTTGAAAGCAACCAAGATATTCTTCTGTTAGTGAGAGAATAAACTGTGGTGCATAGACAATGAAATATTATTCAGCACTAAAAAGAACTAAACTATCAATTCATGAAAATACATGGAAGACACTTAAATGTGTATTACCAAGTGAAGGAGGCCAATGTGAAAAGGCTACATACTGTATGACCCAACTACATAATATTCGGGAAAAGGCACAAGCCAGGAGATTGTAAAAAGTTCAGTTGCTTGCCATGGTTGAAGAAGAATGGTAGAGATGGATAATGGGGGTACAGAAAACTTTTAGGACACCAAAAGTACTCTGTATGATACTATAACACACATCATTATACATTTGTCTAAACCCACAGAATGTACAACACCAAGAGTGAACCAAATGTAAACTATGAACTTTGGTCATTGGGATTTATCAATGTAGGGTCATCAGTTGTGGATATTGAAACATCCTTCTAGTTTATTAGAAACAAAAATGTTCACATACAAAATTATTGAACAATGAAGCATAATCTATCTATATATCTATCTACTGTGTATATATGTATATAAGCATATGAAGCATAGTATATATATGAGATACACACACACACACACACACACACACACACATACACACATACTTCCAAGGCTAGTAAAACTAAGCATACAATTTTTTAAAAAGTAAAGATAACCTTGGCATATTTGTTTTCATTTTTAAGTTGTTTATTTTGTTGTAGAGAGTCTGAATTTCTCAAAAGAATTTCTTGTCCAAGTAAATATGCTCCATGACACATGAATGATAAATGCATTTCATACTGTGCAAGATTTTCTTTCCAAAAAAATTATCAACTGCTTAAATAAATTCCCACAGGGATGAAGAAACACCATACACGTGGTCAAGTCCTGTTTTTTTCATCTGTTATTTAATCACTCTGCATTTTTATCTGGCTTTACTATAGGAAAGTTTCATGCATGGAGTCTGCTTCAAAGCTGAGTATAGTAGATTCTCTTCTTTCAGACTTATTCTATAGAGCATAATTTTCTGGGGAAAATGTGCAAAAGTGCTTTGTGGCAACAAAAATGGAATTGGGGGGATATGGTAAAAAGTAAATATTATCCAAAGAAAACAATAGTGATTGAAGTGAAACCTTCTGTCAGATAAATTTAACTTTATTTAAACCCACGTGTCATCTATTATTTATAATTTTCAAGGTCTAAAGGTGAAGAAAGAAACAAAAAGTGAGCTCCTTAAGTAGAAATATTTTAAATTCATGTACACATGTCAAAAACTTATTGAGTTAAGATTTAAAGAAACATACTTTCCACTCTTCAAAAAAATGCAGACTACCTGCTATTATTTTAGATTTTAGGCCAATTTCGCATTCCTCTAGTCCTTTAGGAATGTATGTTTGTTGTTTTTTTTTTAACAGATTTAAAGACAGATTAAATATACATTATAAAGCTCTTCTATCTGTTTTTTTTTTTAATTATTTATTAGGTTCCAGAGATCCTTTTCAAGGAACTAAATATACATCTATCCTATTAATTGCAACATAATATTCCATCTAATGAATGGCTGTATTTCTTGAAGCATTCCTAATTTACGGGTATATGCAGTATTTCTTCTATAGTTACTAATACGAACCACATAATCCTGAATAATCTTTGAAAATTTTCTCCTTGGCATGCACTCATTTTTTTTAATTCAGTTTTTTAATCTTTATTTTAATTCTAGTATAGTTAACATACAGTGTTATATTAGTTTTAGTTGTACAATATAGTGATTCAATAATTCTATGTAAGGAATATGCAAGTTTTTAAACTACAGATACAGAATTACAGAAATCTTTCAATCTTAGAACTGAAAATTACGTAGAAACACTAAAATGGGCTTGTTTCTCAGTTCCTGAAGAATTAATGTAGAATCTTAATTGCTACTAATTTAAACCTACTTTAAGAGTTCCTTTCATGCCAAAGTGCCTCCCTAGTTTTCTAAATATCCCCCGCCTTCTTAAAGCTAAAAGGCAGGAGACACCTCCAAATGTAGCTCAAGTATCTTGAGAGATCTTGTCCAAGAAAGGTAGATGATGAGTAGGAAATTCCACTGTAAACAACTGAAGAGGTACCCAACAAGGCTGGTTCTGAAAGGGTATTACATTAAGTTAGCCATAAACTGCACTGCCTACATCCAGGGAATGCATTAGTATGGAGGTCAGTGTTAGAAGGGGAGTGTCTAAGAAAAAACTAGTAATACGTCACACTGAAGAGAGAGCATTTGGACTGTTATGATAAACAAAAGCTTCATGTTCAGCCAGTGTGAGCCAAAGGAGGAAGAGCCCCAGCTAAGTAAAAGGTGTCATCCTTTTCCTCTAACTTCCATTCTCTTTGCCTAGACTCGGGATGAACAAGAAAGTGGAGTGATAAGAACAGATGCAGGAAGAGACAATTACTACTAACCCTTGGGCCCCAAATCTGGCTGTGCAAGAATGGAAGTTGGAGCTGTGTGAAAAGAGGCAGAATCTTAGAACTGAGTATGAGATTAAAACATTAATGTATTTCTGGGCTGGATATATGTTTAGTATGTTACTTAGTATAATAATACATTCCTGTTATATTATTTGAAATCAAGAAAATACGGCTGAAAGTTAATAAAAGGTAATAAAACCTTTCTGAGCTCTAATCATGGGTGGGAAGGGAAATGTGATATAGCATATTTGAGGGGGGTAACTAAAGGGTGGGAGACAGTTATTTTCTAGTTGTACACCACTAAGTCCAGGTTATTTAATAAACAGTTTACATTTACAATAAACCCGCATTCATTCACTAATATAAACTGTTTCGCTATTCTCTGGAAGCGCTCAAACAAAAGAGCTTTGATATTTTCATTTAGACTGTCTATTTTGTTGATAACTTCTTTTTTTTTTTTTTAAAGATTTTATTTATTTGACAGAGAGAAACACAGCGAGAGAGGGAACACAAGCAGAGGGGATGGTAGTGGGAGAAGCAGGCTTCCTGCCGAGCAGAGAGCCCGATGCGGGGCTCTATCCCAGGACCCTGGGATCACGACCTGGGCCGAAGGCAGACGCTTAACGACTGAGCCACCCAGGCGCCCCTTGTTGATAACTTCTTAAAGAGGAAGGTGATATAGCTTTCTCTTATCTACTTTGTTTTTTAATCCAATGAAAGACTGAAAATTTTAAATCAATGAAATATTATCTGCTGTCATTTTCATCAGCTTTTTTGGAGGTGGGGAAGACAAAGAAAATTCCAAGTCTGTTTTTTAAATGACAGAAAGCAATAATTATGAAAATTACAAGTATTCTTAGAGTTCATGCGTTCCTTATTTGGAAATATTAAAGGATAGGATTTGGAACGTTTTCTCTAAGCATTCACTTCACAGTGAACAAATACTTTTGTATTACCTTTTCAGATAAAATCCAATGTGGTCAAAAAGGTTTTGTTAGTAAAATCCATAGTTAATAAGATTGTACATATTTTTGATAACCTTTTACTGAATTTTTAGTTCTTGCCTACTACAGCTAAAGTAAAAAAGAAAAATATTTCCTGCACCAATGTTAAACTATGTCTCACCATGTACTGCCAAGGGGTTTAAATCTACAGTCTATATACTCAGACATGTAGAAATAGATTTTCTGTGTTTTAAATTACTTACCTCATCCTGGCTCTCAAGCTGACTTTCCAACTTCGCTGACTAAATGTATCCTAGTGGCTTTATTTGAAAATACCTTATTTAGAATAATTACTTATTTCTAGATTTGTGCTTTCCTTCTAACTCCCTCTTCCCAACATGGTCTCTAGGTAGAAGAAAAACTTAAATTTGCAACAAGAGATAGGAAGTGTCTCATCCTCATGATTTCCACTGACTGCGTGACTCAATGACTGACCATTTGGTCAGAGCAGAGACTCCTCTTCTCACTGTACCTGCTAAAATGTATCTGGCCTACCTGGTCACTGCATACTCTAAAGTAGTATGTCTAGAGATGTGGTTGCTCCTACTCAATCATTTTAAAGTTAGACTCATATGTGATGCTAACAATAATAGAACTTCACTTTGCTTCCAGTACAGAAATTCCCACAATCTCCCTATCCCAACCTCAGTTGTCTTATGACCAGTGATTTTCTCACAACTTTCTTTTCCCATCCTCAACCTTTATTGTAATAGGCAAGTTTCTTTGTCACGAGCAACAGAAGTAGATTCTGCCTGAAAGGGGGGTGGGAGAGGGGAGGGGAAGAAGAAAACCTATTAAAAGTTTTCCTGAGGCTTGAAAGAACATTGAAAAGGTTATAGAACCTGACTTAAGTGTGGACTTCTAGGAGCACAATCCAAAATTATGCTATAGGATTTCCACTTTGGAGTAGAATATTGTAGGTGGCAGCAGTAGGTGGCAGCAGGTCAACATTCCCACTGCAGTGGACAGAAAAAAATGGATAGACTACAAGAATTCTATTATTAAATGCATTATAGAACCATGAAAACAAAGTCTAAAGACTAAAAAGTCTAAAAGTCTAGTACTTCATAACTGAACTGATGATCTTCAGATGTTTTTGTCCCTGGCAAGAATTGCTGATTTTTAAGAGCATGCTGAAGATTCAGCTTGAATTAAGTAGAGATATTCTAATTCTATTAAGGAAAGGGAATCAATGAAGCCCTTGAAATTTACATTGGCTATATATCATGTTTTAAAAACTAAAGTAATTCTGAAAACATGATCTGTTTTCTCCCAAGAAATTTTTTTTTTTTTTTTTAGTAGTGAAGTAGCATAAAAGCCTGGTGTTCTAAACTGGAAACAAGGTAAAATCCCCTATGGTCTATGGTAGTTAGAAGACCAAAAACAAAACAAAACAAAACAAAAAAGAAAACAAACACAGGACATAAGAAACACATTAAGACACAGTCAAAAGCTATTAATGTACACATAAATTGAACTCCAGGAGAAGAATGAAAGAAATTTAGGAGAAATAATTATAATATAACATATAATATAATAGCCAAGTCTTTTCCAAAACTAATAAAAGACAGCCAACATAGATTCAAGAAGCTCAACAAGCCTATAGCAAGATAAATGAAGAAGAAACGAACAAACAAAAAACACCAAGGCTCATGATAATCAAACTTCTGACACCCCAACAAAGAAAAACAACCTAAAAGCAACTAGAGGAAAAAAATACACACTATCTCTGGGAAAGAAACAGCAAGACTAACAGCTAACTTTTCAATGATACTATAAAATCTAGAAGACAATGAGATGGCATCTATAAAATGCTGGAAGAAGAAAAAAACTGCTAATCTAGAATTTCTTATCCAGCCGAAATAGTCTCTAAAAATGAAAGCAAACTACAGATATTTTCTACAATAAAATAAACTAAGACAATTTGTCACCAAAAGACCCAAACTAAACGAAATACTATTCTAGGTCTCAGGTAGTTCAAAGAAAATTTATTTTTCTTGCTCCTGAAGTTTGCTAGGAAATCATTACATTTTTGGAATTTATGTTACAAAAGAAGGATCTGAGGTTTATATTCCCATTAAGTAGTCCACAGTTTCCTTCTAGGGAAAAAAAGAATCACATAAGCCAATTCCCATTCTTGAATTACAATCCTGGCTTTCTCCAAACATATTGAGTAGTTTCTATTTTTTTTTTTTTAAGTTCGTATCATGACACCAGTGAATTTTGTATTCTGTACACTAAGCATGTAATAAATAAATACAGAAATGTGTATGAATTTTTTGATTTTCAGTCCAAGAGCACTGAAACATGAATTTTTAAAAATGCTAATATTTGTCTTTAATATAGCCTTTTAGAGTTTAAAGTGTTGATACATGGTGTTATTTAATGCTTACAAACCTCCAGATAATAGTATTCAAATTTATACACAAGAATAATAATGCATCTCCAATGAGTTAAGCAACATATTGAGTGTATGTCTATATATATCTTTTCTGAAATTAGGTGGGAGAAAAGTTTGGAAGAAATAAAGAGAGCTAAGCCTCAAAGAGGTCAAGTATCCAGATTCAAATTCAGATCTCTTATCCAAAATTATCAACTCTGTCCACTAACTAAAACAAACAAATTCAAAATGGATTAAAGTCCTATATTTGAGACCTGAAACCATAAAAACCTTAAGAGGAGAACACAGGCATAACCTCTCTGACATCAGGCATAGCCCCTTCCTTCTAGATATGTCTCCTGAGGCAAGGGAAACAAAAGCAAAAATAAACTAGTGGGACTACATCAAAATAAGCTTCTGCATAGCAAGGGAAACAATCGGCAAAAGTAAAAGGCAATCTACCAAATGAGAGAGGATATTTGCAAATGACATATCTGATAAATCATTAGTATACAAATATGTAAAGAATTTATAAAACTCAATACCCCAAAAATGAATAATCCAATCAAAAATGGGCAGAAGACATGAATAGACATTTTCCCAAAGAAGACATGCAGATCACCAACAAATACATGAAAAGATGCTCAATATCACTGATCATCCGGGAAATACAAATCAAAACTACAATGAGGGGCACCTCAGTTGAGCACCAACTTTTGGTTTTGGCTCAGATCAATCCCATGGGTTGTGAGAAAGAGTCCCGAGTTGTGTCTGGCTCCACATTCAGCAGGAAGTCTGCTTGAAGATTCTCTCCCTCTGCTCCTCCCCCACTCATGTGCATGCTCTCTCTCTCTCTCTCTCTCATTCTCTAAAATAAATAAATAAATCTTTAAAAAAAAAATATAATGAGATGTCACCTCACATGTGTCAGAATGGCTAAAATCAACAACACAAGAAACAACAGGTGTTGGCAAGGATATGGAGAAAAAGGAACCATCTTGCGCTGTTGGTGGGAATGGAAACTTGCATAGCCACTTTGGAAAACAGTATGGAGGATCCTCAAAAAGTTAAAAATAGAGATACCCTATGATCCAGCAATTGCACTACTAGGTATTTACCAAAAGAATATAAAAATACTAATTCAAAGCGATACCAGTACCCCGGTGTTTACACAGCACTATCTATAAACAGCCAAATTATGGAAACAGCTCAAGTGTCCACCAACTGATAAATAGATAAAGAAGATGTGGTATATATATCAATGGAGTATTAGTTAGCCAAAAAAAAAGAAAAAAAAAGAATGAAATCTTGACATTTGCAATGACATGGATGGCACTGGAGAATATTATGCTAAGCAAAATAAGTCAGAGAAAGACAAATATCATATGATTTCACTCATATATATAATTTAAGAAACACAACAAATGGGCAAAGGGGAAAAAAGAGAAAGCGAGAGACAAGCTATAAGAGACTCTTAACTACAGAGAACAAACTAATGGTTACCAGAAGGAAGGTGAGTGGGGGAATGGGTTAAATAGATAGTAAGGATTAAGGAGTGCACTATCATGAGCACCAGCTAATGTATGGAAGTGCTGAATGGAATGTACTCCATCGTACACCTGAAACTAATATTAGTGTAGGTTAATAATTACTAATATAACCTACACTAATTAGTATAGATTAACTAGTTACTAATATAACTGTAGGTTAACTAACCAGAATTTTTTTTTTAAGATTTATTTCTTTATTTTAGAGAGAGAGAGAGCAGGCCACGGAAGAGGCAGAGGGAGAGAGAGAATCCTAAAGCAGACTCCCCACTAAGCCCAGAGCCTCACATGGGGTTCAATCCCAGGTTCCTGAGATCATGCCTTGAGCTCAAATCAGGAGTAAGATGCTTAACTGACTGAATCATCCAGGCGTCCCAACTAACTGGAATTTAAATAAAAACTTAAAACAAACAAACAACAAATATGTATATATTGTGTACACAAATATGCATATATATACACATTTGTAACATGTATATCTACATATTTGTTTTATACATAATAAATACAAATATTCATATTTTAATTACCATATGCTTAATAAATGTGATCTTTCAAGCAGAGAAGATAAAAGCAAAGTCCCCAGAATAAGTGTCTGTCTAGTAATAGTCTTTAGAGTTATATTAATAAGGTAAGACCTCTGTGAAGATTATCCTTTAATTTCCAATTTTGAGATACTGTAAATATAAGAGTAACATAACAGATATCTATGAACCTACAGTCAAGTTAAATACCTAGTAACATTTTTCACTTCTCTTCATTTCATCTATTTTGATTTTAAAGAAATCAATTTTTTTGATTTCCTCCTTTCTTCCCCAAAAGCAGCCAGTCTTCTGAAGTTGGTATGTTTTTATGCTCTGAGTCCAAACATGTGTGTCTACTAACAACTTTTACTAATGTTTGGTTGTTTTTATTTATATAAGAACTATATCAAGTTTTTTGTTATATACTTAAAAAAACAGTATGTTGGGTATTTATACATGTTGACTGCATGTAGATCTTGTTCATTTATTTTATTTTTTTGTGAAATGTTCCATTGTCATAAAAAACCAGTTTATTTAGCAGACCTTAGACAGATGGGTAATTAGATCATTTCTAATTTTTTGTTATTACTAAAGCAGCTACAATGAATATTTTTTGCACATCTTTTTCTACAATATATGAGAATTGTTTAGAGTAGATACATCTAGGGCACATACACTTGCTGAATATAACGTGTGTGCATTTAAATTTTATTAGATATTGATTAATGACTCTCCAATTGTGCTATGCTGATTTACACTTTTAATCATAATGCTTAAATGAGTCCCTTTCCCACATCCTCACCAACGCTTACAGATGCCAGACATTATATAATATTTACCATTCTGAAGGATGTGAAAGATAATCACATTATTGTCATAATTTTAAAAGGTTCATTTGCCAGATGTGTTTCCTATATATGACCTTTGACAATTTTCTTTTAGGTAGTTGGTGTATTCAATATTAATATGTACAAATTGTTCTAGATAATTAGCCTAGAATTAGTCTACAGAATAATCCTTTGTTCTTTGTATTACAAATAACTTCTCTCAATCAAAATAAATAAATAATATGCCCAGGGCCTTTAATGATGAAAAAAATTTCTACCTTCATAATCAAGCACTAGATACTACAATTTCATTGCTCTCACTACTCTGCCAGGTACAGTTTCATTCCAGTTGTTAATGCCACCAACATTAAAAGCACAGTCTATGTTAAAAAATTGACCTTATAAGCACTTCTAATACCAATTTCAAGAAAGAAAAAGAGTTCACTATCACTTCTCCCTTGCTATCTCCTCAAAGTCTTTCATAGGTATGTGCGAAGGTAGAGCTATAGGAGAAAGTGTGTATCTAGCATTTTCAACCTTTGTAGGACAGATCATCTTCATCCCACTCAAAAAGAGGAGTCTCTCCCAAGAAGAAAATAGTTTAGATGCTGCATTGACTAAACAAGTAACAAAGGTCCACCTCATTGCCTTTGATTGGCATTAATACCTAAGAGCATCTAAAAGTAAGTGAAATTGATTCTAGCCCTGCTTCTGTGGAGCTTTTGATTAAAATTAATTATAGAAAAAATAAATGTAATAATTTTTCTATGCTTTCAACAAATCTTCCAAAGAGAAGAAGAGATAAGGTCTTCATATTCTGCCAAATGACCTACAAATCATCCATAACTTATGACAAAAGTAAATTTCTCAAAGTACACTGAGAACCAAACACAGCAAAGTTCACCATTCTTTTCACAAATAAGGCATGTTAATAGATTCCTTCTTAGAATTTATCATCTGCTAATCAAATTCTTGCCTTGATTCACCAAGTCTGATAAAGAGAAGAAAACAGAACTTCTGAAAAGAAGCTTTGAACACTAATCTATGTTTAAATCTTAATTTTTATGACTTTGGCCTTCATAAAAATCCCTTAATCTCACCAACCTTTCATTTTTCACAGGAAAATAAGACTATGAATACTTACCTTGCAGTGTATTATAAAGATTCAAGAGTATATACACTAAAAATGTTGATCATACACTTAAAAAGCTTTTAACATGTAACATAAGGATACTTGAAATATCTTCAATGAAATTTAGAAAGCTATATATTTTCCTTGGGGAAGAGAAGGAAATGCAGGTTAGTAAATTTTATCATGGAATTACAAGTACCTGGGAATAAAAAACAAAGAGAAGATTCTCTGCTTTGAGTGTTTCCACAAACAATTTGAAAACAGGTGAGAATCTAATGGATTCAATTTTTAGGAAGAGAAGCTTAACCAAAAGAAAATAAATAACTTATTTGATCTCTTACAGTTAAATAAGAAAAACTAGGGGTTTCTCTCTTTCTCTCTCTCCCTCCTTCTCCCTCTCTCTCTCTCTCTAAGAAAGAGGAATGGGAGAGGCAGAGGAAGAGGGAGAGATAGAATCTTAAGCAGGCTCCATGCCAAGCACACAGTCTAACGGAGGCTCAATCTCATGATCCTGAGATCACGACCTGAGCCGAAATCAAGAGTCAGATGCTTAACCAACTGAGGCACACAGGCACCCTGAAAGACTAAGACTTTTTAAATATGCCTCTCATGTTTGTATAAACCATATTTAGCCTTCCTTAAAAATATTTCTTCAAGGGGCGCCTGGGTGGCCCAGTCGTTAAGCCTCTGCCTTCGGCTCAGGTCATGGTCCTGGGGTCGTGGGATCGAGCCCCGCATCGGGCTCCCTGCTCAGCAGGAAGCCTGCTTCTCCCGCTACCATTCCCTCTGCTTGTGTTCCCTCTCTCACTGTGGTTCTCTCTGTCAAATTAATGAAATCTTTTTTTTTTTAAGATTTTATTTATTTATTTTACAGAGGAGAGAGATCACAAGTAGGCAGAGAGGCAGGCAGAGAGAGAGGGGGGAAGCAGGCTCCCCGCTGAGCAGAAAGCCCGATGCAGGGCTCGATCCCAGGACCCTGAGATCATGACCTGAGCCGAAGACAGAGGCTTTACCCACTGAGCCACCCAGGAGCCCCAAATAAATAAAATCTTTAAAAAAATTTTTTTTTTCTTCAAATATGTTCTAGAATCATCAGAGTCTACTCTCATAACTATATTTTCAGGGGGGGAAGTAGACTGGTTAACAGTAATTATTTTCAGTGTAAACACAGTTTCCATTTGCCTGTCCCTGTCAGACACTTCCCAACCAAAGACCATTAGACTTGAACCTCATCTGTGAGACTATAACATGTAGGCAACCAAAAGCACTGAAAGAATTGACTTATTTGTCAGTTCCGCTTCAAATTTTTCAATTCCATGTCAAAAGCCGTTACTTGTAAATGCAAAGTATAAGAAATTGCTATATCAGACTACATTATGTGTCAACTCAATTTCTTCATTTAAGCATCAAAAAGTAAGAGCACTGTGTGAGTGTATATGTATGATTCTGAGATAACATTATGGTCAGTCATTTGGCTAGTAGAAAATTAGAAGGACTTTTTCCAATAGAAACAGTAGAAAAGTACATAAATATAAAATTTCAAAGTGCCTAAACTTTCTACATTCTACATTTATATTGGTATATATTTCATAACCTACATTAGCAAGAAAACGAAGAGTGTGGAAGGACTTGAAAAATCATTTAGTTTTCTAAAACTTATCTTTTTGCTTCAGCAATATAGGTCATATTGTTATTTTCTTAAAGCCCTAGAAATAATCATTTTATTAGATCAATTAAATGTCTTATACTACTAAAAAGCTATAGGAAATATTTTTCATGCATTGAAATTTCCCTAACATAGAAAATAAACTTAAAACTCTCAAAAAACTTTCCCACTTTTATAATAAAGGTGATAGTATAAAAAAATTTGAGTAGAGCAAATCCAAAAAAGGGAATTTTTCTCTCTAGTTCTTTACAAAATGTGCCATCACAAAATCTAGAATCCAGAAATGTTACAGTTACTTAGGTCACCAAGGAAAACCCTTCATCTATCTTCTAATTGATCAAAGGAAAAGCTAAAGAAGAGTGACTTGACCAGGCCTATACAGCTACTGAGTGGCAGAGATGAGTCAAGGTTAAAAGCTGGGTAGTCTCCTGGCTCAGCCTTTTGTTCCTACATATATAGTGACCCACACGATGGTCGAAAAAGTGGCATGGTATGGCTGCATAACTGCATATCTCATATTAAAATCATCAACAGAACTATACACTGGATTTAAATAAGTTCCCCATTCGTTTATTCAATGATATTTTTCAATATCTTCTATATGCCAGGTGTAATGGTAGGTTTTGATTACATAGCAGCATGAGCTACATTCTCATAAAGCTTAATGCCCAATACAGGTGAAAATTTTTAAGCAAATTTTAAACAATGTATAATTATAAATGATGAAAGTGTGGCAAGAATAACAAGAAGGATTTACTTGGTTCTGTTAGTCTCTATGGGAACTGATAGTTAAAACAACACAAAATTATGAATATAATTTTTTCAGTGTAAGAAAGAGGAAGAGAGTATTTCAGACAGAAGTAAATAAATGCAGGGGCAAAGGTGAAGAAAGAACTCATCATATTTAGGATTAGAAAAAACAGCCAGTGGGGCGCCTGGGTGGCTCAGTAGGTTAAAGCCTCTGCCTTCAGCTAAGGTCATGATCTCAGGGTCCTGGGATCAAGCCCCGCATTGGGCTCTCTGCTCAGCAAGGAGCCTGCTTCCCCCCTCTCTCTCTGCCTGCCTCTCTGCCTACTTCTGATCTCTCTCTCTCTGTCAAATAAATAAATAAATTTAAAAAAAAGAAAAGAAAAAAGAAAAAGAAAAAACAGCCAGTATGGCAGAAGCACAATGAATGAATGGAAATGGAAAAAATTAAAGTTCAAAAGTGGGCCCAGAGCCATATTATCTGATCTTGTAAGCCTAAAGAGATTTTTATTTTATCATAATTAAATATAAAAACATTAATGTTTGTAAGCAGAAAAGGACATGATCTTATTTTCATTTTTAAAAGATCATTCTGAATGCTGCATGAAGAATTAGAAGGCAGTTAAGAGTAGAGAGTAGGAAGCAAGCAAAAATGCTACCACAAGTTGGACTGACAAAGAAGATTCACTTTCCTGTAATCAGGAATGATAGAGAAGGAATTACTACAAACCTAATGGAAAATTTTTAAAAGATCATATGAGGACATTATCAAGAACAGAATACCAACAAATTAGATAACTTAAATGACAAAGAAAAATCCTAGAGAGGCACAAACTATCAAATCTGACCTCCAACCTCCAAATAGTAAATCTAGATAAATCTATAACAAATAAATTATGAATTAGCAATTTAAGTTTCCAAATGGCTTCACCAGTAAATTTTACCGAATATTTACAGAATTAATGCCAATTCTTCACAAACTCTTCAAAAAATAGAAGAGGACAGAGAAGGCCACTTTGAGAATAGTATTACCCTGACACCACAACCAGATAAACACGTCACAAGAAAAAAATATAGACAAATTCTTTTTATTAATAGAGATACAAAACTCAACAAAATACTAGCAAATTTAATGCAGCAATATTTAAAAAACAATTATACATCATGACAAAGTGGCATTTACCTCAGGAATTCAAGGCTGGTTTAACATCTGAACATATTTTCTATCTATCTATCTATCTATCTATCTATCATCTATCTATTTATTTATTTAAAATAGAGCATGCCAGTGAGCAAGCAGGGGAAGGGGTAGAGTGGGAGGGAAAGGGACAAGCAGACTCCAACCACAATGCAGGGCTCTATCTCATGACCCTGAGTTCAAGATGTGAGTTGAAAGCAAAAGTCAGACACTCAACCAACTGAGCCACCCAGGCATCCCCATCTAAACATCTATTAATATAATATACCATACTAATAAAATAAAGGATATGATCACCTCAATAGACAAAGAAAAAAATGACAAAATCCAACACGCTTTCATAATGAAAAACACTCAACAAATGAGGAGAATGGAAATTCTTCAACCCAGTTAAGGACAGCTACAAAACAACACCTAATTTCCTAGTTAAAGGTGAAAGATTGAATTCTTTCTCCCCAAAATCAGGAATAAGAAAAGAACATTTCCTTTTCACCACTTCTATTCAACACCGTACTGGATGTTTTAGCTGGAACACATAAGCAGTAAAAATAAATGAAATACATCTGAATTGGAAAGGGAAAAGTTAAGCTATCTCTATTCACCGGTGCCATAATTTTGTACATATAAAATATTAATATGCACTAACAAAAGCAAAAACAAAAACAAAAAAACTACTAGAATAAATGTGTCCGGCAAGTTTGCAGCATATACAATCAATATAAAAATCAGTTGTATTTCTATATGCTATCGATGAACTGTCCAAAATTAAGAAAAATCTCCACTTATAATACATCAAAAAAATAAAATACCTAAGAAAGACATGCAAGACTTAGAAAAATAAGACTTATACACTGAAAAATATAAAATATTGTTGAAAGACATTAAGAAGATTCAAATAAATGAAAACAAATTTCATGTGTTCAGAAAACTTAATATTATTAAGGCAGCAATATTCTCCAAATACATCTACAGATTAACAAAATCCCTATCAAAATCCTAGCTATCTTTGCTGCAGAAATTGGCAAACGTGTCCTAGAATTCATATGGAAATGCAAGGGACCTAGCCAAAATAATATTGAAAAAGAAGAACAAATTTGGAGTACTCACACTTTCAATCTCAAATCTTACTGTAAAACTACAATAATCAGAACAGTATGGTACTGACATAAGGATAAGCATATAGTACAATGAACAGAATTGAGAGTTCTGGAATAAATCCACATATTTGGAGTCACCTGATTTTTTACAAGGGTGCCTAGATAATAACATTTTCAACAAATAGTGTCATGACAAATGAATATCCACATGCAAGAGAATGACAATGGACACCTATTTTTTTTTTAAGATTTTATTTATTTGACAGAGAGAAACACAGTGAGAGAGGGAACACAAGCAGAGGGAATGGTAGCGGGAGAAGCAGGCTTCCCGCCAAGCAAGGAGCCCGATGCGGGGCTCGATCCCAGGACTCTGGGATCATGACCTGAGCCGAAGGCAGACGCTTAACGATTCAGCCACCCAGGCGCCCCTGGACACCTATTTTTAAAAAAAAACTAAAATTAACTCAAAATGGATCATTGACCTAAATATAAGAACTAAACATATAAAACTTTTATAATAAAACTTGGAGTAAAAATTCATGACCTTGGATTAGACAGTGCTTTCTTAGCTATAACACCAAAAGCATAAGAGACAAAAGGAACTTAGATAAAACGGAGTATGTCAAAATTTTAAAACTTCTGTCCTGAAAATGACAACCATCAAGAAAGTGAAGAGTCCACAGAATGAAAGAAAATATTTGCATATCATATATCTGATAAAAACCTTATAATTATAACAACATATAAAGAATCCTTACAACTCGGGGCGCCTGGGTGGCTCAGTGGGTTAAAGCCTCTACCTTCGGCTCAGGTCATGATCTCAGAGTCCTGGGATCGAGCCTCACATCGGGCTTTCCGCTCAGCGTGGAGCCTGCTTCCTCTTTCTCTGCCTGCCTTTCTGCCTACTTGTAATCTCTGTCAAATAAATAAATAAAAGCTTTAAAAAAAAAAAAAAAGAATCCGTACAACTCAATAATAAAAACACTAATTATCCAATTAAAAAGTGGGCAAAGAGAAAACATGAACAGGTATTTCTGCAAAGAAGACATCCAAATGGCCAGAAGACACATTAAAAAATGCTTAACATCACTTGGCATCAGGGAAATACAAATCAAAACCACAGTGAGACACCACCTCACACCAGTCAGAATGACTAAAATTAACCAGTCAGGAAATGACATGTGTTGGCAAGGATGCAGAGAAAGGGGAACTCTCCTACATTGTTAGTGGGAATGCAAGCTGGTGCAGCCACTCTAGAAAACAATATGGAGGTTCCTCAAAACTTGGAAATAGAGCTACTCTATGACCCAGCAATCGCACTACTGGGTATTTACCCTAAAGATACAAATGTAGTGATGCAAAGGGGCATGTGCACCTGAATGTTTATAGCAGCAATGTCCACAACAGCCAAACTATAGAAAGTGCCTAGATGTCCATCAACAAATAAATGGATAAAGAAGATGTGGTGTGTGTGTGTGTATATGTGTATATATATGTATATATATATATATGTATGTATATATATATGTATACACACACACACACACACACACACACACACACACACACACACACACAGTGGAATACTATACAGCCATCAAAAATGGAATCTTGCCATTTGCAACAATGTGGATGGAACTAGAGAACAATATATTGGATTTGTTAGAACAATATCTAAGGATTTATTTTCTTTTTTTTTACGGATTTATTTTCTTCTGTGCTTTTATTGGGTATAAATATCTATTGACTTATATATTGGCTTTTAATTTTATAATATTGTCATTTTTCTATACTATGAGGCTTGACTTGCCACAAAAGGAAGCGGCATTGTAATATAGTGCCAGTACCCCAGTCATAAAGGCAGATTATATCTATCAACCCATTTTTTTAGGGAGATTGCCAAATTGTTTCCCAAACATCATTTATCATACTAATGTTTACTTATATTTTATGTAATACAACTTAACTGTAATAATTGACTTAATGGTCTATGACCTCCTGCAGCATGTCCCTGATCTGATGAAAAACCACAGGGCCTCCTTCCTCAAACTTGAGTTGTCCCAGAAGTTTCCTCCTACTCCCAATCTCTTTCCTTTTTATGAATTGAAAGAAACTTTATATGGGAGGTATGAGAGTCTGAAATCCATAATGCCTATAATCATCTACTACATGAGCCAAATTACAGTGGGGAGAGGGGCAGAAGGGGAACTGCAGTAAGTTCTGAAATTCAGGCCTCAGTCTCAATTCAAGGCAACGTGTTGAGACCTAGCAAACACCAATTATTGTAGACTAATACATCAGTCATTTAATGAACCTTGTAGCATGGCCACAGTACAGAGTACTAGGGATTCTTAAATTTCTATATTATTCTAGGTTCAAATGGACAAATAAAACGTGTTAGATACAGGAAAACCTAGAATTTCGGATTTAATTAATTTATATTTTAGCTCATTATCCCAATGAAAACATACAGTTTTATGCAGAATAAGAACAATATCTCTACTGTTTGAAGACTGCGAGATGGTAAGATTGCAAAAAGTTCTGAAAATGGTTTTTCAGAATTGTCTGAGAGAAAGAAGTTGGTCTTTCTTCATGTAATTAGACTACATACAAGTGAAACTTGGATTCTATAGGTGGACATCTTCTACCTATTACACTTGCTTCAGCAAAGCAGAGAATCCATTCTGCAAAGAGATAAAATAATGTTGCAGATACACAGAGTCTAGCAAGTAAGGATCCTCCTGGCTTTAGTAAACTGATCCAGTCCCTGCCTGCCTTTGAGTTCTATGAAACACCTCTGTTCTCTCCTAATAAATTTCATTTTTCTCTTCCAGCTCACTTTAATCAGACTGATGTAATCAGAGTTCAAAGAGAGAAGTCATAGGTGAGAAAGTGGACTAGGCAGGACCAGATAGGAGAAAACGGACATACAAGTCAATGGTAAGGTATCATGATAAAATAATACAGAAATATATGTGCCAAATAAACCATTCTAGACTGTTGCTCATACACTGTGGCATTCCTTCTGTATGGCCTGGACCAATCTCTAACTAACAAGAGACCAAGAGGAGTTGCTTGATGTGTCTTTTCCCTATATATTCTAATCCTTCTCTCTCTGAGTGAAGAGATTAAAACAACAACAAAATTTGTCTTTCTAAAAAAGTGAAAACTGTCCTTTTTCAACCAAAACAAACAAAAACTACACTTCTGCATCTTCTTGCCCTTACTCAAATGGCTTTTTCCATGACCATTCTATCAAGAATGCATTCTCAAACATTCTCTGGTCCCTCATTACCATAACAGATCATTACTGCTCCTGACAATTCTCCATAAACAATTTCTCTCCCATTCCTTCCTTTCTCCATATTTTCCTTCCTTTTCTACTCTCTCTCATCCATTCCCTTCTCCATATTTCTCTTCCTTTTTTTTTTTTTTTGAAGATTTTATTTATTTATTTGACATTTGACGGAGAGAGAGACAGCAAGAGAGAGAACACAAGCAGGGGGAGTGGGAGAGGGAGAAGCAGGCTCAGCTCCTTGTCCTCTTCTACTAAACAATTTAACAGCCTCTAAACTGGTCTCCTTGTTCTCAGCTTTCCTCTTTTGAATCCATCCCTTAAAATATCATTAGAATTATCTCTAAAAAAACAAATATGACTGGGTCCTCTATCATTTAAAGATCTTTGAGGTCTTGTTGCCTTAGATTAAATTTATACTTCTTAATATGGCTGTTAAAACCACTTTCAATCTTATCCCAACTTATTTTTTCCAATTTTATCTTCCACAAACCCCTCCCATATACCATACCCTACATTATAGTGCATAATCCCAAATACATTACATTTTATGCTTTTGTGTTTTTTAAATGTTGTTCCCTTTGTCTAAAATGCTCCCTCATACGTATCATCTTTCCATTCTATGCCTCATGAATTTTTTAAAGTTCTCCTCTATGAAACTTTTCCATGCTTTTAGCTACTACTATAGCTTATAAGAGATATATTGGCTTGTGACAGCAATAGGGCACTTGCCACACTATACAGAGCAATTTCTACAATCCTCCCACTGGAATGTAAATCCCTGGAAGCCAGAGACAACACATTATTAATTTTCATATCTATTATGTCTAGAAATGTCCCTTAAATATTAAATAAATATTTATTAAATAAAATTATTAGTCAATCTACAGTTAAAATGTTAAAAATGGCATTTCTATCTCCCATGATTTATAGATTGGCATGGCAATGCTTTTACTTTAAAATAACAAAGCCGGGGTGTCTGGAAGTTTCAGTCAGTTAAGTGTCTGCCTTTGGCTCAGGTCATGATCCCAACAGTCATGATCAAGTGGGATCAAGTCCTGCATCAGGCTCCCTACTCAGCGGGGAGCCTGCTTCTTCCTCTACCACTCCCCACAGCTCCTGCTTTCTCTCTCTGTCTCCCAAGCTCTCTCTCTCAAATAAATAAATAAAATCTTTTTTAAAAATAAAATAAAATAATAACCCAACAAAGTCATTCATTCATTCATTCAAATTATAGCCAGCACATTCTAGAAAGAATAAAAACTTAGTGAAACAAGTCTTGTTCCAATAATAATGCTCTTTTCAAAAGTATTAAATGAGGGGTACAAGGATGAGGAGGAAAATCTAAAACAATAGATTTTATACCTAAATGATTTTCCACCTTGAGAAATTTTCACCAGCTCCAATTTTGTGATTTATTGAGTTCTTCCAATTGCTTCCTATGTCCAAGTTGTCTGGAATAATATTGTGAATGTTAGCAGTCGTATGAAGTTAGTATAGCTCTAATGATTCTGCCAAATGTCATTACCTCATTTCTTAAAATGAGCTATGGAAATAGTTGGAATCATCCTACACAGACCTTTAATGACCTCAAATAAAGAAATAAAAAATAGTAAAGATATGAGAGCTAGTGAAATTCTTCTATGCTTTGTGATTCAAAAGTATCAATATGACTGACCAAATCTACCAACATTTGCTTAATTTGAGATGTAAGTCTATATAAAACGCAAATAAATAATTAGATATTTATATGACCCAGATTTTGTGGCTCTTTTAGCCAGTGGATTGCCTCATTTTGACCCACAAAAAGTCAACTAGCTATTTAGACATAGGACATAAGCCAGAGATCTAAAAGATCATCAAAAAATCTCATTGGCATCTAATTTAAGGCAGAGCGAAAAGTTTTCGGAGACCATTGTCTGGTACCATACAGATAACCTGTTCTTTCCCATTTCCACCCTCCTAAAACTGGATATAGTTGTATGTATGTGAATATCTGCATTTATCCTCTCTCTCTATATATATATATATTCAACCCTCACTGTTCAAAGATCCCATAACTGTGAATTCACCTACTTTCCAAAATTTATTTGTGAACCCAAAAATCAATATTCCCGGGGCGCTTGGATGGCTCAGTCACTGGGTGTCAGCCTTCCACTCAGGTCATGATCTCAGAGTCCTGGGATTGAGCCCTGCATCAGGCTCCCTGCTCAGTGGGAAGCGTGCTTCTCCCTCTCCCACTCTCCCTGCTTGTGTTCTCTCGCTGTCTCTCTCTGTCGAATAATTAAAAAAAAATATTCCCATCGGTTTTGTGATAATCCATGAATGTGCTCAGAGCAGTAAAATATTTAAGCTGTCCAAAGCACTCGTTTTCAGCTGAGGTCAAAAAAACAATGTTCTCCTTCCTTATTCACTCTAATAAAGAGATGACCAGAGATTGAGATGTAGGGGCAGTGCAGTAATGTGGGAAGTCCTGGCTCCAGGGCCAGCTGAATGGAGTTTGAATCCCAATTCTGCCACCTGTTTAGTGGGACAGCTTCAGGCAAATCACTAAGCCCTTCTACACCTTGTTTTCTGTTTTGCAAAATAAAGAGAATGGCATCCAGTAGGGTGAGTTATTTTTAGGGTTAAATATTATACAGTATGTGAGATATACAAATTTGTTTGTTTGCTTGCTTGCTTGTCTCCCCTGGGAGCTAATCAATGTGTGTGCTAATTCAGTGTTTACAGCAACTTTATACTACATAACTACCACAAATATCAAAAATCCACTATATCTAGGCATTGGTGATGAGACTGAAGTATCACAGTGACTTAAGTTTCCACTCTAAGAGGACAGAGAGATCATTCTTATCCTCAGGCTTTATGTGCACTTATTTTTACATATACTTCAATATTATTACATTGTTTGCCAATTTAACTGCACAGATTTATGTGCTATCTAGTTTTTTAAAACCAAATTCTCATTTTCTATATAAGAGTGTTTATCCAATCATTCCAGCCATGTGGGTGAGTTGGCTTGTGTAAACTACTCATTGACTGATGTATTTCTCTTGATTATATTACTATATAATATTTATGACAGGTTCAGGTCTTTGGCAAAGGTAAAAGACAATTATCAAGAAGCATCTTATAGAAGTGACAGAATTCTTGAATTAAATCAGGGATTTGTCCACTCTGATTAAACAGAAAAACAGAAGTTTTAAATTAGAAACAAATTATGTATTGCTGCTATAACAATCTCTTATAACTCACAATAAGACTATTAAATTAAATATATTTTAAATGGACAAAAGATTAGAATAAGCCACTAAAAATGTATACAAATGACAAATAAGCACATGAAAAAATGGTCAATATCATTAGACATCAGAGAAATGCAGAACAAATAACCATAAGATACCACATTACACACTTACTGGAATGACTAAAATTATAAAAATTAATAATACCAAGTGTCAATGGGGACATGGAAAAACTGGTATTGCCATACATTGCTAATGGGGATGTAAAATGGCACAACCACTTTGGGAAAGTGCTTATAAAGTTAAATATAAATTTATCATATACCCAGCAAATCAACTCTCAGGTAATTACCTCAGAAAAATGAAAACATATGTCCATACAAAGACAGGTACAAATGTTCAGAGTAGCTTTATTCATAATACCCAGGAGCTAGAAAACAACCTGTATGAACAGTTGAATGAATAAGCAAATTGTAAAATATCCATATAATAATGAAAAGGAATGAACTACTGAAACACACAACAACATGAATGAATCTTAAAACCATGATGATAAATTATATAAGCACTCATAAAAGAGTACGTAATGTATAATTCTATTTATGAAATTCTAGAAAGGACAAATCAAGTCTATGATGATAGAAAGCAAATCAGTGTTTGCCAGGAGCTGAGGTAGGTGAGGGCAAGGAATGTAAAAGACGATCATGAGGGAAATTTGGGGTTTATGGAAATGTCCTCTAATTTGATCGTGGCAGTGGGTCCATGGCCACTGTGAGTTTCAAAACTCACTGAAACTAAACTTTACTTTATGCAAATTATACCCAAATAAAATTCATTAAAATTACATATTGCTGCAAATTATCACTGTGAAAGAGAGTTAAGAGAAAAGAAAGAGCTAGAGGATAGGGAAAAAGACAAAATGAAATAATCTGTGGAGGAAGAAAGTAGATAAAGGCAGAACATGATGATGAGATTTACAAAGTTTTCATAATTTTCAGGGGCTTTTAGCAGCAAAATTAAACAGAAAAGTAACATGGTATAATAAGCAACTAACTTTCATCTGTCCTTTAATCCTCCGCCTTTGGGCTAACCTAATAAATTTTGTACAATTTCTGTCATAGAAATAGTCTGATGCCAATATATGCTATGCTTTAGTTATTCATCTGGTAGTAGCCAATGAAGTATGACCAGAAAGAGCTAACTTTTCAAATATCCTTCCTGTAAGGACCAAAAATAAAACAGTGGCTACTTAGAGAGTCACAGCTCAAATCTCAAACCAGTTGGGTAGCTTCTACATAGTTTTTAAAAACAGATAACTGTTAAGTAAAGAATTCATTAACTGAGTCAAATAAATATATACTTGTGTGCCCCATGTTCCAGGCTTTGAAGTAGATTCTGAGGATCCAGAGATGACCAAAACATTGACTCTTCACTGAAAGTGTGCTCAACTGAGACAGAAGAAATTACATACAGAGATAATTATAATAAATATGATAACCTTGGGATTAAGACCCCAATCACTTATGTATATCAGAATCACCTGGGCAACTGCTACATATGGAATTCTTAGTCCTGCATCCGGAGATTATGATTTGTTCATTCTGGGTGGGGCCCTGAAAACTCTATATTTAGTGTTTTGCAGGTGATTCTGATGGACACCGAAGTGTGAGACCACTAACATAAGATTCAATGGCCATTCTAACTGGTGTAAGGTGGTATCTCAATGTGGTTTTGATTTGAATCTCCCTGATGGCTAAAGATGATGAACATTTTTTCATGTGTCTGTTAGCCATTTGTATGTCTTCTTTGGAGAAGTGTCTGTTCATGTCTTCTGCCCATTTTTTGATGTGATTATCAGTTTTGTGGGTGTTGAGTTTGAGGAGTTCTTTATAGATCTTAGATATCAGACCTTTGTCTGTAGTGTCATTTGCAAATATCTCCTCCCATTCTGTGGGTTGCCTGTTTGTTTTGTTGATTGTTTCCTTCGCTATGCAGAAGCTTTTTATCTTGATGAAGTCCCAAAAGTTCAATTTGGCTTTTGTTTCCTTTGTCTTTGGAGACATGTC
>CM053605.1:110959079-110980850 GCA_028646535.1 Procyon lotor | reverse complement strand
AAAAAAAAAAAAGATTCTATGGAAGCACCAAGGATTACCCAAATCAGCCCAGGACTGGTTTGGAAAGTGTTGTTTGAGCTGGTTAAAGGATGAATAGGAGTTACCAGAAAGGAAAGGCTAAGTGGAGGGTTAGATTCTCATAAAGGTGAGAACTGTATAAATAGTTCAAAGTAATTTAAAAGACAGAAAGTGGCAGAGGTGGGGACTATAAAAATCAGATAATGGAGAGGTTTTTTGGTTTGTTTTTAAGATTTTATTTATTTGTTTATTTGAGAGAGAGTATAAGCTGGGAGAGAGGCAGAAGGAGGGGAAAGGGCACAGGGAGTGAGAAAGGGACAAGGGGACTCCCCAATGAGTGAAAGCCCAGGCACAGGGCTCAATCCCAGGACCCCGAGATCATGACCTGAGTCGAAGGCAGACACTAACCAATGAGACACCCAGAGGCCCCAGAAAATAGAGAGTTTTAAGTTAATGAATTAGGGTGATATTCTGGGAGGAGTTAGTCTGATCAGAGACTAGCTGGCTGTCTGATCAGTTGCCCAGTTTGTCTCATCACAAGTGGTCTTACCCCACATCTATAAACAAGACCAAACCAAGAAAAAGTCATGTGAGAGGTAACCATAGAAACACCCTCAGACTCATATCAGCTCAGTTCCCAGACTTATATTGGACTACTTAGCTTAACCCTGCCTACTGTTTCATTTCTGACCTAGATTTTCACCATTTTGCTCAAACTTCTGTTCTGGACCATAGTTTAACACTTTAGTTTAATCATAAATATACGTAGTTTAGTCATCTCTCTTGAACAAGGTTTGTCCCCAGCCTTTGTCCTTTCTTACCTTTAGTGACTGAGGTCAGTATGATGAACCCTGGCAGTCACTTTCCCCTAACAAACTTGCATCACAGACCCTTGAGGAATGTTTGGGCATTTAGGTAACTATAACTGGAAAACCTTTTAAATTTGAAGATGTAAATCCTTGGAAACACTTACACAAGGCCTTTATTTTTTGGTTGCCATGTTCTATCTAGTAAGCTTTTGAGTCTCTTAAGTATTTTTTTATAATTTATTTGACAGAGAGATAGAGAGCACAAATAGGCAGAGCAGCAGCAGAGGGGAGGGAGAAGCAGGCTCTCTGCTGAGCAGGGAGCCCAATGTGAGGCTCAATCTCAGGACTCCAGGATCATGATCTGAGCCAAAGGTAAGCCGCTTAACCAATGAAGCCATCAGGTGTCCTGAGTCTCTTAAGTATTTAAAGGGAATTCTGCACATACCTCACTTGGAAGGCATTTTGTTGTTGTTGTTGTTTAAGTTCAATCATAAATAACTTAAAACACAGACTGAATTTTATGATCCTTTCAACTGCCTAGAAAAAAGTATCAATCTTAATGAGAGATGTGGCAAAAAAAAACCACATAAGATAGATGTTTGCAGGTTTTTCTTAGTCAATGTAATCTTGACTTACAGTTTGTTTGAAGGACAAAAGAGCACTATTTTTAAGCTGGTAGATGACAGAAAACATGTTCTATTAACTAAGGACTAACATCTAAAGTTTTATGAGATATGTAGTTTTATGTATGCTTAAACTTGGCTTTAAGTATCTTCCTAGAAGGTATTACATTGATTATCTATTCAGTTTACTAAATACCTAGTTATATCAAACACTGACTTGTAACTTCAGAGTATATTACTATCAGCCCAGGTCTTTTTTCCTCTTGGCCTTCATTCTTTTATAAAGCCTTCTCTAACCTCCATCTCCACCAAAAGTTCATCTTTTCGTCATCTGAAATGCTTCAAGCCCTCTATAGGTGCATTTCCTTTCATATTATGCCTCCTAGCCTAGAATCCTAGATAGACTACTGAGACAGGGGAAAAAGCATGGAAACAAAAAAAAAAAATCAGAACCCAGCTCAAGGCAACTTGGATGGAATACAACATTTGAATTATCTAAACACCAGAACAGAATCTCTTGAATCCCATATAAGAATCTCTTGAATCCCATATAAGGGATCGTTCCCATTCCCCCTCTGACAATGTGTTCTTCCACTGATCACAAACCAAAACAGTATGCTTTTTAAAATGGAATATCCGACAAGCATTTACTGAAATCTACAAAGTGCCTGGGTTGCCATACAAACCATAAAGTGTAAAATTTGCCCATTTTGCTGATTCTACTTCAAAAGTGAAAGAAGAACTAAGAAACTCTATTAAAGAATGCATTTAGGAGATGCAGTACAAATGTTTGGCTGGGTATTAAAAACATTAAAACATATCAGCAAATTTAGACTTTCACAAGCTTAGTAGCTCTTGTTATCATTCTGAATTTAATTTTAGGAAGCTCATGACCAACAAAAAATCAGAAAACAATATGAATTTTCAATGAACCACTAATAAAAAGTGTCTAGTTTGGCTAGTCTGAAGCTTAGTATGGAAAAACTGAGTCAAAATTTATGTAGTTATAACCATATCCACCAAGTAGACCGGTTTTCCAAGGGCAAGAGAAACTTGCATTTAAAGTAGTTAAAAGAAAGAAATACAGTTCTGCATCATTTTAGCTTGGTACTTCTTTGTCACCCTACTGTGTGTATCACTGCAACCACCTTAGCCCACAAACCTAACAGCTCTATTTTTCAGGGAGTCTTCTAGTCTCATAAAATTTGGTTTCCACCCATTCTAATTGTGGTTTGGAACTGACATTCTAGAGTCCCAACTAGTTATGTAATATAAAATGATGAGCACATTTGAAAAGATTTAGCAAGAAGTATGAAAAAGTTCAACCATTAGGACCAGAAGTTTCACGAGACCAGATTTTCAAGCCAGATATCTGGCACTGTACTTCCTGTTTAGAACTACTGGAAAATATCCATTCTTGTGGTAACAGTACTTGAGACTCAATAGTAACTAAAAACCAGAAACTGACATCATCTGAGATCATTTGGCATTTAGGGGGAAAGCTACTGTTTCTTTCTCTTTATTCAACTGAATTTGGGGATTTTTAAAAAAGATAATCAGAAAATATATTTGACCCATTTCAATTATTTTACATCTATTTAATATGGTTGTAATACATGCAAAAATTACAGTCTCATAGAGAATAACACACAAACATCAATGTTCAGAATGCCACCCAATGTATGAGGAACATAAATGACAAAACTCATTGTAATTACAAATGTATTTAAAACAAGTATAAAATGTGTAAGCCTGATGATTCACAGACATGTACCCTGGGGCAAATAATACATTATATGTTAATTTAAAAAAATTTTTTTTAATTTAAAAAAATAAAACAAGTATAATTGGTAGACAGAGGATAAGGGTCACTCCTAGGTGGAGTAGACCCTATAGTGCTTAAATTAAGTGTTGAAAGATAATAAAGATATTTTATACTCAAAGTTTTCAGTTTGGTGGGGGATGAGGGGAAACATGAGGGGTTAAAGAAAACTATAAATAAAACTATGAGAACCAAAATCCCAGTGCAAATATATGAGAATTGGGAATAGAACAGATGAACCATTACACTAGTTTTGTGTTAGATATTTCTGAAAATTAAAAGAAGTTGGAGATCAGACAGTTGAAAGCCAGGTTAATGAGTCTGAAATTTACTCAGTCATTTACGGAGGCATTACAGTATAGTAGTTAAGAGTCTAGTTGCTATCCCCACCACCACCACCACCCCCCACACACATACATCCACAGTTTGACTCCTGACTCTGTCTTATAAGCTATATGATCTTTAAATAAGTTGCTGAACTCTATAAGGCTCACTGTACTCCACGGTTATATGATAATACTAGCTACCTCAAAGGATTCTTGTGAGGATTAAGTAAGTCTATCCACATAAACTGCTTAGAACTGTACCTAATAGATAGTAAGCACTCCATATTTTTTACCTATTAGAAGTGAGCTTAAAATAATATAACTAAAGTGAAATCATATAAACCAAGGATTTAGGAAGGTTTCAAAATGCACTGCGGAGGGGTAACTATAAGAAATGAGACCAATGAAGAGAATACCACCAATTCTTAAAAGATGTGGCGACTAAGGGCTAAATTAAGGTAGTAGCATGGGAAAGTATAGGAAGGAAAAGATGGTTAAAATATTCCAAAGGTAAATTTGTTAGGACTTGGGCATTGATTTTCTTTGGGAAACAGTAAAAAAGGAATGAGTCATGGATGGCTCCCAGATTTCATCACTGAAGAAAGAGAAACTCCTTTATAAAAATTAGGAAAGTGAGAGATAATTTGTTGAAAAGATCTTAAGTTCAGTCTTAAGCATGATGAGTTTGAGATACTTACATTTTATCCAGGTGGAAATATCCACCAGACCCCTGACAAAGCAGAATGGAGCTCATGAAAGAGAGGGCTAGAGAGATGTAAGATCAGCTTAAAGGTGACAAGACAGAATGTGGGTGAGTAGGGTGTTGAATGGGAAAAGAAAGGAGAGGGACTGGTATATAACTTTGGAGAAAGCCAATCTTTGAACAGGGAGGAAAAAGAGTAACTAACATAGTCAGAAAAAGAACAATCTGGGATAAGAAGGGAGCACTCTTCCAAAGACCAAAGAATAAAAGCCTCTAAGGCATAATGTTAAGGAAATGAAAGAAGATAATTATTAATAAAAAATTACTCTATTTATCCCCTAAAAGCTCACTGTGGTTCTTGGCAACAGATTTAAAAAATGGAGAACAGGGAAGGCAGACTGCAAGGACTAAAAGAATAAGTCATCGAATATAAGGCATCAAGTACAAACCATACTGTTAAGGCATTAAACAGTTGACCATAAAAGAAATTGGACAGTAGACTTAAATAGACAGAAGGTCCAAGAGGTGAATAGCTTTGATAAGGATTTTGTTTTTTGATTGTTTTAAGACAAAGATAAAATGGTGATATGCTCACGCACCTCCCAATGAGAACAGGAAACTAGCCAATCACAATAGATGCTCGCTGGCAGGGTATAGCAGTGCAGAAAAGCTGAATGAGCCCTGTTTTATTTTTTGTTTTTAAGATGTTATTTATTTATTTGTCAGAGAGACAGAGCACAAGCAGGGGAAGAGGCAGGTGAAGAGAGAAGCAGGCTCCCCACTGAGCAGGGAGCCCCACGTGGAGCTCCATCCCAGGACCCTGAGACCACAACTTGAGCCAAAGTGATATGCTTAACCAACTGAACCACCCAGGTGTCCCATGAGCCCTGTTTTTAAGAACAGCGAGAACTGAGCCTATCTACAAGAAGAAGAGAAAGAGGCACAGAAACACAGACAAAAGATAAAGGAGATCACTCTCTGAAAAATTTTATGAAAGAGGTTAAAAAATAATGGTACAGAGAGCACAAGTGACAACTGAGTCACAGAAATAGAAGAGATACATTTTTCTGCTGTGAAAGAAGGGAACAAAAAGAGGTGAAAATACAGAAGAATAGGAGGTTATGGGGAAAGAGCGACAGCAGAGCCATCTGAGGACAAGGACAGGAAAGCTGCTGGAGCTCATGTTGGATGACATGGACAGGAGGCGCAGGGGTCATCTCTCAGAGTGAGGGAGATGTCATAGGATTGGAAGTTGAATAGTGTGGAAAATCTAAAACAGCTGCCATGAGGAATGCAATGAGAATTTAACAAGCAAAGAATAAAGAAAGTTGCATTCTTTATTGACAAGTAGCATTAAGAGCCCAAATGAAGTTAGATAGTGTCAATTTGCAGTGGGCAGGTCTGCACAATTTCATGACTTTCTGTAACACCAAGCAGTTTACATCATCTTATCGCCTCATCAAATGTTCCTCAATAAGTACTTTCCTTTATATTTTTTTTCCAATATACTTTTAAATGAGTCCAGAAATGAGTTAAAAATCCACAACGTGTAATGAAAATCTATTTAGCATAATACAAGAAAGATAAAATTATATTTAACCCAATAAAGCATGTTCAATTTTGTCTCCAATAAAATGTTCTTATCCTCACAATATTATTAGTGAATGATTAAATATTCTTGTCTATTCCAGTAATATTACACAAAATACACTCATATAATTACCACAATAAATAAATAAAATACAGTCCATTTTTTAAATATAACTGATATTTATATTTCATTCCAGAGGTTGGGAAAAAACTACAGCTTGCAAGCTAAATCAGGCACATTATGTTTCCTATGAGCTAAGAATAATTTTTACTTTTTTTTTTTTTTTTAAGATTTTATTTATTTGACAGAGAGAGAGATCACAAGTAGGCAGAGAGGCAGGCAGGAAGAGAGGGGGAAGCAGGCTCCCTGCCAAGCAGAGAGCCCGATGCGGGGCTCGATCCCAGGACCCTGGGATCATGACCTGAGCTGAAGGCAGAGGCTTTAACCCACTGAGCCACCCAGGCGCCCCAATTTTTACTTTTCTAAATGATTGAAAAAATCATAAGAAGAGTATTTCATGACATGAGGAAGATTACATGAAACTCAAATTTCGATTCATAAATAATTTTACTGGGACGTGCCCATGCTGGCTTTTTTATATATTGTCAGTGGCTGCTTCTGCACAGTAAAAGCAGCATTAAATAGCTGCAACAGAGACTATATGGTCCATAAAGTCTAAAATATTTACTATCCAGCTCTTTGCAGAAAAAAGTTTACAGATCCCTGTTCTATTCATCCACTTAACCAACATTTATTGAACACCTACTGAGCATTAGGTGCAATGCTAACGGTTTAGAATAGAAAGATGAAAAGGGGACCCAGTTCCTATCCCCAAGGAGAATATGAACTCTCAATGGTGATGAATTAATGACACTTTAACAGTATTTTGAAATTTATCCATCTGATTAATGTTATATGACAAGGGACCCTCCCAGCCCTGCATCCCCCTTCCATATTTTCCAGAAAAGAAAGCTAAAATATCACATGTGTAAATGGCCTATTCATGGATCACAAAATTCATACATAATAAAGTAGAAGCTAGAATCTGTTTTCTCATGCTGGCCCACTGTACCACCTCACATTCCTCATAACAATAAAATGAGGATGATTTATTGAATCATAAGGGCTATGTGAGAATTGGATAAGATAATGTGAATAAATTTTAAAATAAGTAAACTTTTAAAACTTTCAAAATTATACAAATACAAGAAAGTATTACCATTACAAAGCAATTGGGAAGAAGGACATACACACAATTAATACAAGGCAGAATGTGAAAAGTATCACCAAAGGGTACAAATTGCTACAGTGGTCCATTTCAGAAGAGATCACAGTTCAGTGGGGGTGTCAAGGAAGACTTCGGACAAGGACAGCTTTTGTGCTCAGCTCGGAGGGATGAGTAAGCAACACTTCAATAAAGTATAAAGCAAATGATCAATATTTTGTTTTTTATTTTAATTAGTAAAATATTGAAGTTCTTCATTCCTCAAAATAATTCTCCCATCCTCCATTGTTTGGTTGCTGTTTATCTACAAAATCATGTCAAAGTTAAAATATGTGAACCTCTGTGCCACCTCTGTTAGTACCAAGAGGCCAGACGAACAAGCTGCCACCATGTTCCCCAGCCACAAAGTGGGTACTAATCACCTGATTCCTGCACTTTTTCCTGGAAGTCAGGACCAGCCTGGAAATCATTCTCCACACAGCTCCTCAGGCAGTACCACAGAAGTTAAAACCCATCTGACAGCTCTAGACATTTAAGAAATTAAGCGGTTAACACCATATTGTACTTCAGAAGAATTTATGAAAAGAAATGCATATTATTGCCCTAGGAATGTACAAGTTTGGTTTAATTTGGCCTATTTATGGGAGCAAAATTATTTCCAACTGAATATGTGTACTCTTTGCTAGAAATGAAATTTTTAATTACTCAGAGTTGAAATACCCTGAGGCAGAGTCTGACAGCAGCAACTTCATATATATTCAGGCTTGGGATGTATTACATGATTATAATTAACCTCATTTGAAGGTCAATTGAGGGAACTGTTTTTCGTTATTCTCTGAGACCGTCCTTGGACTCATTATTTTTGCCATGTCTTCATCAGTCAGCTGTGTGTATAGTGGTAGTAAGGATATTTTGACTCTTTTTAACTTGTCCAACTTCCTATTGAAGTAGCATATCCCCTACTTTCCTAACTCACTCTGATTAAGCACTGTAGGAGAGTGAGTCCAGATTGAGAGATGATTCATTATTCTTAACCAAATAAAAATTAAGAATGATGCTATGATATAAAATCTTAATAAGTTCAAATATCCCCAAAATTCTTTTTCTTTAACCAATGTAGGAGACATCTAATGAATTTAATTCATTATGAGAGATTATACATTCTTCAGCAATATCAAATATATAATAAAATAATTGAGAATAAAGCCTCAAATTCAGTACAGTTTCCCTGTGTTATCAATGTATAATCTTACCCAGGATCACTGATATTCAGTGTTGGAGTAGTTACTTGATTGCTGAAGAAAATTTCAATTGGCTCCATCCTAACCTTGACTTCCACACATCTCATGTACAGTAAATTTTTTTTTAGTTAATTACTAAATTAAATGATGGCATGATTGTCACTATATAAAATCTATACTGCGGCAGCATAAAGAGAAGACTGCTTTCTGTCAAAACCCAAAATTATACAATAGATTGGTTACATTACCACCAAATGTTTAAATTCTTTTTTGTAAGTTATTATCATAATTATTCTAATATCTGGAATATTCACTGCATATCTAGTTAAGTTTATTTAATAAACAAGTAAGTCCACTGCAATATTTTTTTCCTTTTAACTTATTCTCCTTATGAGCTATGCTCTTTTATTGTCAAAGCACTACGTGAGATCTCTAGATTGCCTCTTTATGTTACTTGACTTTTTTATTGTTTCTATCTTCATACACCAGTAACTTAACACCCAAACTAGATTGAGAGTTCTCCTTTATTATTTTAGAAACAATTTCATTATGAAATGTTGCAAGTATGCAGATAATTACAGGGAGTCATAAAATATATACCAAACTCCATTCGGTCTTAATTTTTTGCCATATTTGATTTAGATTTTTATGTATTTAAATATTACCAATGGAGTTGTAGCCCACTGCAATCCTGTTTTCTCTCCCTCCCAAGTAGTTTTTATTCAAATTTGGATTTGTCTTTTACAGACATATTTTTATATTACGGTATTTATATGACTGTAGTAGATGCATCCCTAAATGTCATAATTCATTCTGAAAAGAGTTGAAAGAAAAGAAAAAAATTGACTCCTGCAAGAGTCTCTGTGCCTTGCATTTCTCCTTCACCCCTAAAAAACCAGGATTACTTCAAAAGGAAAGAGCAAATTAGAAGTTTCAGAGGAGTCTGGGGCTATGATGGTAGAAAGGACCTGGGCTCTCCTCTTTGCAGGAATCTGGAGAAGCAAGGCAATTTCCAAAATACCCCCTAATGGAGAAGAGAGAAGCTGGCTGGCGGCATATGGGATAAAGGCAGAGAGTGCCTGCCACGACCCAACCAGGTCTCCTGCAGTTCTGGAGTTATGTAGGCAAGTAGTCAAATTTCCCGATATCCCTGAAACTAAGCCCTTTAGGCCCTTAAAGGACTTTCTGGTTAGATAAGAGTACCACAGTGCATGAACCAGAGCCTCACCAGAAGGGGGATGAACATGCTGAGGTGGCAGATGGAGCAAGTTATCTCGACAGATGAGAGACTGGATAGACTGCAACAGCCAGTGGTCAGCTGTGCTCCCCAATGTCATCATGCTAGAGTTAAAAGTACAGTCACTTGGTTTAAATGTGATATTGCTGAGTTTACCCAGAATGCAGTAAGATTATGTGTTCTGCCATAACGGACTGAAACAGAGATTAATGTGAGTTATCTAAAAAGTTAAAAATATTACTTCTTCTCACAGCTGAGTAACTGCTATTATAACCACTACATGCACATTTACAACACTCATCTCTTCACAGTCTTAAATATCTCCCCACAAATCACTTACAAGGTTAACTTTAAATGTTCTGTAAATGGAAATAATTAACCTACTGACAATGCACTTTTTTTTTTTTTTTTTTTTGCAATCTCACCCAGTATGGGGCTCATACCCACAGCCCCAAGATTAAGAGTTACACATTCTTCCGACTGAGCGAGCCAGAAGCCCCAAACTACTGCCATCATTTAAAAGAATTACTTCTGGGGCGCCTGGGTGGCTCAGTGGGTTAAAGCCTTTGCCTTCAGCTCAGGTCATGATCTCAGGGTCCTGGGATCGAGCCCCGCATCGGGTCTCTGCTCGGCGGGGAGCCTGCTTCCCCCCTCTCTTTGCCTGCCTCTCTGCCTACTTGTGATCTCTCTCTCTCTGTCAAGTAAATAAATAAATAAAAAATCTTTAAAAGAATTACTTCTAGAGGTGGTTAAAGGGACACAGATACTTGAGTTATCCTTACACCTTAAGAGTACCTAGAATAAGAAAAATACAAATAGTGTATTCATTAGTTTCAAAATTACAAATCAGAAGCTATAAACAAGACTGACTCTCATAAGAGAGTACACTTCCAGCACCGGTAGCCTATATAGAAGAAACCTTTAAATCTAAAACCAGAACTATGGATTCAATCCTTGTATGTGCAGTTGCTGCTGTACGAATTTGGAGAAATCACTCAGACTCTGAGTTTCAGTTTCTATAAAAATAGTACCTATGGCACAGGATTGTTGTAAGAACTGTTTTTATGTGACAAATTCTGACTGAATGCTTATTTTATATTAAAAACTGACTATAGATATCAAAAATAGAAAATTAAAATGCTGGTCCCTGCCTTAATAAATCCAGAGTTTAGAGGAGGAAATAGTCAGATGGCTAAGATATATAATGTCAGGTATATTATAAGATTATAAGATTTATAATGTCAGTACTTCCTATAAATGAGACTATGTGAGGAAGTAAAAGAAAAAGAAGCACTGAAGAGAAAACTCAGAGCAGTGGATTAAGAATGGTTATGGACATTGGGGAGGGTATGTGCTACGGTGAGTGCTGTCAATTGTTTAAGACTGATGATTCACAGACCTGTACCCCTGAAGCAAATAATATATTATATGTTAACAAAATTTAAAAAATAAATAAAAAGAATGGCTAAGGTTCAAAAAGGTGAAGTTTGAAAAGATTCTTAAAAGATGGGATTCATACCATACCACTTCATCACCCCTAAAAATCAATTAAAACTCTTTGAGATAAAAAAAATGGAAATGATTTATGATCAAAATTGATATATAAATTAAGGACTATATCTATATAAAATAAATTCAATTTAAAGTCTCATTCAAGGGGCACCTGGCTGGTTCAGTCAGTGGAGTGCATGACTCTTAATCTCATCGAGGTCATGAGTTCAAGCCCCATGTTGGGTGTAGAAATTACTTAAATGAATAAAACTTTAAAAAAAAAATTAAGTCCCACTCAAAAATAACACAGTTCATGGTGGAGTTGAAATTAGGCCAATAAAATTCAATAAAATAAAATAAAATAAAATATAATGCGAACTAATGTTGCACTTCCTATATTCCTACCAGTGTTAAAAGAAAAACAGGTACTAATAAAAAGTTATGATTCATATTTTTATCCTCAAGAAATTATACCATTCTATTCAATAAGATTTATATACATGAAATAATTAAAAATATAGATTAATATTATACAATACAATACAATGCCAAAAAGACATTCTATAAAATAAGTGGTCAGAAAGTGAAGAGAAACAGGGCTATCAGGATTTACTGAGGAAGGTTATAAGGAAAATTGTGGTACCTAGAAGAGGACTCACAGCTATAAATAAATCATAATAAAAGAGAGCATCCGTCCAGATAATTGACATGATTAAGACATATAGCAAAACTGTGTATGGACTACGCATGACAGAAAATACAATAGACCAAATAGAGTTAGATACAGGAAATCATGAATTTGAATAATCATGAACATGTCCTTGATGCCAAAGAGAGAAGAACCCCTGAACTCTAGTTCAGTAATATTTTAGTAAATCATAGAATCAACTTTTGTTTTTTCATAACACAATTAGATGTTTAAGTCCACAACTAAAAATGAAACAAAAGTGCTTTAAGGTATTCCCTAAAAGAGATGAAACACTCTAAGAGTCAACAGAGAATGTAGATGCAGATTTCTCTGGGACACTGCCCTCCCTACCTGCTCTTCATATGAACTCTACAAAAAGCATTTTGACAGAAAAAACTTTTCTCATTATAGCTATCTTGCACATATCATATTTCAAACAAATACATTTCCATAAAACATTTTGTAATGAACACAGTTTCAATATCATGATAACATGTCTGTATGTTTATGTTCATTCTCACTTTGTGAAAATGTTTTAACTTATTAGTAAAATATTTCATCCCTACAAATTATACCACGCATCCACACTAGAAATAAAGAGTTGGTTCCTATACTGCTTGAGGACAATCCTCGTTAGAACTAAAACTTCAAGAGAAGCTCTAAGTCCCAACAGTTTCAGAGTTCTAACGAACTGCAAATCTCTGAGGATCACACATCTGGAATGAATTCCAAGTGATTCCCATATAAAGTGGAGAATTATAACATCAAATGGAAACCATACACAAGTTAGTAGTTGTAAACAATTTGAGTCTGAAATTGTTCAACATACATCCTTGAAACTGAGCTTGTAGCTTTTTTCCAAATGGTATTAAGGGGGCACTTGTGACGAGCACTGGGTGTTATACGTAAGTGATGAATCACTAAATTCTACACCTGAAACCAATTTTACCATATATGTTAACTAACTAAAATTTAAATAAAAACTTGAAACAAAAAAAAAGAAATCAAAGCAAAAACTAATGGCATGGTGATATCAACCTATCAAAACACTACCAGATTTTCTGAATTAGTTTCAATTATAAATTAGACAATTTTGTACAATAGTTGTCAAGTGTTTAAAAAAATTTATTGGGATTTTTTTGGTCATGGTTTCATTTCATTAGCAGTAAAACCATCTCTATCAAATAACTCTTAAATTCATTTTTCTTAATGTGCCAGAGAATTCTGCAGTCACCATGGCAGTCTTATCATTTTTTGTGAATTACATATATATTACCAGCTCTTCTTCTATATTTCAAATCTTAGTTAATGGCTGTGACCCAATCATCTCCATCATCTGGATTAGAAATCTCATTCTTACCTTTCTCTTCTTCATCACTTCATTTAATGGGTCACCAAGTATCAGATTGTGAGGATATCTGACTGTAACATTTACCATGCTTGATTTGTCTGCCCAGGCTAATGAGGTTTGTGTCCCTTTCTCCTACATAGTTCTATGTACTTTCCCCCCCAAAACTACAAAACTGAAAGAGAATGACTTTTCCAAGTAGATTTAACACTAGACTTTTAAAATGGAATGGCTTTAGCCCTTGCTTCAAGCATTTCTTTTTTTTTTTTTTTTATTTGTTTGACAGTGAGAGAGAGGACACAAATTTATTTATTTGACAGCAGGGGGAGTGGGAGAGGGAGAAGCAGGCTTCCCGCTGAGCAGGGAGCCTGATGTGGGGCTTGATCCCAGGACCCTGGGATCATGACCTGAGCTGAAGGCAGACGCTTAAACCACTGAGCATTTCTTAGACACTTAATTATAAAAAAAGAAACTCAAGGGTTCCTGCAAGATAGCAAACTCCTACTAGCTACTGATTCCCTGCCCCAACCAACTATTGATGCCACAGAAATAAGTGCATCAATCTGAAGAACTAAAGGAAAGCCTGTGAGGAGCCCCTGGGAGAGACAGAGGGCATCATGAACTTGGTGTAGGGTACAGGGCAAACAACTGCTTGACCAAAAAGCTTGGCATACAATGTAGGTATATGGTTCAGGGAAATTTTTCTAGTTTTGCTCTTTACTCTCTGCCCCATGAACCTGCCTGTGTCACAGGGGGACAGAAAAACCACAACATCAGTTCTGGTTTTATGAAACCAGAAAAGGTCCAGAATAGCCAAAGTAATGTTGAAAAAGAAAACTAAAGCAGGAGGCATCATAATTCCAGACTTCAAGCTGTATTACAAAGCTGTAATCATCAAGATAATAAGGTATCAGCACAAAAGTAGATACATAGATCAATGGAACAGAATAGAGAACGCTGAAATAGACCCACAACTCTATGGTCAACTAATCTTCAACAAAGCAGGAAAGAATATCCAACGGAAAAAAGACAGTTTCCTTTAACAAATGGTGTTGGGAAAATTGAACAGCAGAAGAATGAAACTCGGCCACTTTCTTACACCATAAACAAAAACAGATATCATTTTTTTAAAGAACACAGAAAGCTAAAGGTGAAGAGACCTTTTTAAAACATTTCAGGCAAGTCTAAACTAAAAGCAACAGCAGTAATTTTAATGTAAGACAAAAATTAAATCAAAACCAAATTATAAGGGATGAAGAGAAATATTATATACTAATAAAAGGAAAAAAGAGATCAAGAATATATATTGATCATGAACACAAATGTAGCTAATAAAAAAGCTTCAAATATATATACAGAAAATACAGACAGAATTACTGGTACAATGGATAAGTCAAAAATTATGTTTATAATTTTGACATCAAATAAACAATAAAAGAAATAAGTAAAGGTATAGAAGTTTTGAATAACTCATAATGGACCTAAATCAGTACATTTGCAAAGAATTAATATTCAATGGGCAGTATTAGTCAGCTCAGCCTGCCATAATAAAACACCACAATGGATGTTTTAAACACCAGGCATTTATTTTCAAACAGTTCTGGAAGCTAAAAGTCCATGATTAAGGTACCAGCAAATTTGATTTCTGGTAAAATCTCTCTTACTAGCTTATAGAAACTACCTTCTTGGGTGTGTCTTCACGTAGCCTCTCTTCTGTGCATATGAGGATGATGGAGAAAGAGCAAGTGAGAGCAATGTGCTCTGGTATTTCTTCATCTTCTTATAAGGACACTGGTCCTATTAGATTAAGGCCCACCTTAATGACCTCAGTTAACTTTTTTTTTTAATTGTGTTATGTTAGTCACCATACAATACATAATTGGTTTCTGAATTAGTGTTCAAAGATTCATTGCTTACGTATAATACCCAGTGCTCCATACAATATGTGCCCGCCTAAATACCCACCACCAGGTTAACTTTAATTACCTCCCTAAAGTCCCTGTCTTCAAATACAGTCTCACTCGGGCTCAAGGCTTTAAGAATGGGGGGGGGGGAGAGACACAATCCAACTGTAACAGGTTTAAATATATATTCTTTTTGAGCATACATGAAACATATTGATTGATCTATAATATTTTAGGGTACAAGAAATCTATCAGTAAAATTCAACTAGTCAACCTAATTAAGACTAAATTTTCTAGTCATAACTCAATACAATTAGAAATCATCAGAAGGAGAGGTAATATAAAATCCTGTCTGTCCATTCAACAATATACTTCTAAATAATTTTTGGCTAAAAAAATAATAAAGAAAAATTTTAAATACTTACAACAATTAAAATAGTACATGCAATATTTGTACTACCCCACTAAAGCTACAATTAGAGGGTAATTTATAGTTTTAATACTATTTATCAGAAAATAGATAATATTTTAAGATAATAAGGTATATATTCACCTCCAGAAGTCAGAAAATTACGAATAAGCTAACATCCAAAGGAAAGAGAAAAAAGGAAATAACTAAGATAAAGGTATCAATTATATAGAAACAACAAACAAAATAAGAGATGGGGGAAAGAAAATTAACAAAACCAAAAGCTGGTTCTTTGAAAAAATAGGACAGACAGATCTCTATTAGGATATATCAAGAAAAAGTCAAATGAGGGGCGCCTGGGTGGCTCAGTCGTTAAGCATCTGCCTTCGGCTCAGGTCATGATCCCAGCATCCTGGGATCGAGCCCCACATCGGGCTCCTTGCTCCGCAGGAAGCCTGCTTCTCCCGCTACCATTCCCTCTACTTGTGTTCCCTCTCTCACTGTGTTTCTCTCTGTCAAATAAATAAAATCTTTAAAAAAAAAAAAAAAAGAAAAGAAAAAGTCAAATGATACATGTGAACAAATACAGAATGGAAAGAGGGATGTAACTACAAACACAATGGAAATTAAAATAATAATATAATAAGATGTACAATAATTTCTATAATGTTTTATATGCTAATTTTATGGCACATAGTATATGAAAGACGAATTTTGAGACCTAAACACAATGAATAAAATTGTGAAATATTTAAAATACCAAACTTTGGGGGCGCCTCGGTGGCTCAGTGGGTTAAAGCCTCTGCCTTCAGCTCAGGTCATGATCTCAGGGTCCTGGGATCAAGCCCCGCATCAGACTCTCTGCTCAGCAGGGAGCCTGCTTCCCCTTTCTCACTGCCTGCCTCTCTGCCTACTTGTGAACTGTGTGAAATAAGCAAACAAACAAACAAATAAATAAATAAAATCTTTTAAAAAATAAAAATAAAATGCCAAATGTTGTACAATAAGAAATAGAAAATGTGAATATAGGGTATTAACCATTAAAGACATTGATATAGTTATCAAATACCCCTCACACACACACAAAAAAAAACCCAATCCAGAGAGTTTCCTAAATAAATTTTTATGAAACTTTCCAAAAGTAAATTCTCAGGAGAGCAATCCCATTCTCTAATACTAGCAATTCTCAAGAAAGCTATCCCATTCTCACAAGGCTGGTATAACCTTATTTCAAATTAGGATAAGCATTAGAAGGGAAAATTATAAGACATGCTCCCTTATCCATGTACATGAGAAAATTTGAAATCTCCAATAGCTAAACAAGTCCAATAATGCTTTTAAGATATATTGTTCAAGTGGGGTTTATCCCAGAGTACAAGGGTATTTGAACATCAGAAAAGCCATCAATGTAATTCACTATAACAATGAAATAATGAAGAAAAAAACCAGACAATTCTGCCAAAAAAGTGTTAAAACTAATGAACAGTTCAACAAATTCTAAAATAAAAATAAGCCTTAAAAATCAGTTATAGTTTTCTACATTAACCATGACCAATCCAAAAAGAAAATTAACAATCTCACTATTATAGCATCAAAAAGAATAAAGTACTGAGGAATAAACTTACCAGAGAAGGTAAAAGATTTGTGCACTGTAAACTGCAAAACATTATTAAAAGAAATCAGACATCCTGTGGTCATAGGTTAGAAAATTTAATATTGTTGTAATTGTCAACATTACCCAAAGTGGTCTACAGATTCAATGCAATCTCTACCAAAATCTCAATGCCACTTATTGCAAAATTATTTTTTAAAAAATCCTAAAATTTGGGGCCCCTGGGTGGCTCAGTGGGTTAAAGCCTCTGCCTTCGGCTCAGGTCGTGATCTCAGGGTCCTGGGATCGAGCCCCGCATCAGGCTCTCTGCTCAGCGGGGAGCCTGCTTCCCCCTCTCTCTCTGCCTACTTGTCCCTCTCTCTGTCAAATAAATAAATAAAATCTTTAAAAAAAAAATCCTAAAATTTATATGGAATCTCAAGGCATCCTGAATAACCAAAACAAAAGTAGAACAAACTCAGAGAATTAACATTTCCTGATCTCAAAACATAATGCAAAGAAACAGTAATCAAGACAGTGTAACATTGATGGGCACCTGGGTGGCTCAGTTGGTTAAGCGCCTGCCTTCAGCTCAGGTCATGGTCTCAGGGTCCTGGGATCTAGACCCACATTGGGCTCCTTGCTCAGTAGGAAGTCTGTTTCTCCGTCTCCTTCTGCTCCTCCCCTCAACTGTGCTCACTCTTTCTCTCTCACGCTCTATTTCTAATGAATAAATAAAATCTTTTAAAAAAGAGTGTAATATTGGTATAAAGATAGACATAAAGATGAATGGAGTGGAATAGAATAAAAAGCACAGAAATCCTTGTGTATATGGCAAAACTATCATCTACAAGGGTGCCAAGATCATGTAATTGAGAAAAGGACAATCTCTTCACAGAGATTGGTGTTGGGAAAACTGGACAACCACATTCAAAAGAATAAGTTGGACTCTTACCTTATATCATATACAAAAAGTAATCAAAATAAAGTCAAATGAAAGACAAAAAGTTCTAAAACTGTTAAAATAAAAGACACAAGAAAAGTTTTAAGATGTTGGATTTGGTGATGATTGCTTGGATATGAGCAAAGTACATGCATCAAAAGCAAAACAGACATAAGGCCTATATCAAACTTGAAAAACCTCTGTACATCAAAAAAAAAAAAAAAACCAACAAAATGAAAAGGTAACTGAGAGAACAGGAGAGGACATTTTCAAATCATATATCTGGCAAGGGGTTAATGTCCAAAATACATGAGGAACTCAAACAACTCAACAACAACAAAAGTAAATAACTCATTTTTGAAATGGCCAAAAATCTTGAACAGTCAATTCTCCAACAAGACTATAAATGGCCAACAAGCATATGAAAAGATGCTTAAGATCACAAATCATTAGAGAAAACAAATCAAAACCACAATGAGATATCACCTCACACCCATGATAGCCACTTTCAAAAGAATAAAAAATAACAAATATTGGTGAGGATGCAGAGAAATTGGAAACCTTGTACACTGTTGGTGAGAATGAAAAATGTACAACTGCTATGGAAAACACTATAGCATGTCCTCAAAAAATTAAAATTTAATTACTATATGATCAAATAATCCCATTTTGGATATATATCAAAAAAAAAAAAAAAAGGAAAATCTTGAAGAGGTATTTCCCTATCCAGGTACATTACATTATGCACAATAACCAGGAGGTGAAAACAACTCCAATGTCTAACAGCTGAATAGATAAAGAAAATATGGTATATACATTCAATTGAATATTATGCAGCCTTAAAAGAGATCTTGTCACATGCTACAATGTGGATGAACCTTAAAGACATTATACTACCTAAAACAAAAGGAAAAACACAGTTCCAATCACATAAAGTATCTAAAGTATCATAGAAACATAAAGTAGAAAAGTGGCTGCCAAGGGCTAGAGAGATGGAATATGGGGAATTAGTGTTTAATGGACATAACGTTTTAGTTTTTCAAGATGAAAAAGTTCTGGAGATCTGTTGTAGAGTAATATGAATATATTTATCACGGTTGAACTGTACACTTAAAAATGTTTAAGATGGGGGCGCCAGGGTGGCTAAGTGGGTTAAGCCTCTGCCTTCGGCTCAAGTCATGATCTTAGGGTCCCTGGGATCAAGCCCCACATCTGGCTGTCTGCTCAGCAGAGAGCCTGCTTCCCTCTCTCTCTCTGCCTGCCTCTATGCTTACTTGTGATCTCTCTCTTTCTCTCTGTCAAATAAATAAATAAAATCCTTTAAAAATAAATAAATAAATAATTTGAAAAATGTTTAAGATGATAAGTTTATTGTTATTGATTATAACTGTCACCAGCTAGACCCAAGACCTGATCTTTATTGCCCATTTCCTGCTTGTACTTCCTGACATTTGTCCCACATTCTTCCTTAAGCTCTTCTTCCCAGTTTATCTCTTAACTCAGGGAAACAGAAACTGAAACCACCCCAGAATGATAGCCACTGCCTTGATAAGACCTTCAGCCAACCCAGACCACCCAGCCAATTTGAGCTTAACCTTTGATTCATGCCTACACGGATGGAGTGACATCTGGAGTGACCGATGACAACCTTTACATCATGATAATACTAAAATCTCTACTTAAGGAGGAGGCTCAGCCTCATTTACATAACATACAATGTATGTACAGGCATCTTTCAAGATGTATGTTCAACCTTATGCCTAATTCTACATATGATGACAAGCTTTCCCTAACCAAATATTCATCCTAACTCTAAATAAAAGGAATGCATCCATGCTTGCTGGAGAATCATTGCTTTGAAAATTATTCCGTGATTTTATTTGTTACAAATAAAGTTTTCTTTGTGCAATAACTCAATCTGGTGCAATTTCTGACTCACCAAGAAGCAAACTCACTTTGGTTCAGTTACATAACCACAATTAAAACTAAAACAGATTTTTAAAAAAACTCCATGGAACTAATTACATCAAAATTAAAGATTTCAGTTCAATGAAAATCAACTTAAAATTACCAGAGCAAAGAAGATGTTTGCCATTTCTAAAAACCACAAAGGATTCATATTTAAAACATACAAAGAACCCTTGAAAAGGGAAAAGAAAAAGACAGTAAGTCCAATGGAAAACAAGGATATGCATAAACAATTGCAGAATATGAAGCCCTAATGCCATAAACCTAAGGTTTCATGAGATGATGTTCTAACTTATTAGTATTTATTAGTTATCAAAGATGTGTGATTCATAATCAGATACCACTTTATACTATCAGAATGGCTAAAATTAAAAAATTTGGGGATGCCTGGGTGGCTCAGTGGGTCAAAGCATCCATCCAACTCTTGGTTTTAGCTCAGGTCATGATCTCAGGGTCTTGGGATTGAGTCCACATAGGGCTCCACACTCACTACAGAGTCTGCTTATCCCTCTTGCTCTGCTCCTCCCATGCTCGTGCACTCTCTCTCATAAATAAGTAAGTAAATAAGTAAATAAATAAATAAGATCTTTAAAAAAGAAAATTTTGATGGAACCAACTGAGAATAAAGGGAAACAAAAACTCTCATATTCTATACATAGATATACATATATACATATATGTATATCTATGTATATCATATTCTATACATATATATAACCATTTTTGAGAGTAACCTGGCAGAAAATACTAAAACTACTTAATGGAATTACATAGGCATAAACCCAAAACCCAGCAACCTTATTTTGTGATAAAAAACAAAAACAAAAAACTCCCTCTTAATCAGCTTAGTACAGGAGCACAGACAGAGAGTTCATCAAATCACTGTTCTAACACTTTATGTAAATGGCTAACTGTGGTAAATACATACAAAGAAATAATATGTAGAGACTAGAAACAACAAAATACGTATACATACAACAATGTGAATAGATCTTTAAAACAATGTTGAGTGAAAAAAAGTAGAATAAGATTTCAATATCACTCAGTGCCATTTAAGAAAAAATACATGCACATGACACAACACATTTTGTAAGAAGCTTAAAACCAAAATATGGACTGGGATTGAAGATTTTAGATGGTGAAAATGTAGGGAAAGACATGGAAAAAAAGAAACGGTAAGTACAAAATATAAAATATAATAAGGGAAGGGGAAAGTAAATAAAGATGTGTAAAAGTATAACAAAAAGTTTAAGTGGCTTGCATTAATCAATAGTAACAATGAGCTGAGATCATAAGAAAATTATTTCTTTAAAAATGAAAAGATAAGAGAGACACTCAGGAACCCCTTAAGTAAAACTGAGCTTATTAAGGATATAAAAGGTCTAGAACTACAGTTATTAACTGGTAAGCAGCGAGGAACTAATAAATCTGCAAGAACAAATATGCAGCCAAGAACACTATATCCAGCTAGGTTCTCACTGAAAATAGAGGGAGAGATAAAAAGCTTCCAATATAAACAAAAACTGAAAGAATTTGCAAACACCAAACCAGCCCTACAGGAAATATTGAAAGGAGTCCTCTGAGCAAAGAGAGAGCCTAACAGACCTGGAAGGAATAGAAACAATGTTCAGTTAACAGTCACCTAACAGGCAATAAAAGGGCACTAAATTCATATCTGTCCATAGCTACCCTGAATGTAACCGGGCTAAATGCCCCAATCAAAAGACACAGAGTTTCAGAATAAAAAAACAAGACCCATCGATATGCTGTCTACAAGAAACTCATCTTAGATTCAAAGACACCTCCAGATTTAAAGTGAGAGGGTGGAAAACAA
>CM053605.1:110945317-110958579 GCA_028646535.1 Procyon lotor | reverse complement strand
GATAGATAGATAGATAGATGATAGACATATAAATAGATAGATGATAGATAGATACCAACAGGCATATATCTTCATTTATTTATTTTCTATGTCTTTCAATCAAGTTTTAAGATTTTTCTCTTTTCATTCTTTATTAGGTTAATTCCTATATAATACAGAGCTGTTGTTTTCCTTTTGCAAGTGACCTATTATATCCAATTGGACTTATTATATCCTATTGTCCAATTTTGTTGGCTTTTGCTAGTTTAGAAAGAGAATATTGATTTTTGTAAGTTGAAGAGAATTCTTATTTCTGAGTAAATTCTTATTTTGCTATCCTGGAAAACTCCTCTTTTAAGATATATTCTCCATCTTCATTTAGTTTTGTTCTTTTCCATTTTTTTTTTTAAAGATTTTATTTATTTGACAGAGAGAAACACAGCGAGAGAGGGAACACAAGCAGAGGGAATGGTAGCGGGAGAAGCAGGCTTCCTGCAGAGCAGAGAGCCCGATGCAGGGCTCGATCCCAGGCCCCTGGGATCTGACCTGGGCCGAAGGCAGACGCTTAACGGCTGAGCCACCCAGGCACCCCTGTTCTTTTCCATTTTTATTATAGTCTTTATGCTGGTTCTCTTATATATTTTCATTCATCTTTAAATGTGGTCAGCCATTTAGTGAAAAAAAAAATGGGAGTTAGATTTTGACTTGGGCTTTTAACTAACCAAAAGCTATTTCTGTAGCCCTAAATTTTTTACGTTAAAAGGCTGATGTGACTCACAGGACTGTTGTTAAGTCCCAATTCTGGGTGTTGTGATCCATGTTTCCCTGCCTCCCCCTTTTTATACCCCCACCTCTAGTTCTTTCTTCCTTTGACTTCTGGCAGTCTCCTTCGACTAGAAAACAATATTGTAGATAATTGAAATGTCATATCATTCAACTTCCTGGCAAAATTGTTGCCTAAATACAGTCTCCCTCTCACCATCAATTCTGACAACTAGAAATATTGAGTTAATGTGTTTTAATTCAAACTGCATGTATCTTTTTTAACATAGTATTCTGATTTTACAAGAGGAAGTGTAGTATTGTCTAAGGACAACTATAATGCAAAGAAATCTTAAACTAGTCTCATTAGGTTTATTGTTAGCAATACTGGTACAATTTGTAACTACTCCAGATATGATAAAGCAACTAGTAAATACATCAAGGTTTTAGGAATGGTCTTATTTAGGATTCTCCCAGAAGCAGGCCCTGAGATAGGAATTCAAATGATAGTAGTTTAGTTGGAAAGCAGAAGCAACACTGGTAAAGAATGAAAAAATAATACTGGGAAAGGAAAGCATCCCATAAAGGCTGCACTATTATGACACCAAGTTACCACACTGAGCAGTTAAATCTTAATCCCACAAGAAAACTCTGAGAATGCATGCAAAAAAATACAACTCAGAATTGTCCAACTCAGGGAAAGAGGGAGCTCCAGTTTTCATATGCCTACTTATGAGAGTCATTAATTGAGGGCTACCCTCTAGAAATTGTTCATTCATTGGCATTTCTATCATGTGTACAGGCAGCTCTCCACAGTTGCAGAAAAAAAGAGATTTAGTCACAGACGCAGATACTAGCAGTTGTAAATGAGCAGGATTTCCCACTTTGAACATTCCACAATAGTGACAGCCAGATTAGCTTCAGTAAGGAGAGCCTTTGCTGTTGGGCCCATGTGTCACCTGCATTCCTACCACAAGACAACTCCATTCCTGGGCTGGCCAGAGTGGAATGCTGGAATGGTCATGCTGGAATGGCCAAGAAAAGAGAGGCTCACTAACTTCTCCTGGAAAAATCATCAATTTCTATTCAATGTCTTCTCTGATGTGAATGTCTTCTGGTAAGTACTGCTGTGCGATTAAGAAAACAACAACACAATATAATTTGTATCCATTCCAATTCATCAATCTGCATTCCTCTCTCCCAAATTTCTTTTTAACTAATCTTCCAATCTCACTCCTCCCAGATCGCTAACCATGCAGCCTTTCAAGTACTGTGCATTTTCCTCACTGTTAGGAAATGGAAAGTATGATAGCTTCTATACCTTTGTGGGGATGTCTTGCTATATACAGACCACAAAATCTCTAAAAGTTTCACCAATGTGGCAGGCCCTTAAATATTTGTAAAATTTGTCTCCCTCACTCTGGCGTGTGTCTCACCAAGGCATCTAGAGTATTTATGACCTCTCTAATTAACATGATGTCATAAAAATGGTAGACCAACACGAGTTTTCTGCAAAATGTTCAGATAATCAAGTTGCCTTTACACTATGTTGTTACTGAGAGTAGGAGAGGTAACATAATTTTGAATAGGTCCATGAATGCATACTTTCAATCTCTTCCAAATTAATGTGAACTGCCTCTGACCCAGTTTTCCGGCAGAAAATGAAAAGAACATATTCTCCAGATCATTTGCTACACACCAAAGTTAAAAGAGTGTGTTGCTCTGTTTTAGTGAAGATATACATCCAGTGCAGAGCTAGAATTGAGTGTTACTTGGTTAAGTTTTCAGAGGTCTACATCATCTGCCCTGATCCATCTGTTGTTTTTCTTCCAGAAACAAGACTAGTGATGATGGCCACTTGAAACATACTTTGAGGGTATTTTTTTTTTTATCTCTGATATTCCATCTGGGATTCAATATTTCTTCTGATTTTCTGTCTTGGTTGGGAAGAAGGTGAGGAAAGTTCAACAGCTTCCGCTTGGCCTTTCCTACCATGGCTGCTCTCATTCGACAGATCAGGTAACCAATGTAAGGGTTCTAGGAGGTACTAAATAGGTTCATCGTGAGTATGAATCAAAGGACTAGGAAATGACCACAGAAGACTTTGCACTCACTAAGAAGTGGACTCAGGTCAGGACTCCATTTATAACTTCACTTATGATTTGCATTAGTTTGCTAGAGTTGCCATAGCAAAGTACCATAATCTGGTAATTATGAGATAATACAAATGTATTATCTCATAGTTCTGGAGGCTAGAAATTCATGATCAAGGTGTCAACAGGCTTGGTTCCTTCTGAGGGCTATGAGTAAAATATCTGTTCCAAACCTCTCTCCTTGGCTTATAGCCATCTTCTTCTTCCTGTCTGACTCTGCATCCAAAATCCCCTTTTTATAAAGACACTGGTCAATTTCAACTTAATAACCTCTGCGAAGGCCCTATCACCAAATAAGGTCACATTCTGGAGTACAGAGGGTTAGGATTCCAACATATCTTCTTTGGAGGACACAATTCAACCTGGCACAGGCACCCTCATGGATGCCCCTCTATCTTGTCCCTACTAAAAATATTGAGAATTAAAGTGTTTTACTTCTTTGTAGAAATAAAATAAAAACTATTAAGAGTAGTTTGAACAGTGGTTGCCTTCTTCTATCCTATAGTTAATGATATGGACCAAGTATCTTTTTATGCTTTGGCAAACTGTCATACTACTTCCTAAATTTGAATCAGCTTCTAGCATCTTATCTTTTCCACTTTTAATATGGTGGAGTGTCTCTGAGAATTCCATGACAATAAAGATTTCCATTAGCATCACTTTCTCGGAGATATTTTCATCTTTTTTGTCAGTGACCACTTTTCTCATTTATGTCAGTAAGTTTGTCTTCACTAAGTTCCTCTGATTGCACAATCAGAATCTCTCTTTTTTTAACTAAGTTTTTAATTCCAGTATAGTTAAGATACCGTGTTATATTCATTTCAGGTGTACAATATAAAGTGTACAATATAAAGTGGCACATCAATTCTATACAACACTCAGTGTTTATCATGACAAATCTGAAATCTCTTAAAAGGCAGCAGTGTCAACATTCCCATAGTCAGTTATTTCTTCTATAACCCCACTTATATTCAATTAAAATTTCACTTCTTGCCTTATCACTTTAGTTTCTTTCCTGTACTTTATGGTGGCCAATTCCCTCTTTCAATTATCCATTTTTATAAAATGTTACATGGCTTTCTCACTGGAATATAAAAAGATAACACAATTATATACATTTGCCATCTGCGTGTAAACTGAATAACAGATGTTCAGTGACCAATTATCTATAGATTTTGAAAAAAAAAAAAAGACATAGTCCTTGATCATGATGTGCATCTGTAATTTATGAAGTGCTCAGTGCACTGAAGAGCTAGCAGAAAAGTGTGTACTTTATGTAATTACTCACAGTTAATATATCTTGATAAGTGAAATTTGAACTGTGTGGTTGAACCACTGGTATTTAACAGAACAATGGTAACTGAAACTCATGCATATCAGAACCATGTAAAGCAAAGACCATAAATCCATTCTAACATGCCCACTTCTCTAAGTCTCTTGATTTTTCCTTCAGTACTCTGACAAAGAAGTTCTAAAATCTCTGTTATCCAAATAGAAGATTATAACTGATTCCTGTTGTCCTTGTCAGGATGCTAAATCCTGAGCCATGTAAGAACATTCATATCAGTAAACTCTCCCTTATCCAGACATATTTTTTAAATCCTGGTGCAGCATTCTCAAGACTGATTTCTAGGCATATTTTTCTGATAATATATTTTTAGCCAGACTCATCTGGTGAATACGTTCTCAAAGATAGTACTTCCCCAGCTGGGCCATGATGAGATTGAGACTAGTTATTGGCTTACATACTTTAGGGTCATTCTGAGCAAATCTTGAGGTAAATCTATTTGCAAGCATATTATCTTGCAAAACATCTGTCCCAGGTGAGGACTGGATGACGTCCAGCCAAGGCAGAATTGGGAGTGGAAGTGACTGCTATCCTCTTCTAAAAAGAGTTAGTAAGTTCTACAGGCCCAGGAGTTCAAAGATATCTTAAAGAGAAATTCACTAGGCTACTTCTTCAAGTCTAAGAATTCATGAAGATCTTAAAGAAGTTCAATATTCTCAAGTCAATCTATTCTAGATATCAGGGTTCCACTGTTTTTGGGTTCCCAGTTTTAGAAAGAGACTTGCCAGGACTGTTATGCAGCCTTTTTTGCAATTATAATATAGGAGAATCAGAATCCTGGGCCTAATTTTCAACACAGTCTATCCTCTAGCTTTAGAAAATGAGAGCTTCCTTAGATACTTTCAAAGAGATTTTCTAACTTTCACACAATACCCATAGTTCATGATTGGCTAGATTAAGTGTGTGGTTTTCTTTTTTCAGCACATCAATGCCCGTTTTACAGCAAGTGACTAAATCCACTGTCCTAATAATTACCGTACCACCATCTCTCAAATTCCAGAGGTACTGCATAAAACAAACAGTGAGTGCATCACCCTGTACCTTATCCCATCCCTAGTCTCCACAATAAAAGTCTTAATGATTGTAATGCTACAACATGCCAGAGGTTGTCTTCCCGACCTAAAACTAACTAGCAATAGAGTCTTATGTAATCTCAGTGTTAAGAGATCTTATTCCAGAATTCATCTAGAATCTGTCTGCCTTGTAGAAAAATTTCTGGTATAAATTTCCTTATTTGGGGATTCTCCACCATTCATAAGCAGACTCAAAGAAAATAATCAAATGCAATATTTATTCAACAGTTGCAAGAAACAAGGGGAGGGGGAGGCTTTGAGATAGGGAAAATAAGACAATGAAGGGTACATTATCAAACTAAATATCACAGTGAGTAAATGGAGTTTAATCATTTGGGGAATATTTGGAAAATGATAAAAATACATGCATCAGAATTATCCTACCTGAAGGCCAAAGAAGCTGAAATATTTACATACCTATTTCTCTGTCATTAGCTGAAAGCAGCTTCTAGGAGTTGTTAATTCCTCAGCATGTCCAACCTGTCATACTCACAAGGAATAAACTTTCAGTAGCATGGAGAGCCCTCATCTAGTATTGGCAGTTGAAGTCAGCAGAAAACACAGTACTGAAGGCCTCCAGAATCCAAGCAAGGCAACATAGCATCTGCTATACTAGCCATCCCTGATCCCCAGAACAAAACTGCTTATCTTGAATATTGGTCCTGAGTAGAATTGAAAAACAGTCTCACCATGAATCAGGATTCATATGACTCCCTGGTTTACCAGCTCATCAAAGAAGGAGTACCATTAGGTGGGTATTAGGGCCTGAATTATATTGTCCCCAAATTACATGTTGAAGTCCTAAACCATGGTCCCTCAGAACGTGACTGTATTTGAAAGTAGGGTCTTTATAGAGGTGATTATGTTCAAATAAAGCTATCAATCCAATCAGACCGATGTCCTCATAAGAAGAGGAAATTTGGATACACAAAGAGACACTAGGGACACACATGCACATAGAAAAGACAATGAGAAACACAATGTGAAGGCAGTCATATGCAAGTCAAGAAGGGAGGTCTGAACCTGATAATACCTTGATCTTGGACTTCTAGTCTCAAGAACTATGAGAAAAATACATTTGTATTTTTAAACCACCCAATGGGAGTACTTTGTTTTGGCAGCCATAACAAACTAATATAGCTGGGATGGTTCAGTGATCCAGGGACATCATTCCCATGGGAGCAGAATCACAGGAAAAGGATCTTTTCATCAGGCCAACTCTATCCTGGATCAATCAACTCTGCTACAAGTGCTACACGGAACTTTGCCTGGTGCTCCCTACTCTCAGAACCATAAGAACTTCTAAGTTTCACAAGGCCTTCATTTGATAACACAGAGGCCCATCTTCAGAAATGGAATTCAGGGGGCGCCTGGGTGGCTCAATGGGTTAAAGCCTCTGCCTTCGGCTCAGGTCATGATCTCAGGGTTCTGGGATTGAGCCCCACATCAGGCTCTCTGTTCAGCAGGGAGCTTGCTTCCCTCCCCTCTCTCTGCCTGCCTCTGCTTACTTGTAATCTCTCTCTCTCTGTCAAATAAATAAATAAAATCTTAAAAAAAAAAAAAGAAAAAGAAAAAAAAATGGAATTCAGTAGAAATGACACCACAGGTAGTCTTGGTCATTTAAATATGTCTGACTTAAATGTTCCTACATGAATGAGACATAGCTGGCCCAGATTCTCTTCCTTCACTGCATCCTTCAGTCAGAGATAAGATGCTACAGAAGATGTCAGGGGACAATTCCTGAGAAGAGGACCTCCTGTCCCTTATTCTTCCCTGGAAAGCTAGTATGGACCTTCCCAAGAATCCTCCCTACCAAATGTTTTCCCTATCCCAGCACACCCCCCACTGGCAACAAAAAATATCTCTCCACCAGCACTGTATGTTGTCTTGTCCTATAACCTGAAAATAGAAGTGAGTTGATCTAGTCTTCCAATAAGCCTTCTTTTAAAGGTGTTCTGCTGTGACTCATATGAAGTAATTTTTAATTTTTTTCTTTTAGTTTTATCATTATTTGCTAAGTAAATATATAATGGCTTAAACAGGAATCTGATAGAATTATAATTTTTAGTATAGCGATATTGTAATGTGAATCTTATGTCACTTCCATTTTATTATATTGTAAATAGTGTAATAACAGTAAATTTGCTGATTTTAACAAGTCCAATAAAATAATTCAAACACACAGCAAGAATTTTCTGTCCTTCTAAAATAATTTTGAATTTTTTTTTATTTTCCTGCTCTTAGTTAAGGAAACTATACAGTAGTTTAAATAGAAACCTGACAGATTTATAATTGTAAAGATAGTATTTTATAAATGTACATTTAAAATATATATAAATAAACCTCATTAATTAATCTCAATAATAAATTGCTTCCATTTTATGAGTTTAATTGGAATCCAATTCCAAATGTCTATCTTTAAGTCTTAATGTTAATTTGATATTTTGCTATTTCTATTTAACAAGTCTTTCTTATTAATGCAGAAATACATCTTTTAGTTTCAGAATTATAGTCAAGTAATTATAAAACTCTAAACAGAAGGTTATTACAATTATAATTTGGGGGATATTGTTTTATAACACTGAAAGTTGTTGGTGTTGTTTACTTGAGAGTAACATTATAAGTCAATTGTTTTATTTTCTTCTATTTCTAGATAATAGGAGTATAGTATTTTGGTTATAATATTAGCTTGCAGATGCTATTACAAATTACTATAAACTAGGTGGCCTAAAACAAGAAATTTACTCTCTTACATTTCTGGAAGCCGGGAGTCCAAAATCAAAATGTCAGCAGAGCTGCACTCCCTCTAGAGGCTCAAAGGAAGAATAGTTCTTTTCCTCTTGCACCTTCTCGTGGTGCCTAGCATCCCTTGGCTTCCTTGGCTTATGGCCACACTACTCCATTCTCTACCTCTGTCTTCACATTGCCCTGTTCTCTGTGTGTGCCTTCTCTTCTGGGTGTCTGTCTTAAAAAAAAACTTTTGTCATTGAATTTAGACCCCACCCAGTTATTCCAGGATGATCTTCTCATTTCAAAATCCTTAAATTATTTATACCTACAAAGACCTATTAAAAAAAAAAAATGATAACATTCACAGATTCCAGAACTTAGGACATGGACATACTCTTTTGGAGGCCACCACTCAACTCAGCACAGTATTTTACAAGCCCCCATAACAAGAACTGTAGTGAAAGTTTTACATGAATAGTCTAGCAAGTTGAGACATTTGAAACTCAAAATCAATTTTTGTATACCAAGGGCTATATTTACTCTGGTTGTTAGGCCAAAATGTTTATCTTAAAAAGATAGTAATTATTCTTTTTGGAAAAAAAAGTAGAGACTAATATTAGTGAAATGAAAAGATAGTGGAATTGGAAGTCAAATTATATATATTTTTGTTTAATGTCTCTGTGTGTTAAGGATTAAAAAGATAATAAAATGCAAATAGTAGTAAAGAGAATGGGGAGAGGATGAAGAAGAAATTTTATAATCTTTCTTGGCATATATTTGCATTAAAATGCAGTGCACATGTCTGGTACCCCAGCTTTTTTGGCTGCCACCAAGACATCCCTTGACACCTTGGCTCTGGTGGCCGGCAGAGCTTGTGTTTATGGGTTTGAAGGGATGGTAGCAAATAAAAAACAGTTCTTAACTGGCTATCATGTCAGAGCTCAGTGCAGAGGGAGGAGACAGAAATGACCATCTTCCAATCCTCCCTGAAACAGGTATATTCGCACTTTATTTTTTTCCCCCAAATACATTTATTTTATTTTTTCAGTGATACAAGATTAATTGTTCATGCACTACACCCAGTGCTCCATGCAATAAGTGCCCACTCAATACCCACCACCAGGCTCGCCCAACCCCCCACACCCTTCCCTCCAAAACCCTCAGTTTGTTGCTTAGAGTCCACAGTCTCTCACGGTTCACTGCCCTCTCTGATTTCCCCCCATTTACCCTTCCCTTCCTTCTCACAATGCCCTCCATGTTTTTCTTTATGCTCAGCACATAAGTGAGACCATAAGGTAATTGGCTCTCTCTGCTTGACTTATTTCACTCCACATAATCTCTTCCAGTCCCATCCTTGTTGATACAAAAGTTGGATATTCCTCCTTTCTAATGGAGGCATAATATTCCATTGTATATATATTTGCACTTTAAAAGCTACTGCCTGAGAGTCTAGCTTCCAATCAGCCTGAATCTAGGTGCTGATTGAGATCTTCTCCTTTCAAACAGTTGGCACACCCTCAACTACTGGGAGCAACTAAGAACAAAGTAGGCTACTTAGCTAATCACAAAGATTTGAGAGACAACTACAAGGTAAGGCAAGGTTAAATGATAAGATTTATCCACTACATTAGGCCACTCCTTCAAGAATGGGAGGGGTGGCTGCTTTATCTAATGCATAAAAGCCAACACACAGGCAAGAAAAATGAAGAAACAAGGGAATATGTTCCAAACAAAAGCTCAAGAAGAGAAGAGCATTTGAGATGAGTGAAATTACTAAAATGAAGAACAAGATTGGTTAGAAGTCCTAACCAGAGCAATTAGGCTAGGTGGAAAAAAATAGTAGGAAATTCAAATCAGAAGGGAATTGTAACAATGTCACTATTTGCATATGACATGATAATACAATGAACACTCTAAAGACAACCAAAGAATTGTTAAAACTAACAACTGAATTCAGTGAAGTTTCAGGATATAAAATCAACATACAAAAATCAGTTGTTTTTTATACTATATATAATAACTATATACTAATATATACTATTAGTATATACTAATAACTATATACTATATACCATATACTATAGTATATACTATATACTAATAACTATATACTAATATAGTATATTAATAACTGTACACTATAGTTAATATACTAATATAACTATACTATATATACTAATATATATACTAATAATATATACATTCTATATATATACTAATAACTATTGGAAGGACAAATTAAGAAAACAATCCCATTTAAAATTGCATCAAAAAAGAATAAAATATCTAGGAATAAATTTAACCAAGAAGGTGAAAGACCTATACATTGAAAACTATAAAATAGTACTGAAAAAATTTGAAGACATAAATGGGTCTACACCAAAGTAAAAAGCTTTCACAGAGTGAAGGAAAACAGTAACAAAATGAAAAGGCAACCTACTAAATTAAAAAAGATATTTGCAAATGATATATCCAATAAAGGGTTAGTATACTGATATATAAAGAACTCATATAACTCAATAGCAAAAAAAAAAAAAAAGGCAAGTAATCTGATTTTTTTAAATGGGCAGAGATCCTTAATAGACACTTTGCCAAAGAAGACATATAGAGAGCCAACAGACACATGAATAGATGCTCAACATCACTAATCATCAGAGAAATACAAATCAAAACCACAATTAGACATCTATCACCTCACACCAGTCAGAATAGTTAGAATCAAAAAGATAAGAAATAAGTATTGGAAAGGATGTGGAGAAAAAGGAACCCTCATGTCCTCTTGGGAATGTAATGTAAATTGATGCAGTCTCTGTGGAAAACAGTACGGAGGTTCCTCCAAAAAATAAAATAGAAATGTCATATGAGCCAGTAATATCATTACTGGGTATTTACCCAAAGAAAATGAAAACACTAATTTAAAAAGATATATGTACCCCTATATGTACAGCATTATTTGAAAAAGCCAAAACATAGAAGCAATTCAAGTGTCCATTGATAGACTAATGGATAAAGAAATGATATATATAGACAAGGGAATGTTACTCAGCCGTAAAAAAGGATATAATCTCGACATCTGTGAAAACATGGATGGATCTAGAAGGTATTATGCTAAGTGAAATAAGTCAGAAGGAGAAAGACAAATGTCATATAATTTCACTTATATGTGGAATCTATAAACAAAATTAATAAACAAACAAATACACCAAAAGCAGAAAAAGACAATTTCCAGAGGGAAGAGAATGGAGGGATAGGCAACATGGATAAATGGGAGTGAGAAAGACTGGCTTCCAGTTACGGAATGAATAAGTCAAAAGGAGAAAAGGCACAGTACAGAGAATATAGTCAATGGTATTGTAGTAACATTGGATGGTAACAAATGGTAGTTATACTTGTGAGCACAGCATAATCTATAAACTTGTCTTATCACTATGTTGTACACCTGAAACTAAGGTGACTGTATGTCAGAACTATCCATCAGTTAAAAACAAAAACAAAACAAAACAAAATTCTACCCAGGACTATAGGTTATAATCATTTAGGATTTAGAAACAGAATGAAGATGTTTCTCATTTTTTTTCCCACAGCATCTCTCCATTCTTTTAAAACATTTGAAGCAGGGGTGCCTGGGTGGCTCAGTGGGTTAAAGCCTCTGCCTTCAGCTCGGGTCATGATCTCAGGGTCCTGAGATCGAGCCCCGCATTGGGCTCTCTGCTCAGCAGGAAGCCTGCTTCCCCCTCTCTCTCTGCCTGTCTCTCTGCCTACCTGTGATCTCTCTCTCTCTGTCAAATAAATAAAATCTTTAAAAAAAAAAAACATTTGAAGCATTATCTAAATATGAAAATGTCTAATGGAAAAATATCCTATGACAATTTAAAATACCTTCTGGAGCACAGATTGAATCTAGTGCAAACTAGATTCAAACTTTGAAATGAACCTGGTGATGTTCCTTTTTCTTTCCTTCCAATAATATTCTTCATGGTTATATATGTTTTCCCAACTTATGCTCTAAGCAAACATTCTTTTTCACAGTTACTTCTCCAAAAAGAATCCATTAAAAGCTTTTACACTTCTATAAATCAGATTTTCATAAATGTACATGGTGAATTTTATCAACAGATAAATGTTGATGGCTAAGGAAGAAATGTATGTTTTTGGAAGAAAATTTAAAACTGAGGCTGTCTATTTCTAACATGGAAATCAAGAGCCCCTGACATTTTTTTTTCCCTTAATAATAGATGTTTATTTTTGTTTCAGTTCATTGCCAGAATTTTTTGCAACTAACCAGTAAATTAGGAGCCAGCTTATTTCCCCAGAGATATGATTACATTAGTCACTCAGTAAGTCTTGAATTAATTTTGTTCCACAGTTTTCTAAAGAATTCATTAGATAATCTCTGGATCTAGGGAAGTTAGTCACAGGGCCTAAAGGAATTTACCTTCAGTGAACCAAAAGAGAAAAAAAAAATGGATAGCAGCAATATGCTGAAGAAATCTTTTTTTCCCCCAAATACCTTTATTTTATTTTTTCAGTGTTACAAGATTAATTGTTCATGCACTACACCCAGTGCTCCATGCAATAAGTGCCCACTCAATACCCACCACCAGGCTCGCCCAACCCCCCACACCCTTCCCTCCAAAACCCTCAGTTTGTTGCTTAGAGTCCACAGTCTCTCACGGTTCACTGCCCCCTCTGATTTCCCCCCATTCACCCTTCCCTTCCTTCTCACAATGCCCTCCATGTTTTTCCTTATGCTCCACACGTAAGTGAGACCATAAGATAATTGACTCTCTCTGCTTGACTATTTCACTCCGCATAATCTCTTCCAGTCCTGTCCACGTTGATATAAAAGTTGGATATTTGTCCTTTCTGAAGGAGGCATAATATTCCATTGTATATATGGGTGCTATCTTCCTTATCCATTCATCTGTTGAAGGGCATCTTGGTTCTTTCCACAGTTTGGCGATTGTGGCCATTGCTGCTATGAACATTGGGGTACATGTGGCCTTTCTTTGTACTGCATCTACTTCTTTGGAGTAAACACCCAGTAGTGCGATGGCAGGGTCATAGGTAGCTCTATTTTTAATTTCTTGAGGAATCTCCACACTGTTTTCCAAAGTGGTTGCACCAGCTTGCAATCCACCAACAGTGTAAGAGGGTGCCCCTTTCTCCACACCCTCTCCAACATCTGTTATTTACTGTCCTGTTGATTTTGGCCAT
>CM053605.1:110910782-110945217 GCA_028646535.1 Procyon lotor | reverse complement strand
ACAAGCAGAGGGAATGGTAGCAGGAGAAGCAGGCTTCCTGCCGAGCAGGGAGCCTGATGCGGGACTCGATCCCAGGACCCTGGGATCATGACCTGAGCTGAAGGCAGACGCCTAACGAATGAGGCACCCAGGCGCCCCAAAATGCTGAAGAAATCTTAACAAAAGTTTTCCCAAATCTTATCATGAGTCCATGATACACTGAACATTTCTACTACAAAGTAAATAACCCAAACCTCTATGCATAGCCTCTCATTCTGCATAGCATCTGGAGCATCTTGTTCTGATAGTCTGTAAATCTAAGGATCTGATGTAAATCAGTGATTTACTTGAAGCAGCAGAGCTCTAGGTCCAGCAGCCATTGGGGTGATTCTTCAACAAGGAACAGTGTAATGACACAGGCCTGAACCTATGCTCTGTGGTGTTGCTGACAAATCCTTATGTTGCTGGAAATAATGTCTTTCAAGTAAGGAATGAAATTATAGCTCTCTCATGACACATTGAATTCACGCTTTTCTCTTATCACATCTGAAACAAAGTGAGGATATAAGTAGAGCCAAATTGCTGAATATTCATTTAGGTCCATCCCTGCCAGACCTTTCAATAGCACACTCTCTTTAGGTTTCTTGCTCCAGAGAGCACACGCATAGACAGGAAAAGTATACTGGAGCCATTGTTAGACTCCACCCCACAGAAATATACCGTCTCCACTCCCCAAAGCCAGAACCAGAAACTCCACCTAGCTCCACACAGAGTAGGATTCAGAATCAGTTCACCCGCTGCATTCTTCAAATCAGTGTTTTATCGCATACTTTTTTTTTATAAAATTTGAAAATGGCCTTAGAAAGAAGGTACTATTTTCTTCTTACATTTAACTGCCCAGAAACAAACTCCAATTACACATTAACAAAATTTTGCTTTGTAAATAAACAAGATTAATCCTGTCCACAGTTTGTGCATTTGTCAGCAGCAAGTTTAGAACTAAAAGACGCCATGGGATATTAGAGTGATATTAAAATTAGTAAGTCCAAGCAAATATCAAAGTATTTGATGCATTCTTAAATAAGTCAGTTGCTAATTAGCAAAGAAGAGCCAGTGGAATTAAAAAAAAAAAATACTTAGAACTCTGCATTTCTTTTCTTCACTATGGAGGTGAGAAGTTTATTTCCATTGAGGTCTGATCCTACTAGATCCTACTTGTTTAATATCCTTCTAGCCATGACAAATGACAATCCAAATCTAAACCCTGAGGCCTCTTAACTGCTACTTTTCACTGGAATAGAAAAATCTTACAAAATAAAGTGTATTACAATGAATAAAGTGTATTCCAGCTGGCCTTAGCTGCCTTCAGAACCCAGAACAGCTGTGTGAACTCCTCCATAAATTTGCCTGCTTTGGTGAAAAGGGAGGTTACAGACTACAATAAACAATGCTAGAGGGCTGGTGTGGCCAAAGGAATTCTGCTCCTTGCACGAAACATTAAGGCCCAGATGTTCAGTTGCTCTATAAGCCATCAGCTCTCATTTATTCTACATAGTTTTTATAAAACTTTGCTGGAACACTCTACACTCACCTTGAGAGCAGATAACACAAAAAAGAATATACCGATCTTTTTAAGATTGATCCTTTTCAAGATTTGAGAGTTTGATAATTCAAGGTAATTCCCTTAAAAAGCAAAATTGCTTTACATTTACGCTATGGAATAACACATTCAGATGCTTAGGAGATAAGTTAAATGCTAGGATCTTAAAATTTTTTCCATAGAAAAGATAAGGTTTATTTTTTATAGCCTAATTATTGCTCTTTCTCATATCTTTTCAAGTATTTTCTTTACAATGAGTCCCTTTCCTCAAAAAATTACTTATTTGAGCAAATCAGCTGAATTCCATTAGTAAGGCCAGCCTCAACAAAGATCAGTCCTGATATCAGCTGGTTGCTACAAAAGAAAAGGAATTAAATTCACCTTGACCCAGAAACATCTATTAAGTTGAATACTACAAGAGAAGATTAAAAAGTTTAACATTAAAGTGTAAAGATCTACATTATATTTACATAATATTTTACGTAAAATATATAGGCTACTAGACCAGCTTTTAATCTTTTCAAATGTATACATTACAGGAAATTTAACAGAAATAAGTGCCAGACAAATAACCTTCCACCATTAGTGTTTGTAGATCTATAAACTAAATCTGGTTATCAAAAGGCTGTTTCCATCCTGCATAGACTTTGTCTGATGATTTACTTATTAATCAATTTGGAGCCCTTTTTGTATCAACATCAGATTCACACAAAACAAATGCCTCAATGAACATATTTCTTAATATTCTCTACGAAAATTTGCAAATTATACCATCATCCACTCCTCCATTTCTATTTTCCTAAATAAAGTTTTACTGGAACACAGCCATGTCCATTCATTTACATATTTTTTTATGGCAGCTTTTGAATAGAATTTAATAGCTGATGATCAGGGTGTATCATCAATGCACCCTGCATCTAAGGAACGGAGGCGAGCGGCACGGCAGCAGCAGCCCAGGAAAGTTGGTGTACGTTACTATGAGACACACAACGTGAAAAATAGGAACAGGAACAAAAAGAAGACCAGTGACTCAGACGGACAGAAACATAAACACAAAAAATTCAAACATAAGCAGTAACGTTTTAAAAGTTTATTAAAGTATACAAAAATATGCAAAAAAAAAAAAAACCCACCCTGCAATAGTGGTGCATTAAGTGTATCAGCTATCCTTCAATTAAAACTAATTGCATTAAGTGTATCAGCTATCCTTCAATTAAAAAAAATTAATTAGGGTACCTGGGTGGCACGGTTGGTCAGACTTTGGTATCAGCTCAGGTTGTGATCTCAGGGTCATGAGATTGAGCACTATGTCAGGCTCTGTGCTCAGCAAAAAGTCTGCTTAAGACTCTCTCCCCCTCTGCCCCTCCCCACTGTGCATGCTCTCTCTCAAATAAATAAATAAATCTTTTAAAAAATTAGCTAAAAGCAAGTAAAAAGAAAAGTCAACAGAGATGCTGTCTGGTCCACAAAGCCTAAACTATTTATTATCTGGCCCCTTAACAAAAAGTTTCCCCAACATTGTTCTATACTCCATCTACCTTTATTTACTCTCACAATTTTACTCTCACTTCCCACTGAAATACATATTTCTAACATCTTATTTATTATAAGCCTTGATGAACATTTAGTAAGTTTTTAGTAATTGGCTTGGAAAAGATTGTTAGAAGACTTTAGTTCTGTCCAAGGACATATGAGCTGTTGTTAGCTTTCATAACATAAGCTTTGCCCTTCATCTTCTGCTTGTTTTACATTTACTCAAGTTGCATTTTCCAAGTGCAGCCACATAGGATTGTGAAGATTGTTCACTGCACAAAAGGGCCCCACAAAGGGGATGAGTTGAGGCTAAGGGCAGCCTGTATGCCACCTAACAAGCCATAATCCTTGACATAAGACCATATCTCCCCAGAGGAAAGGGCACCTTTATTCTAAAATGCATGAAAGTCTCTTCCTCACCAGCTTTGTACCCACATCACATGGTTGCTTGTGCCCACGGACAAAACAGCATTATCTGGTCCAGCAGAACCCTATGTTCCTCCAATGTTTTTCAGCAAATCTCTGATAGGAACCCAGAAAATGCAGGTGAAATTGCTAAGTAATATTCTACATGTTTCAACTTGTGCATAACTTAGTTCTAGGATTACACCCTGATCATCAGCAACTTATAGTGATGAAATAGGAGGTAGAAGTTGAGAGAAAAGATAAGGATAAGATGATAAACAGAATATATCAATTATGATGGGGAGGTGGGAAGGTTCTTAATAAGAGGAAAATTAAGAAAGAGGCTTGAACTCATATAAATCACTTACATCCTGGCTCATTCTCTCTGTGGAATTTATAAATTTCTAGGGCAAATTATTTTCTGAAAAGGAAAACCAAGAAGAAGAAAGAAATTCATTAATTTCTTAAGCAGGACAGGGTGGCAGTGGTGGAAAGAAATTATCCAGGAGAGAAGAGATGTAAAAGGTGGATAAAATAATGGTCAAAAAGAGTAAGAGAAGTTCTTACAGAAAATTAAGATTAAGGAAAGTCAAGGATGAGAATTAAAAGGAACAGGAGGATTGGATATGAAAAGAATGGCCTGGATAAGAAGTGTAAAAAGGGTTTTTGAAATGAGAAGTCTGAGTCACAGAGAAAAGAAAATTGAGAAGAGGAACCATAGGTGTAACTTTCATCTTCCAGGTAATAAGTTGCTAAAGAAATCATTTATCTTTTCTATGGTGAGAGACAGTAACTACACTTAACATGATGAGCATTACATAATGTATGTAACTGTCCAATCACTATCTTATACATCTGAAAACAAATATTCTTTTTCAACTATACTTTAATTGATTTTTTTCCGCCTTAGCACATACCCTTCCCAATGTCCATCATCCACCCGTCCCATCTGTACTTCAATTTAAAAACAAAGAAATCATTGATCTACTTTGTCTTAATACAATATGCAATTCACCCAAAAAATAAAATGCATGACAGCAGAGTTGAAAGAACTTGGACAGAGATCAGTGTTAAAATTTTTAAAATTAAATATTTAAACATTTCATAATAGGGGATAAAAATACAGTATAAGGTATAAAATTAAATTTGAATTTCATATTTTTCTCAAGAAGTCTTTAATATTACACATCTGGAGTCTTTATCCCAACTCTCTTGAAATAAATATAATTCTGAGTTTTCAAACTGTTTTATTGAATTTATTAAAAGATTTTGAAAATTACTTATGGCTAAAGACATAACAACATAAAACATTTTGCCAAAATAATGAATTAGCCCTCAGAACACTAAAAAAATTTAGCAATTTACTGAATTACTAATCTAGTAAACACTAAAATTAGTGTTTACTTTAAAGTAAACACTATAAAGTGGTTATCTGAGTTACATACTTGAGTTTGCTGAGGTCAAAACATGAATTATTATCAAGTCTTAAAGTGACTAATGAATTAGCTGACTATTCTAAGCAAGTTCATAGAACTCTTAATGATAAAAAAAAAAACAGTGAACCCAAACATACCCAATGACATTCAGAATGTTTATGGGGAAAAAAAAATCCTTTTTTTAACCTGTTCCTAGATTTTGCAAGGTTTGAAGTGAACCTCTCCGAAAGAAACCACATTTTCACTATGAGAATCCTACTCCCAGCTATGTCATCTCACCACTGAAATCACACATGACCATGATGGCACCTCAAAACCAATCTTAGGGCAATATCACATCCAAAAGATATAAAAGTAGATAAAAGTGTTGGCTAACTGAACATAATAAAAGTAAAATTTTTTCAAAAGTTTTGTTTTTGCCTTAGTCTTCTTTTGCCACAACAACTTAGGACAAAGTTGGCTGTTTAAACAATACCTATTAATCTGCTCACAATTCTGTAGTTCAGAGGTCCAGCATGGTGTGACTGGATCCTCTACTCAGGGTATTACAAAGCAGAAATCAAGGTGTCAGCTGAGCTAAGCTTCTATCTAGAGGCTCTGAAGAAAAAAAAAATCTACTTCCAAATTCACTCTAATTGTTGGCAGAATTTAGTTCCTGGAGATTTTGCAAATGAGGTCCCTGTTTTCTTGTTGGCTGCAAACAGGGCATTCTCAGCTCCTTGGAGGCCTCCCACCGCTCCCTCCCAAGGGGCCTTTTCCATGACAGCATTTGCTTCTTCAAGGCCAGCTGCTGCTTTGAAACTCTGATATCCCCTTTTGGGACTGACTGGAGAAAACTCTCTGTTCTCAAAGAACTTAACTGATTAGGCTAGGCCCACTAATGATAATCTTTGTTTTGCCATACAGTGTAACATCATCATAGAAATGGTTTCCTCTTCACATTCATAAGTTCTAACCCCCCCCCCCAAGGGGAGAAGATTATATAAGGGCAATGGTCATTAGAAGTTATCTTAGAAATCTACCTGCCAGTTATGTTTTAATTTTGTTCACACTAGAAGGTTGGTCATGATGCTATGAAATGTGCACTTTGATAGGCCAGGTAACTATTCTCTCAGCAACTTCTCAACATAGAAATCCTCCCTTGACCATGGCTGTCATCCTCCAGAAAAGCACAGTGTTTGGCAAGACAACACTTGGTAACATCAGGATCTTACAGAAAAAGGAGATCAGGGGAGTAATGAAAAGTCATTAAGTACATGTTAGGATCTGTGTATTCTTTACCAAGGAATTTGCTTCCTAAACAAGCCATATTAGTTGACATTCAATTGAATAAACAATCATCCTTATTCATCTTCAATTATTCAGGAAATATGCCTACAGACATCAAGAGTTACTAAGACTTATAAATTTTAATTTGTTAATTTACTTATAAAATTTCCCTCTTTATAAACTTTGGATCAGCTCTTGCAGGCTTGTGAATCTAATCTAATATCCTTTGCTCTTGCATTTTCCTTTATTTGTTTTCACAAGTTATATCACTAATATCTTATTTTCTGGACCTGATATTTTATCTATATTACTGAATTTTCCTCCGTGGCTATATCTTTAATAACACTTGTTGGAAGGCTGAATAAATGTATGAATTAATTAATTAATTGATTGATTAATATTGAGAGGGTATAGCATAAAGAGGTGTTGCTACTCTCCTAAATCTATGGGAAAGAGGCAAAATAATTATCATCACGCTGTTTTAAAAGGGCTGAACTGAACCATATATACATAAAAAGATCATGAATTTTTCATTTTTCATTTGGGGCATACTGATATGACACTTAGTTTATTCCAAAACAGCATCTACTGAGAAGCTACAGGGGTGTAGCTTCTCAGCTATGAATGAGGAAGGGGAAGTGTGATGATTAATTTTATGTGTCCATTTGGCTGGGCCACAGTACCCAGATACCTGGTCAAACATAAAGATGTTTTTGGATGAGATTAACATTTACACTGGCTGTGGAGTAAAGCAGATTGTCCCTCACCGTGTGGGTGGGTCTCATCCAATCGACTGAACACTTTAATAGAACAAAAGACTGACATCCCCTGCACAAAAGAGAATTCTGCTACAAGACAGCCTTCAGACTTGAACTGCAACATCAACTCTTCCTTGGTTCTCCAGCCTGACAGCCCACCCTCTGGATATTGGATTTGCCAGCCTCTATAATCACAGGGGCCAATTGCTTAAAAATCTCTCAATTGCTCTCTCTCTCCCTCCCCTCCTCCCATACACACACACACACACACACACACACACACACACACACACACACACACCCTATGGGTCTGTTTCTCCAGAGAGGCCTAATATAGGAAGCATCAAGGAACAGTCACACTTGCAGAATGGCAGCCTTTTATACTGGAAACACTTTCTCCCTCACAGCAGCCAAAGCTCTGCTGTTGAGCCAGAGTTAATACCTTGCTGGATGGTCTCATTGTCAACGTGACATCACAGCCACCTCATCAAAGGTGTCCTATGCAACACAGAAGAGAAAGCAGGAACCACATTTCCAGAATCCTCTTCCTTGAATGGTTACAGGTTAAAGTCTGTCAGTGAGAGGCACTTGCATGAGCTTTGTAAGGCAGAGGAATAGGAGAGGCTATTACCTTGTTAGGCACTTGCAGACAGACACGTTAGCCAACATGGGGATCCAAGTAACTTGATCTTCTTCGAGAATCACTGAAATCACTACTATAGGATGAGATCATCAGTAAAATGTTCCTGCTTTTTCTCCTGAAGGGCTTACAACATTTATGTAAGTATCCACTTCCCTGTGTTGAGACCCTTCACATGCACAATGTATACATGCTTTCTGTGTTCCTATGAAACCCAGACTAAACATCTTCTATGACTTCCTTTGAGGGAAAAGGGAGAGGAATATCTTTACTTTTTCCTACTAAATGGCCTCAGTGGTGACTACCCTAATCTTTTAAATAGGGTATAATAACTTCAAACTCTTCTTCCCAGGAAGTCCAATAATTCCTATGAAAGTAGGTCAATTCTTCATCCTCCTGCCTTTAAATCCACAAGCCTGCAGTCACTGGAGAGAAGCACTATGACTCTCTATAGAGCAAGAATGAGGTTATTCCCTTAGCAAAAATATTTCCCATTATACTTCCATGAAGAGTATTTTCCTACTTATTTTACACAATCATGATTGAAACACTAAAACAGTTCTTCCCAGTTTAACCTGTAGAAGTAAAATTGCTGGCAACAGTAAAATAAGAGTTTATCCCTCTTATGTATCTGTGTGCCTTGTGTATTTTTCTTTAGTGCCATCTCACAGATATCCTACCACAACAGAAACAACCCTAAAAGTCACCCTATTACAGTAGGATGAATCTTAAGCTCTTAACCTGACTATGACCCTTTATCTGGTAATTATGGCCTCTGTGTAACATCTCAGACTCACTTTACTCTGAATTCAGGCCTTATTAGCTTTTTCAAAATTTCTTGAGTCAATTCCTTTCCTTTAAGTCTTAGGGTCTTTGCATATTCCATCCCCTTTGCCTAAAAAAATTCCCATGGTCTCCAACCCTAACTTTATACCCTTTGTCCAGTAATTTCCACTCAATCTCCAAGTCTCCTTTTATTTATTTATTTTTAAAGATTTTATTTATTTATTTGACAGAGAGAGAGAGAGAAAGAGATCACAAGTAGGCAGAGAGGCAGGCAGAGAGAGAGGGAGAAGCAGGCTCCCCGCTGAGCAGAGAGCCCGATGCGGGACTCGATCCCAGGATCCTGAGATCATGACCTGAGCTGAAGGCAGAGGCTTTAACCCATTGAGCCACTCAGGTGCCCCTCCAAGTCTCCTTTTAAATATCATTTCTTTTTTTTTAAAGATTTTATTTATTTATTTGAGAGATAGATAACAGAGATAGTGAGAAGAGAGCAGGAGCAGGGAGGAGAAGGAAAAGCAGACTTCCCACTGAGCAGAGAGCCCAACGTGGGGCTTGATCCCAGGACCAAGGGATCATGACCTGAGCCAAAAGGCAGACCCTTAACCAACTGAGCTGTTCAGGTGCCCTCTAAATGTCACTTCTACAGGCAGGTTACTTTATCCTATTATACATGTTTATATTATCTTGTACTTCCCCTCTGTAACACATATTACAACTATAATTTGCTAATTTTTAAAATACCTTTCTTCCCTTCTACACTGTAGCTTCCCTGGTGTTATGTTTTCATCACTGTGTCATTGGTGCTTAGCATGGAATTAATCTGATAGACCCTAAATATGTATTGAATTTAAAAAAAAAAAGTGAGAGAGTAAGAATGGATGGGAGGAAAGGAGGGAGGGAAAGAAGGAGGAAAATAGGAAGGGGGTGTGGAGGAAGAAAAGAAGGTTGGTAGGTAGGTGGTATGATGGCTAAAATTAAATTCACCATAAATCAGTGATATTCCAGGCAACACTCCAGGTAAAGGAAATCTATGGACTGACTGGAAAGAGAAAAAGACCTTCACAGAAGGCTGGAAAAGTATTCTTCCTGGCAAAAAAAAAAAGAATACTGTGCTAGATCACTAAGAAAAACTTTGTTTTTTGGAGACAGCAATGATGGCAGAAACTGGAGAGGGCTCTGTATTTCCACTGTAGTCCTGTAAGTAAATAAGTAAGTACATTTTTAAGGCAGGTTGACATGGGTGAGCTGGTAGAAACTGCATCACCTCTATCTCTGGAAGGATTTGGCTGCCTCTATTCCCAACTGAACTCGGTGGACTATGTCAGCAAAAAATGGCTCCATTCGTTTGTGGGTTTTGGCAATATAATGTAGCTTGAATCACAGGACAGGAAACAGAGCAGACATGGACGGTTCTCCCCTGTGTACATTAGTAGCTACTTGCTACATGATACCATGCCGCCTACTCAAAATATGAGAGTAACTCATCATTTGAATCAATTTGTCCTGTAATATCTGCTGAATTACTACCATTACTCTCCAACTTCCTCATTCTACTTTTATAACCATCCTCCCAAAAAGTCAACATAACTTTCCCTAGGGATTTGTGCACGTCTGTGTGTGAGTGCGTGCACGCACGCGTGTGTGTGTGTGTGTTGGGAAAGTCAGAGGAACTTGGCACCACCAGCATACTTCGATAAATCAAGCCAGGTCAAAGAGAGAGGTCAGGTCAAAAGGAAATGGGAGATACACAGTGAAGGACACATTTTTTAGAACTAGATTATTCATGGACACTTGCCAACACTATACAACTGCTTATTGTGTGGAAGAATGCCAGAATGTGACAGCAAGAAATTTCCACAAATAATAAAATAAAAGAGTCTTTCTGTTAGGGCTTAATGCATTGATAGTGAAAAACAGTTCAATTTCATGGCTTTAAATTACAAGAAAGATGATTGAATGGAAAAGAGAAAAATACCCTAAAACTGTGTACTGAAGAAAAAGCATACACACTACATAGAGAAAAGATATGTGATAGACTGTATATACACAGACAGGAAATATATATTTATATACATAGAGCATCCAAGACATGTAAATACTGAAATGCGAAGTACTTAAATTTTTTCAGTTCTCTGAAGGAATGAAAGAATCAAACACACATACACATATATACAAGTACACACTGACGCTACAAGGAAAGTAGGGGAAGCTCATGTTATTAAGGATTTTTAAAAAAGGATTGTGGCCAAAAGACTCCACTTTAGCTTTCAGAATTTATATTGTCACAAAGCTCTTGCCGGCTTTTCTTTTACCGTTCTATATTGTTCAGGGCCTCATATGAATCTTGATCACTTTCTTTCCTACATCTGCACAACCTTCCAACATATCTGTGCTATGAACTATTTTCCTTTCTCATAGTAATTGCTAACACCTACTCTATTTCTTTAAATGTTTTCATTCCTTAAATCTCCCCTAAGCCATGATAAACCATCCTTCAGGACATTAAAAAAAATTTCTTAAAGTCTAAAAATCTAAAAAATCTAAAAACTAAAAATTTCTTAAAATCTTTCTTCCATCATACCTACATGTCATAAGGGAATTTGGTCCAGAAGTTCCACTTACAATAACTATCTTGTGTTTTGTTTCTTGAAGGATGAAGTCTGGCTTTTTATGTAATTTGTTTATTATTGCCCTTATGTAATATTATGAAATTTGATTATGCAGATTGATTCTCTCCAAATTTTCACTCATTGTAGCACAGCATTTTTTAATTTTTGTCAGGGATCTAATGGAAACACATGGAGGAAGTATAATCACATATTTTTCCTTCCATATATCATGGCTTTTCCCATTTGTTGATCACAGGTAATTCTGAAAAACAGACACTGAAACACACTGCTTCCAATTTCTATTTTTTTAATTGCTTCCAATTTCTACTGCAACTTTGTGCTATCTGGTGGTGAGTATTAAGGAGGGCATGTATTTCATGGAGTAGCGGGTGTTACATGTAAACAATGAATCTTGGAACACTTAGTGATCAAAAACTAGTGATATATGGAGACTAACGTAACACACACACACACACACACACACAGAGCACTGAAGGAATACTTCAAAGAATTAATTGCATCACTGTATGTGAAACCTAACAAGAAAAAGAGTCAACATTAAAGTGCTAGATGAGAGGAGAATTTCAAATATACTGAAATTTTCTATTTCTAAGGAGGTAGCCCAAGATATATTCATACATATGCAATGTTATATATGTATGTATGTACATATATGCATACATAGTCATGTATTGCAGCATTTTTTAATATTAAAGAATTGGAAACAACCTAAACGTCCTTCAGTAAAAGATTGGTTTAATAAATAATGGTGTATGCACACCATGGAATAGCATGCGGCCACAATAAAGAATAGAGAAGCTTTTTATATACTAATATAAAATGACATTTGCATATATTGTTAAGCAAAATAGCAAGGAGCAAAGAAGCGGGTATAATATGCTACTTTTTGTACAAAATGAAGGATATACATCGTGTGTGTGTGTGTGTGTGTGTGTGTGTTATAATACAATACTTGTGTTCCTAAAAAACTCACCCTGAGCAAAGGTTTTTGGAGAGGTTTGTTACAGAGCATTATTTTAGTAGTAGAAACCAATCCACTAAATATATGTACCATAATTTTTTCAACCAGCACTTTACTGTAGATCACTTGGGTGACTCCAATTTTCATATTTTTTAATAAATGTTTCACTTTTTCTTTTTTAAAGATTTTAGCATGAGAGCGGGGAGGGTCAGAGGGAAAAGCAGACTCCCTGTTGAGCAGGGAGCCCTATGTGAGACTCAAACTCAGGACTCCAGGATCATGACCTGAGTCGAAGGCAGTCACCCAACCAATTAAGCAAGCCACCCAGGCACCCTTTTTTTTTTCTTTTAATGTTTCACATGTTGATCAAAGTATCTTTGAGAGAGATTCATGGAAGTGGAATTGCTGATTAAAAGATAAAAATGCTTACATAGTTTTGCTAGATAATTTTAAGTTCTCCTCCACAAGGGTTGTGCCATCTTGCATTCATTCTTTACAGCCTCACCAACAAAATATTGTAAACTTTTGGAATTCTGTCAATCTGATCATTGAAAATTGGCACATTGGTGTAATTTTAGTGTTTCTCTTATTAGGAATGACACATCTTTTTATGTGTGTTAAGGACATTTTACATTATTTTTCTGTTAACTTTTCTTCTCTTTAGCCAATTTTTCTATTAAGATTTTGGTCCTTTTATATATATATTATATATACTTACATAAAATATATTATTATATAAAATATAAAAATAATATATAATATATAAAATACAAAATATAAATATAAAATATATATATTAGATTTGTTAGCCTTTTGTCTTTGAAATGAGGGTCAAATACTTTTTCTCAGCTGTCATTCATCTTTTATTCGCTTATGATATTTTTTTGGTATGGTAAATCTTTTTTAAAGATTTTATTTATTTATTTGACAGAGAGAGAGCGAGCAAGCACAAGTAGGCAGAGCAGCAGGCAGAGGGAGAAGCAGGCTCCCTGCTGAGCAAGGAGCCCAATGCCTGAGGGTTCATTCTCAGGACCCTGGAATCATGACCCGAGCCAAAGGCAGACACTTAACCTACTCTGCCACCCAGGCGCCCTGGTATGGTAAATATTTTTTATAGGGAGAGAGAGAGAGAATCTCAAGAAGATTCTGCACTGAGCATGGACCCCTTCACAGGGCTAGATCTCATGACCCAGAGATCATGACCTGAGCCAAAATCAAGAGTTGGACACTCAACCAATTGAGCCAGGCGCCCCAGCAAAAACACCTCCTTTCCTTTTTGTCAAAACACTCTTTAGGGGCGCCTGGGTGGCTCAGTGGATTAAAGCCTCTGCCTTCGGCTCAGGTCATGATTTCAGGGTTTGGGATCAAGCCCCGCATCAGGCTCTCTGCTCAGCAGAGAGCCTGTTTCCCCCTCTCCATCTGCCTGCCTCTCTCCCTCCTTGTGATCTCTCTCTCTCTCTCTGTGTCAAATAAATAAATAAAATCTTAAAAAAAAAAAAAAACAGTTTATCTGGACAAAGTGAGACTTGAATTAAAAAACTTCTTTTAAAATGATAAATAAGTTAAATAACATGCCAGACAAGATTTTCTTAGTTAAAAGCAAAATGGCGATGTGAAGCATTGGACTGAATAATTCAAAGAGAAAATCCTTTATCTTATATTTATTCTCCATTTTAATTTGAGCTATACAATTTGATATAAATTGTCCACCACCTATGTTTGTTTTTAATAAAGCCTCTTTTATCTTTCATTTCTCTAATGTTTCAGAATATAGTTCAAATCACTTAAAAGTAAAAGAGGATATTTAAAGCATTCATGTACAGGGGATATTTCTATTTGTCTTCCTCACTTTAACCTTCCCAGGCCCACCTATTTAGATCCATTTCAACACAACTTTACTTGCCTCTAGCTAATCCCTATCTCTGTCCTCACTTTCAAAACTACACTTCTCAAAAGCATTGTGCACATGCTTTTCTTCATTTCCTCACCCTTTATTTACTCTTCGATTCTCACCAAAACCACCCTCCCTAAGATTATCAACTATCTTCATCTTCATTTCTCTGAAACAATTTACACTGCTGACCACTTCTTTCTTTCCTTGCTTCTATTATTTCACCCTTTTACCTCTCTGGCCACTACTTTTCTGGCTCAGTTCCAGACTTCTCTTCATCTACCAACCTTTAAATGTTAGATTTTCTCAAGTCTTATTCATGGGTCCCCTTCTCTGCTACCCTGTACCAGTGAGTGCACACTCTGATGCCTCAGAAGCTAGGCAGGTAACGTAATACAATGAATCAGACCAGAAAAAGCTCTCCAGTGAAGGGAAAATACACATCTATAGTGAAAACTGAACTCTAGCTCTTTACTGACATGCAGTAATGCAACAGAAATGTTGCTCCTAGCTTTAATTACCATATAAACATGAACTCTCACTTATCTTACTTATCTCTAGTATACTTCTTTTTGAACTCCAGATACATATGTTCAAATGCCTACCCAACATTTTCCTTTTGGATATCCTTTGGATATCTTGCAACATGTCCAAGGCAGAATTTATGATTTATGATCTCCCAACCTAGTTCTCCTGGGAGAGCAGATTCATTTTATTGTCCACAATAAATGATATCATTATGGCTACTAAAAACTAGGTGTTGACTATAGTTGAGCATCATTCACTCAATTGTTAACATATTCTCAGAGTACTCAAAGTATATTTCCTCAGAATATGGTATATACGTATGTAAATACATGTATAAATACAAATTTGAGCTTTGTGTGTATGGTATGTTTGTGTATATAATTTTATATCAGTTTATATCCATGAAATATATACATATATGTGTGTATCACTATTATAGCACTACTGTTTTCAGAATATATTAAAGAATCATCTGTTAGAAAAATATTGATGAGACTTGGAATTGACTCAAATGAGAGTGGCTCATATGAGAGCCATAGTAAGGAAGATTTTCACTCAATATAAAGTGGCTTGTCTGTAGGGTGATCTAGTTCATACTGGGATTCCCAGGTCCTCCTTGAGGAAGAAAGGACTTGTTACACTAATTGTAGAAGATGATCTTCAGCTTTTTATTCTCTGTGAGGATTGCTTCAGCTGAACAAAATTGCTTTGCCCAAAATCCAATGACTGGTCAATAATGGATCAGTAAGGCGCAACACTTTAGCCGAACTTATGACAACTCTGATTGGCCACAGCAACCCTGAGCTCACTGTGGATTCAACAGGAGCTTTCAATGAGATTGCAATGATAGCTCAGCTTCTCGCTCTGCCCAATCCTGCCTCTTTCCCCTCTTCCTCATGGGATATGCCAAGGGCACTTTCTAATATCATTGAAAATGCAGCCGTGTTCCCCTTTGCCTGGTATAAGTAATTCCATACAATAATTTCGACGGTATCTTTAAGACTTATGGAAATCCTTTATTATTTCACTTGCTTCCACATGAGAGTCTGTCTTTCTGCTCAGTTGTGTAGGCATACCATGTAACATATCTGGCAGCACACCTCTCACAGCTTCCAGACTGTGAGGGCCAAAGCCAGAGGTCCTTGGGTAAAATTCTACATGTTCATAAGAACATTATAATAGCAGATGACAGAAGCTTTGCATAAAATATTTCTGAAATAAAGTTAGCATGTAGACACTATTCTAGCATTCACCAAAGCAAAGATTAGCCCTTGGGTTGCTGGAATTTGAGAGCATATGATGGAAAAAAAACTTAAACAAAGGCCTGCCAAATACTGTCATTATCTTAAGGGTTATGTTAGATTGTCAGAATGGTTAAAGCACTTAACTGCAGTCTGAGAAGCAACAGCATCTTTCTCTAGCTCCAGATTATGTCCTTTGAAACAATAATATAAACCAAATTAACATTACAAAAGCAAAACTGAGGACAGAAGTTTTCATGAAACTGACCAGACCATATCAGCCTTTTTAATTAATGAAGAACAGTCCTTCCAGCATGTTTTGTTGTCAGAAATAATTTTCATCCCAGAAGTAGAAATTATAGTTTCAAATTTGATTACATGTAATGCCCTTGGGGGATCCTAGAGGAAGGGAAGGATATCTAAGAAGGCAGGAAGTTCTTGGTGGATGGTGTAAGAGGATGACAGGGCTATACCATCTCCTACTTCAATCTCATGTAGGGCTTTCTTACAAACTTTCACTTAAAACATGCTACAAAAATTAAGCAGAAAAAGTTTCAAATCATTCCAGTAAGTGACACAAAGCTATGGTTTCAAGACTGGTGTGCCCACCAGGTGTTGCAAGCAGGACAACTCCTTTTAGGAAGTACTGGAGTCAGGCTCTAAGCCTGGGTCTTGTCACCTTCCAGCTCTGTGAGACACAGGGCAACTTATCCGAGCTTCCGTTTTTCATCTAGAACTTTTGACTAATCATACCATCTTCACAAGAATACTATTATGTGCCAGCTATTATGAATTATTTTGTACCGGCATCCATCACAACTTCCTCAGACTTGGTCGCATCTTTTGACTCTCGAGCTCCATGGCTGCTGGTGCCCCTGAGCACCTACTGCAGCTTCATCTGCCCTCCTCAGTCCTCAGAGCTGCCTCATCTACAAGAACTTCCTGCCTTCTTAGATATCCTTTCAGCACTGACAAAGGCATTAGCCATTTCTGTCACCACCATTGTTATTCTCTTATTGTCTTCTATTTTTTTTATACAGTAACATATAGAGTTAGTTGTCTTCTTGAAAATGAAGTTGAAATCTTAAAGGCAACAGAGTATTTAATGTGTGAGCTCTGGAATCAGACCACCTGATGTGAGTCAACTCCACAACCTATTAACTCTGTGATCATAGGCAAGATATTTAATATTTCTAGATCTCGTTTGTCATATTTACTAAAATGGGCACAATAATGGCACCCGCTCCCTAGGATCATTATGAGAAATAAATGAAATAATCTATGTAAACTTCATGGAACACATTAAGTATTCAACAAATTCTAGCTATTATCATTATAGTATCTCACTAGAGTAACTCTATTTTTAAGTGGCATGTTTCAGAATAATATATATAATATATGTGATGTATTACTGAATATCAGGTGCAGAATTATATTCTCACTCATAGAAATTTTTGATGAACATCCCATAAATAAAATGTAACAGTTTTCATTTCTGAAAGCCTGAGTTGAAATTCATACACTTCATTGTCAAAGAGGTAATTGATATAATGAATGAGAGTCTATAATATAATAATAATAATAATGCCTTAAGAATACATATAAAATGTGTAAGAAATATTAAGTTAAAATGCAAGCATAGGCACACTATAGATTTTTTGTGCTTTCAAAAACAGAGGGATATATCTAGATTCCAGTGAGATCAGGGATTCCTTCTAAGAAGGGAAACTGGGAACTAAGAAACTTTTTACTGTTGACTATTTTTCACTGGGTAAATTGTTTAGTATGTATAGGAATTACCTAGTCCAATAAATAAAACATTAAAATGGATCTTTCCTTTTATTTTAGCTACAAATAATATTTGGAAAGTATCATCAAGATACTGTTGTTTTCCAGGGGCATATTATAGTAATCACAAAAGGACTGATTTGAAGAGCTTTGACTTCAGCAATATCTCACAATCTTGTTACACTTTATAGATTCTCATTTTTTATATCAATTACCTCTTTGACAATGAAGCGTATGAATTTCAACTCAGGCTTCAGAAAGTTGATAGATGAAAATTGTTACATTTTATTTAAGGAACATTCACCAAAAATTTCTATGAGTGAGAATATAATTCTGCACCTGATATTCAGTAACACATCACATATTCCTCCCTACTCTATACCACCCTATCCTGTGTTATTTGCAAAAGGATTCCAGAAAATGGAGGTAATATATAAGGAAGCCATTTTTAATCCTGTCCTTACTATGTTCTTTTTTCTTTTTTCTCCTCCTATGAAATCTCCAACCCCTGTAGGTCACCTTCTTTTCTACAGGACTTTTAACAACTTATTGATTGACTTCTATGTGTCAGATACTATCTTTAACACATTCTATGCATTTTTTAAAAGATTTTATTTATTTATTTATTTACTTATTTGCATGTGCTTAAAGAGAGAGAGAGAGCAGGGGTAGGGGCTGAGGGAAGGGAGAGGGAGAGAGAATCTCAAGCAGACTTCATAAGGAGTGTGAAGTGAGGCATGGGGCTCCATCTCACGACCCTGAGATCAGGACCTGAGTGGAAACCAAGAGTCAGACACTTAACTGACTGAGCCACTCTGACACCCCCAACGCATTCGATGCATTTCCATTTTTGCAGCTCCCAAGGAAAAAAAAAGCTTATTTTTAAAATTCAGTAACAGAGAATAAAATTAAATAATTTGACAAAGAGCACATAGCAAATAAATGTAAAATAAGACTAGATAGTTGCAATGCCTGTGCTTTTCATTCATAAATACTATCCACAACTATAGTGTGTAACTCTTGTTGAACCCTTAATATGTGCTACTTTGAATTATTTGTTTTATGTTTTGTTTTTGTTTGATTTTGCTCATAATGATTTTTAGTCCTTCCAGGAAAGAACCTTATCTTTTGACTCTTTTGTATTCTGGCAGTTGGTATTGATATGAAAGAATAACATGGTAATAACGGGATTATAGTGATGATGGTGGTGATGGTGTAATGACAAATAATGATGTAATGACAAAGCCCATGGGTCAGATTTCAGGCAGCCACTCTATGCTCAAGGATGGTTCAACATTCACAAATCAATCAACATGATACATCTTAACAAAAGAAAGGATAAAAATCATATGATCATCTCAATAGATAAAGAGCATTTGAAAAAAATGCAACAGGTTTGATGAAAACTGTCAAAAAACTGGGATCCACAAGACATGGATGTCCACTCTCACTACTTTTGTTTATTGGTTCTAGTAGTTTTTTTGGTGGAGTCTTTTGGGTTTGAGGTAAAAGTTTTACTTCTTCCTTGCTGATCTAAATGACTTTCATTTCTTTTTGTTCTTACTGCTATGGTTAGGACTTCCAGTATTATGTTGAATAAAAGTGGTAAGAGTGGACAGTCTTGTCTGTTCCTGACCATAGAGGAAAAGCTCTCAATTTTTCCCCACTGAGGATGATATTAGCTGTGTGTTTTCATATGTGCTGTTTATTATGTTGAGGAATGTTCCCTCTAAACCTAACTTCTTGAGGGTTTTTATCGTGAATGTATGTTGTACTCTGTCAAATGATTTTTCTGCATCCATTTATATGATCATATGGTATTTATCCTTCCTCTTGTTGATGTGATGTATCACATTGATTGATTTGCAAATATTAAATCACCTTGCATCCCAGGAATAAATCCTACCTGACCACAGTGACTGATTTTTTAAATGTATTGTTGAATTCAGTTTGCTAGTATTTTGTTGGTGATTTCTACATCTGTGTTCATCAGAGATATTGGTCTGTAGTTCTCACTTTGTGCGTTTTTATCTGGTTTTGGTATCAGGGCAATGCTGGTCTCAGAATGAATTTGGAAATTTTTCCTCTTTTTCTGTTTTTTGGAATATTTTGAGAAAAACAGTATTAACTCTTTCTAGGAGTTTATTCATTTCTTCTTGATTGTCCAATTTGTTGGCATGTAGTTTTTCACAATGCAGAATCTGAACTCTTAACTGGTGTTCAATACTGCCTTTTCTAAGACCTTTAAAATGAAAAATAGTCCAGGGGCACCTGGATGGCTCAGTTGGTTAAGCATCCAACTCTTGGTTTTGGCTCCAGTAATGTCTCAGGGTCAAGGGATTAAGTCCTAAATAGGGCTCCATGTGCAACATAGAGTCTGCTGGAGATTGTTTCTGCCTCTCTTTCCCTCCCTCTTTTCTCCTTCCCCTGCTCTCAATGAAGAACATTCCATTTGAATTCATCTGAAAATTCCATAATTACACAAAAACAAGTCAGCAAATTATGTTAAAACTGAGCAAAATCCACCCCAGTCTGGCAGCAATAATTCTAGCAGACAGAATTTTGAGGATTCTTACAACTCTACTGTATACATGGCAACCTGTGCTATAGAGTAGAAGAGGGATATTATCTGAAACTATACTCTGATGAGTAGTGGCCTCACCTACTGCAGATCTATAAAGTCAAAGGAAATAGCCTAAGTAACATGATTTTTAGTTTTCTTGAAAAGCGAAAGATAATGATACTTTAAATGGCCAAGTAAAGAAGTTATGGGCATAATCAAAATGTACAGTTTCTAAGCTTCTAGGCAAACCAGAGTCCAGATACCTAGGAGAGAAGCAAGTCAGATATTAGTAACTGAAATTATTCTAAATTCTTTTAATGCAAACAATTTGTCAAATAAAATGAAAACAGTCTGGATATGCATAGTTTCCAATCACTTGAGGAAACCAGGCAGAAAAAGCCAGGAAGACTTTCCCAGAAATAAATCAAAGCTTTACCAATGACATTCACTACTGAAATGTGGGACAGAGTATAAGGCCAAAGAAGAGGCAGAACTATAAAATGGTTTCTGTCATAAGCCAGAGTTATTGTAAAGAGATTTGACATTTGGAATTTAAAGACTATTACAGAAACATATGGCTTAAAATACCACATTCTATTCAAGGGTTCTAAAGTTTGAAATAAAGAATTTAAATGCTCTGTGCAACACAAAATACTTCTGTAGGTGACCTAAAAGACCGAGGTTTGATCATACTACTAATTCCTTCCGGTTCCACAAGCCACCACACTTCTATTGCATACCATTGGGCAGAGGTTGTAATAATTTCAACTGGTTATCAGTTATCTACCCACCCCAAAAGTCGCTGAAAGCCGGACATGATTATTAGAAAAATAAGAAAGAACAGCCCTGATGTGTATAAAAGAGAAAATGTTGTAAACAAAAGACTAATCAGACTTTAGAGCAGTGAAACTACTTTGTATTACACAATTATAGTATATACATGTCATTACATATTTGTCAAAACACAAAGAATGTACAGTACCAAGAGCAAACCCTAATGTAAACTATGGACTTTGGGTAATAACATATCAATGTAGGTTCATTGATTGTAACAAATGAACCATTCTGGCAGGAGATGTCCACAATGGGGGAGGCTATGCATATGGGGATAGGGGATATATGGGAACTGTCTGTACTCTGCTCAACTTTTTTGTTGTGAACTTAAACTGCTCTAAAAATTAGTCTCAGAAAAAAAATGAAAACAAAACTAGACCATTGGTGATGGATACACCCATAGTCCAGAGACAATGTCTTAAAGCAACCATTTTGACATTTGAATTTAAGACAATGTCTTAAAGTCTGCAGCTTCACTCAGCTACTTTCTCGTTATTTACTTCATTATGCCAAAATACTCACTGAATATTTCCACCTGCCTACTCCTCCTACTCCATATGTTGTTTTCACTGAGTGTCTACTTTTAAAAACATATTATGTGTGCCCAGTCTAAAAGGAAATATTCTAGTAAAATCAATTATTGAAATTTTTAATTGCAAATTTAAAAGTAATTAGTGTTTAACCTACAAACATTAGTTTATAATCAGTTTCCTTTTGTAATAAAGATTACCATAGCAAGCACTAATTTTAGCACTCGTTGAAGAAGCTCAAAGCTGTGTGATGGATACATATATGAAGGATTACTATACTATCTACTTTCATATCTGTTTGAAACTCTCCTTAATATAAAGGTTTTCTTGGGGCGCCTGGGTGGCTCAGTTGTTGCCTTCGGCCCAGGTCAGATCCCAGGGGCCTGGGATCGAGCCCCGCATCGGGCTCCTTGCTCAGCAGGAAGCCTGCTTCTCCTGCTACCATTCCCTCTGCTTGTGTTCCCTCTCTCGCTGTGTTTCTCTCTGTCAAATAAATAAAATCTTTAAATAAATAAATAAATAAATAAAGGTTTTCTTAAAGGATAAAGTACATACCTGCTTAATGTACCAATAACTTTATATAAGTTAACTTGATTACCATGAGATTATGTTATTACAGTCATAGGAAAATAGTTTATATTTGACATCACCATCATCTGAAAATATAGTATTTAAGAATATGAATTTGGAAATCATATCGTCTTAAGTTGCATTCCACCCATTCCACTTCTTAGCTGTTGTAACCTCGGAACAGTTATTTAGTCTACTTAAGCTCCAATCTCCTCACCAGGTAATGGGATTAATTTTACCATAAGGACATTATAGAATTAAATGACATAAAATGTTTAAAGTCAGCATAGCATTGGTCTAATAATAGGTGCTCAATAAATATTAGCCATTATAACATTCTGAAGTTCTCTATTCATAATGTTCTAACGCTAAAAGAAGCAGTAGAAGTAATTAAGAGTTTTATTCTGTGGATGGGGAGAAAGATTTCAAAGACTCACAATTCAGAGTTCAAGAAACTATTCCCTATTCTGTGTATTTCTGATATTTAGAAATTACAGAGAATTTACAAAAATAGAAGGAATTATACAATCCCATCATGGCATTTTAGACTTAAAAAAAAAAGGTTTTTTTAACCTAAGAAAGTTTTATCATTGGATTAATCAATCAGTTTTCAATAATGCCCTGGATTTTACTTCCCACCAGGTCTTCTGGCATCAGCTCTATGCAAGCATATAGTCTCATGCTTAAAGAGGGATTTGGGAACTTGGGGGTCTTCTTCAGTCTCTCCTGAGTCGATTGGTGGAGAGCTCACTGTAGCCCTCTGTGGCTGTCTCATTTCCCTCATTTCCCTGCTAAAGGTCAGGCTAGTCTGTTAGTCCACTGCTTACTGAAACCTCATGCTACCTGAAACTTTGGTCTTCCTCCATAATTTGCCACCAAAATTGGTACTTTTACTGACAACATTGTTGAATGAGAAGTTTTTCCACACTCTGCTCCAAACTGAGTGAACCCCCTTCTGGCAAGGAAGCTGCTGGCTTCCTTGTTTTGCAGTACCCTGTACATTTCTGTTCAGATCCAGCTTGGGAGTGGGTGTGGATGGCAGAAGCCCCAGGCAAAAATGCCAGACTCCTACTGTTCTTATTTGACATTCAGTATTTTTTTCATAAAAAAATTGCTTCTCAACTTGTCGTATGTCTTTGGTCAATTCAAAAGCCCTGCAATGGTTGTTTTCGGCAGTTTTGTCCAGTTTTATTGTCATATAATGCTTTATCAAAAACATGATCAGAGTATAAGATGTTTTATCACATAAAGTTAATAGTAGGGCATAGTCTAAATGTCTGACTGGTAGCCATTATTATTAGTATTTTGTTTCATGGATCACAACAAATATATAAAAAATAAATGCCCACCTAATCTCAATAAATATTGGCCCTTTTCTATATAATGTTTAAATGTTTCCTATCTAAAATGTATATGGAGGCCCCTTTCTACATAGCATTTCTATATAATATTTCTAAACTTTATTTCTAAAATATTTTATTATTTATATTATTTCTAATATTTCTAAATCTATATATGTTTCTAAAGCACATGTTTATATGTTTATGTGTTTCTATACGATGTTTACATGTTTCTATATAATGTTACATATTATATATGTATATGTATATGTTACATGTATATATATACACATATCTTTTCTATACAATGTCATATTTCCTAACAGTTAAACTATTCAAGCTCCCTAAGACACAAGGATTCCTAAATCTGGTAATAAAAAACAATTCATTATTCTGAAACTTTTTCATCTCAAAAATTCCTTTTTGATGATTAGAATTTTTTTTAAAAAGCAGGATTTTGGAAATGTACTTTTAGTGAGAATGAATGATGTAGAAGATAAAAAAAATCTCTATGAACATAATTATAAGAAACCAAGTTGAGACTACAAAAATAAATATATTCAACTACAGAACACAGACTTATCAAAAATATATGTGGTCTGCTAGACAATAGTGTTATAAAGGAACTCATTGGGATTATGTGTAAACCTGTGTCTATACATTCAGGGTTCAATAACTTGTACTTCAGATAATCTTTTTATTTTCTGTGCCATTATCTGTCCTGATCATAGTCAAAGTCATCACAGGATGAGCCCACAGAATAAGTAAAGCAGTTTTACTTAATGGATCACACATACTCAATCTCATTCATTTTTAATATCTGACATAGTCTTAACCTACAGGTTTTTTTTTAATTATAGGAAATAATTTTGTTAGAACTTGAGCACAATTAGCTGAAAGGTGATTGGAAGATATAAAATGTGTGAGAATATGTTATAAACTGTTGCCATGTAATTTTTCTGATCTTTTGAATAAAGTATCATAATTCACATGAATGTATTCTTATAATAAAAATTTGCCAACAATGTTTGGCAACATTTGCCAACAAATATGCCAACAATATGACAACAAACATATAAATTTCTTAGCTTAAGAAAGGAAGTAACAGCCTTCAAGGAAAAGTCAAAATAGAGTATATAATTCCTTGCTGTTGTGGAAAGAAATGAAGAAAGTTGTCAAAATTTCAATTTTCAGAGGAACCAAGAAAAAAAGGTAATATGCACCCTTAAGTTTCACTTTAAGGTTTAAATTGCACCCTCCATTCTTAATATAGTAAAATTGGTATTTAAAATATTTGTTTTTCAAATAAATATATTACAAGCTTCAAAATAAGGAGAACACATGCTAAGCAATGGAAAGAAAATGTTTTTTCTTGAAGTAAAAAATTCAGCGCATTGCGATGAGGCCCTCTGCTGCCATTTTTTAATACTACACCAAAGAAGACTTTTTCAGTGGTGTCTATCTTTGCAGGGCCAATACTTCATCAAAGCTTTAAGGAAAAAATGACATAAATCCTTCAACAAAGTGTAGTCATTTACAAGATTTTTTAAAATAAAAGTGATTGATTCTGGGAACTGTTATTCTGAACACAGTGTCTGAGCCACATAAAATTCAGTTAAATCCCTTAGTGATAGCATTATTCATTTAAGAACAAATTTTCATTATTTAGTTTATGTTCTATGTAAATATTTCCAAAAGGGGACTATAATCATACCAAATGGTTCTACAATGACAATAGTTCATCCAACACTATGGAAAAAATATATTTTTAATTAGCAAGAAACCTGTGTCTCAAAAGGCGATTCCTAATAAATATCTCCATTTCCTGGGAAAAAAGTAACAAGCAATCCAGAAAATTAACTCAAAAACTCATCTGAGACTAAAGCAATGCAATTTGACCATCATTTTTAAATTGCTGAGGCCAGGGGTGGACTTGATGGGAAATGAATAAAACCTCACATGCAGAGTCTCTGAAGGGCTGGGAGTAACCAGGAGCGGTGAAGTATTCCAGGTGAAAAAGAGAAGCCAGGTGTCAGTAAAGAAGCTTTTCAATGTAAGAATTTCTGGTAAATTGCCTCAAGATGACAGAAAAAAGAGGGATCTGAACCTCCAAGTTCAAATAAATTGTCATGATTTCTTTTCCTATGTTAAATATGTCATTTTTTAAAAATGTTTGTAGTTTCTTCTTCTCTTTTTCTTTTTTTTTTTTTTAAGATTTTATTTATTTGACAGAGAGAAACACAGCGAGAGAAGGAACACAAGCAGATGGAATGGTAGCAGGAGAAGCAGGCTTCCCACCAAGCAGGGAGCCTGATGCAGGGCTCAATCCCAGGACCCTGTGATCATGACCTGAGCCGAAGGCAGACGCTTAACAACTGAGCCACCCAGGCGCCCCTTCTTCTCTTTTTCTTAAAGAGGGCCAGGAAAAACAAAAAACAAAAACGTGTAAGCTTACAACCCACAAAACCTAAATTTGCTTCTGGGTAGTAAAATTTACTCAAAATAGTCCACACAGAAAATGTTATTTTACTTTTAATGGGAACAACTTATATTAATAGGAAAAGAAATGGTTTTAATGGCCATTTTGAAAACAAGATTAATCAGGAACTTAAAAAGGCATTGGTAAAAATGCTTTATGCAGTTTTTAAGGGAAAAAAAGAAGATTAATATCTGCCCAACAGTGAAGCTATCTAGCATTCGAGAATCTCTAGCTTTTGATATCTATGAGCAGATAGGAGTACTGGCTACGGAGTCAGACAATTCTTGATTTCGGTCCTGAATTCATCACTCTACAACTAAGTCAGCTTTAGCAAGTTAATTGTGCCTTATGAATATGGCCATTTGATCACTATTTGTTGAATAAATAGATGCATGCATCAACTCCACATGAAAGTTTCAATTAATACAGTAGTTCAGTTTACTACCATTAAAAAAAAAAATGATTTGTTACACAGATATCTGTTAGAGGAAAGATATTGGGCAAAAGGGGAAGAAGGAAGATATCTATTTGTATTTGGTAAGATGGAAAAGGTTTCCTGAAGCACAAAGCCTTTAAAGAAGAAGCCTTGAAAGGTTGTTAGTATCATCAGATCTGGTTGACTGGGAAGGTGGAACAGGCTGGAAGCATTTCAGGCTGAGGGAACAATACACTAAGTCAAGACTCAGACACAAGAAAGTGGAGAGATCTAAGTATCCTGGGAAGTTAGCAGCTTGAAGTTTAGAGAATTCAGAGGAGACTGGGCTGGAAACAAACCAGGGTCACATCACTACTTCAGTTAATAATGCTCCCAATTCTGAAGATGCTTATAAAATTCCTTATCAGTCAAAGTCCACACAACCACCATTATAAATCACATTTAGCTCTCTTTCACAGACAATGTCTTTAATTGATACAAAGAAATACAGAATTTAGGTTACATTTTTTATTCAACTACAATTATTTCAGTTCCAGATTTGAAAAGGGATTTTTTTTAATTCACACTTTCATCCAAAACTGGACTATCTTATAACTTTTAAATACTGACTTCCCTCGCACAGAAATCATTTGAATGTCAAGGCTTATGTTAAAGCTCATTGGAAGACTGGAAGAGAAGGAAGCATAATGGACAGTGGGTTAGCTACATTAATTTTCGAGTAAGTCACTAGGAGGAAAACTGTTCTCAAAGCAAATGTCATCAACAAAGAGAAGTGGATAAATGAAAGAAATGCCATTCTTCTTGGTATAAAGCAAAAAGTAATGCTGTTGGGTCAAACTTGAGATTCAAATTGGTCTTGACCACTTGTCAGTACTGTGAGCTCAGACAATTCATCTAACTTCTCTATGCCTTATTTCTACTTTTGTAAAATAAGAATAATCATAATAATAAAATCTGCCTGTGGTATACTATGTTGCTATCTGTCCGTGGGAGGAGTATACATTTTCATCGGTTTTAGACCTGGATATATGGCATGTTTTGTCCAATCTAATGTGACATTTGTTCCAACTTTTGCTGTGAGAATAACACGCCCATAAGGAGGATGCCCTTTCAGCCTGGATTCCAGAACAAAGAGGACACAGAAATCAGAGAAGTACTGTCCTACATCCTCCATAAAATGTAAATGACTAATAAACTTTATTGTTGTAAGCCACTGAGATTTGGGAGTTGTTACTGTTGCAAAGCCAATTAATATACTGCACTATCCACTTCACACATTTGTTATAGATTGAATAAAACAATATATTTTATTTTATTTTTTTTAAGATTTTATTTATTTATTTGACACAGAGAAAGAGATCACAAGCAGGCAGAGAGGCAGGCAGAGAGAGAGGGGGAAGCAGGCTCCCCAATGAGCAGAGAGCCCGATGTGGGGCTTGATCCCAGGACCCTGAGCTCATGACCTGAACTGAAGGCAGAGGCTTTAACCCACTGAGCCACCCAGGTGCCCCAAAACAATATATTTTAAAAACACTGTACAATCTTCTATGCCCACCCATAACTTATACTAGCTCCTTTCTTTACCTAGGTTGATGTAGATTAGAAAATTTAGGAACATTAACTTGCAAAGTACTCAGTTTCTATCCCATCACCTTACCATACCCCATAAAATGAAATAATCCTATTATTTGTGAAGGAAGGATACATCCTTAATTGATACAGCTGTTCATGCTAGTGCCTATGTCAATTCTTCTAAGAAAGTGCCCAGAACCACTTAGGGCTGGTTTCCCTCTGTACTTTCATTAAATCTTACTTAAACTGTTTAGCCAGAGTTTTACCAGAGCTTCTGTGTGGAATCCTGTTTATACTTAAAGGATTCCATGGGAGGGAAAAAAAAACTGAAAAAGGATATCTTTAAAAAAAAAAAAAAGACATTTTGATTTCACTAAGAGAAAAAAACAAAAAACCTAGATAAAACTCAATAATGACTACAGAGATGGCATAGAAAAAGCCTACGAGATGGTACCATGATTCACAATAAACCATGTAGAGATAATGGCAAGGAAAGCAGGTGAGCCAATGAATGGGTCAGAAAACAAGAATATTTTTTATTATTTAAATCCTTGGGACTCTCATTTTTGCATGATAAAGTTGAAAGAATACGCATTTCCAAGTTATATAAGCCTAGGCAGCTTTGACCCTGTATAGTTACAAACTCTACACAATCTTAGACCAGCTACATAATTTCATACATAACTTTCCTTGCTCAGTAAAGGGAAAAAACAGTTATTTTCCCTTACCCAGTTACAGGGAATAAACAGCTACCTCATAGGGTTGTGGTATTAAAGGGAATAAGGTGAGCGGAACACCTAACATAGTACTTGGACAATGACAGCTTCTCAAAAAATTCTCTCCTAGCTCTTTGCCATTAACTCCTCTTTTTTCCATTCTCTGAACCAATCTTCAGCAACACATGTGCAAGTGCTTCTGTTCCCAGGTTGGGAATCTCCTCTAGAGTAATAAAGGAAGCTGAAATCTAACATATAAAGACAGAAGACATTTTATGCTTTAAAGCTAAGGGTTGTTTTTTTTTTTTAAATATGCACAGACTTATATGTAGTTTTTTTCTTTTAATATATTTACAGCTTTAATTGATCATAAAACACATATACACAGACACATCTGAAATATGTAGAAATAAAATGACACCTTTTCCAAATAAAGTTGCATCATCAGTTCTGTATTTCTCTGACTTCCAACTTTGAAACCCTTAGGAATTACAAAAGAGAGAGCGAGACACTTACCCATCAAGAGATCATATTGAGAGATTCCAAGGAACATTAGAAAACCTGTACTGAATCCAAGTTTTTAACTGCCAGACTTTTAACTCCTGGCTACAGTTTCCATGTATGATATAACACAGAAACTTAGTTTAGGCACAGGAGAATCACAAGACTTAAAACACTGCGTCCCTCAACACGCAAAATATTAATGGAAAATCCAGACAAGTCATAAATTGTTATGAAGAAATGAAAAAACAAAAAGAAATTTGCAAAATGGCAGGGAAATCTTTATATGTATAAGCTAAGGGAGGAAAAGAAGGAAAGAAAGCTCCTTTTTTAATGCATAGTAGAGTGGAACTGCCAAAGTCCTTCACACCTTTCTCTTTTTTGGGCATCTTCTACACCAAGGTGTCCGTAGGTCCATTATGATACCTACTAGGGGATAGAGCACACAAGTATGGTGCTACTTTTCTAGTCAAATTTGAATCGCAGAAGTTCAGAAACATGCATTTTTCACTCCAGTCTAGCGGTACCAGCATCACTACTCACAACCCTTGCATACATACAGACTAGTTCATATGCATCTTGATTTAAAAAGTTCTGAAGTATTCCCACTGCATTTATTTGAACTCATCTGCTGATTCTTGGTTTTAGATTTGACTCAAAAATTCTAGATAAAAATAATTTTTACCTGTAACTCTCAACTTTACCTCTAAAATCTCATGGTCAATCTGTTACCCCTATTATAGAAAGAGAGGAGTCACACAACACAGGAAAAAATATTAAATCATGCAAACCAATTTTCTTCTACCCCCAATAACATTTAACCTTAGACATGTTCTTTTTTTTTTTTTTTTAAAGATTTTATTTATTTGACAGAGAGAAACACAGCAAGAGAAGGAACACAAGCAGAGGGAACGGTAGCGGGAGAAGCAGGCTTCCTGTTGAGCAAGGAGCCTGATGCGGGGCTCAATCCCAGGACCCTGGGATCTGACCTGAGCCGAAGGCAGATGCTTAACGACTGAGCCACCCAGGCGCCCCAACATATTCTGATACATAAACACCCAACTGGAAATGGCTGTTATTAACTTCTTGCCTCGGGGCTATTATGCCAAAATTAAATAGTGGAGAGATTAGGCCAGTCACATTTCAGCACAATTTATTCATATCTTCATTTATTCATTCAACATTTATTTATTAAGCACCTACACCTACTATATTCCAAATAATGTTTTCATTTCTAAGGTCATATCAGTGAACAAACAGATAAAAACTCCTACTATCATGGAATCTATACTGTAGTAGAGGCAAATAAATAAAATAAATAAATTATTTAGAAGATGATAATTGCTGTGATGAAAAATAACACATGAATGTAAGGTAGAGCCAGCAAGAGCAGAGAAGAGAGAGAGAGAGAGAGAGAGAGAAAGAAGGCAAGTCAAAAATGACTTCTCAATGTTTGGGAGGAACTAGGAACAACTAGGAAGAAGTTAACATAAAATGAAATGCGGAAGACCTTGGCAGGGCCTATTTGGGGCAAGTCAGATCAAGAGTTTGGTTTTTTATGTATTAAGTCTGAAATGCCTATAAGATGCAGATATCTAAGACGAAACGCTTATGGGGAAGCCTAAAAGAAAGCTATCAAATTCAATGGACTCCTCTATAATTATTTGGTTTTATCTTCCTCCAAGAAGTCCTTTGATGGTCTCCTTTGCCCTTTAGGCCACCCTAAATACTTCTCCCTTTCCCCACTTTTAGGAGATTGAGATAGCACGGATACTTCATTGTTGATTCTATGATTCAAGATTTCTTCCATGCTTTGCTTAGGTAACCATTCAGCAACACTGTGAAAGCTAAAACATAGTAAACAGAAAAATCATACAGACAGAGTTATCCTGAAAATAACTGGGAATTTGAAAATCACATGCAAAAACTCTCCAGAAGTACTTTGGAAAATCAGCTATGGCTGAAACACTGTCACCATTAAGACGACTATTCAGTGTGAGATATTTGCATAGTGTATACTTTATAAGATCAAACTGTTTCCTGTATTTATTACTAAACTAATGCATTTCAGCTGCTGTATCTTGTGGTTTACAAATCATCAGGAGCTCGGGACATTCATGCTCATGTGAAGAGCCAAAAAAGATGTCATTCCCCAAATTAAAAACTGTTCTTATTAAGAACAAACAAATATGATGAGCAAAGATGCAAGGCACTAAACTAGCCTTGCCTATAGATCTGTAAAGTTTCTACAAGGGCGAAGCTCCAGGAAGGAGCAAGAGAACATTCTGTTTTAAATTAGATGACAATTCTAGCATCTGTGTGGGTAAAAATTTGTTCTAATATTTCATACTTAAAGACACATAGTGTGAATCCTGCCTGCAACAGCTTTAATACATTTTAATATATTTTAAATATGAAGAGTAAAAATATGTGTAAGTTGATGGAATTCTCGAGCACTATCATTACATCTCAAGATAAGCAAAAGGCTAACTTCCTCACACCTTTTACACTCCTTGATAAATGATACAGAGCAACTTCTTCTCAGGTTTTAAGTAGACTCCTGACTCCTTTGCTCTTCTATTTGAAGAGACTTTCATCTGAGCAAGACTACCTACTCTTTCCAATGTGCAATTATACTACTTAAGGCAGAACTAATTACAGGATAATGCAAACAGTTTTTTATAATTAGTCTCATCTCTAAAATGGCAAATATTGGAGTCCAGAAAATTTTTCAATTCTGACAACTATTATCCCCAGACAACCTCACTGTCTGTTAACTAATGAGTTTATATTTTATTCCCTTCAAAATGGATGAGTATCAGAATTGCCATTCTAATAGCCCTATAGTAGGATACAGTGGCTAAAAGTCCAATCTCTGAGGCCAAAGCTCCATTCCAGGTCCAGCACTGCCTTTTCTGAGCTGGGGGACCTTTGACAAACCTACCTAAATAGCTCTTTTTGCCCCAGTTTCCATTGTCTGTAAACTGATGTCAGCAACAGGTTGCACCAAATGACTACTGCATGGATCAAATAATAAATGACACTGGACACTGTGACTGGCAAATAATAAATGCTTAATAAAAAGGCCCAACCTTTATATTTGTGGAGCCTGGAGAGGAATATAAATGAAGTCTCTTGTACTGTGTGATGAGAAAACAGCAATTCTGAGTTGCTGCCTAGGCATTTTACAGTATGAAACTCTGCTCACACCTGGAGATTTAGATAAGGACCTGAGCTTATGTTTCCCAACCCAAGTTCGCATTTCGCTTTCCTCAAGGCACCCTTCAGGAGACTTATCTAGAAAATGTTCCCACAGCTGATGTCAGAAAAATTACTGCCTGTGCTCTCTTCTAGGATTTTTATGATTTCAGGTCTCACATCTAGGTCTTTAATCCATCTTATTTTTGCGTATGGTGTTGCAAACTAGTCCAGTTTCATTGTTTTAAATGTCCAGTTTTCCCAGCACCATTTATTGAAGAGGTTGTATTTTCCCTATTGGATATTCTTGTCTCCTTTGTCACAGATTAATTCACCATATAATCCTGGGCTTATTTCTGGGCTTTATTCTGTCCTATTGATCTATGTGTCTATTTTTGTGTTGGTACTATACTGTTTTGATTACTACAGCTTTGTAGTATATCTTGAAATCTGGAATTGTGATACCTCCAGCTTTGTTTTGCTTTCTCAAGATTGTTTTTGGCTATTTGGGGTCTTTTGTGGTTCCACACAAAAATGCTGGCAGTATTTTGCTAGGGATTGCACTGAATCTGTAGACTGCTTTAGGTAACATGGACATTTTAACAATATTAATTCTTCCAATCCATGAGCATGGAATATCTTTTCATTTATTTGTGTCATCTTCAATTTCTTTCATCAGCATTTTACAGTTTTCAGAGTTCAGATCTTTTACCTCTTCAGTTAAATTTATTCCTAGGTATTTTATCCTCTTTGGTGCAATCATAAGTGGAGTTGTTTTCTCAATTTCTCTTTCTGCTACTTTGTTACTAGTGTATAAAATGCAAAAAAAAAGAAAGGCAAGAAAAAATAAAATGCTACCAATTTCTGGGAGAATTTTGTATCCCATAACTTCACTGAATTCATTTATTACTTTTGGTAACTTTGGGGGGCCTCTTTAGGGTTTTCTATAGTATCATATCCTCTGCAAATAGTAATGGTTAACTTTTTCTTTACCAATAGAGTTGCCTCTTATTTCTTTTTCTTATCTGGTTGCTAACAGTAGGACTTCTAGTACTATGTTGAATAAAAGTGCTGAGAGGGACATACTTGTCTTGTTTCTGATCTTAGAGAAAAAGCTCTCAGTTTTTCACCATTGAGAATATTAGATGTGGGTTTTCATATATGAACTTTATTATGTTGATGTTCCCTTTAAGCCCACTTTATTGACAGTTTTTATCATGAATGGATGCTGTACTTTGTCAAATGCTTTTTCTGAATCTACTGAGATGATCATATAATTTTTATCCTTTGTTTTGTTGATGTGATATATCATGTTGATTTGTAACTACCAAACCATCCTTGAATCCCAAGAATAAATCCAATCCCAATATGATTGGTGAATAATCCTTTTAATGTGTTAAATATGATTTGCTAATATTTTATGGAAGATTTTTTGCATTTGTGTTCATCAGGCATATTGGCTTGTAGTTTTTGATTTTTGTTTTTGTTGTGGTGTCTTTGTCTGGTTTGGTACCAGGGTAATGCTAGCTTCATAGAAAGTATTTGGAAGTCTTCCTTACCAAACATTTGGAAAAAAGTTAATACTCTATTCTCTTCAAACTATTCCCAGGGCACCTTTTAACCACTCAGAACAAAGCTGATGAAAAGCTAGTGACTGCCATCCCAACTACCTTATAAGCAATAGGTGTTTGCTACCCTGCTTTCTATCTCCTGCTTCTTCATGACCTAGGATGGAAGACTGCCATAACCCATGGCTCATTGTACACTCCCCCCATTTCTGGTATGTGTAAATAATAAATCATGTGACTTGACTTTTCTTTCTGTGACTGTATTGACATCACACCTTCAGTCTAAATGTCCTCAGGGTTTTCCGTTGCCCAAAGTGAGAGCTCAGACGCTGATAAAGCTACTTGCTGACACCATATTAGTGGCTTGTGCCTCTTCATTCACCAGGTCATAATCTGCATAGTCTTAACTTAATACACTAGCTATAGGCCCCCAACACATACTGTGAAAAAGATCCAAAGACAGACAATGGTCAAAGCAGTAAAGATAAATTTTATGCAGAAACTATTATATTTAGGAAAAAGAGACTTCAGTGTAGAACTCAGCTAAATTTTGAAAACAAGAAGGATAAGCAGCAATCGATAGCCAAAGGAGGATGTGTTGCAAACACAAAGTCAATTTGGCCATTTAAGAAATGCAGGTTATTTTTATAAGAGACTCCTAGACTCAAGAAACGAACTAAGGG
>CM053605.1:110889746-110902929 GCA_028646535.1 Procyon lotor | reverse complement strand
TAAAAAAAAAAAAAAAAAAAGAAAGTATTAATGGGAGTTCTTATTTATGACCACAGTGAACTTGAGGATAGAAAAGAATGTTTCCCCTAGAGATAATATTGCTCAGGAAGAGTATGATGAATGAGAAAAGGAGGCCAATGATGGAATATTGGAGAAAATAAATGATAAAGAAGCTGGTAGGGAAAGAAAAACCAGTAAAGGTAAAGGATAGCCAGAAAGATAGGAGGAGAAACAACCCTGGTATCTCAGGAACATAAATAAGATAATAAGCTAAAACTGGAAAAAAGTTTCAAGAAAGAGAAATTGTTCAAGGCACCAAACCTTACCTTCTATAATCTACATAATAAAGATAAAGTGTTATGAACCCCTTTGTGACAGGCATAGTGCTACATGGGCAACACAGTCAATCCTCTAAATAGAAGAAAGTATAATGCTAAGTGAGATAAGAAGGGAAAGATAATCACCATATGATTTCACTCATATGTGGAACTTAAGAAACAAAACAACTGAGCAAAGAGAGAGAGAGAGAGACAAACCAAGAAATTACTCTTAACTATAGAGAACTGAGGGTTACCAGAAGGGATGAGGGGGAATGAGTGAAATAGATGATAGGAATTAAGGAGTGTATTTGTTGTGATGAGTATCTGGTGATTAAAATAAAAACAAACAAAAAAATGGGCAGGGACACTTGGCTGGTTCAGTTAGTATGGCATCTAACTGTTAATCTTGGAATCCTGAGTTCAAACCCCATGGTGGGTTTGGAGCCTACTTAAAAGCAAAAAAAGAAAAAAAAAATAGAGGATTGAATCAGCAGAGACATTTTGCCAAAAAAAGACATACAGATGGACAACAGGCATATGAAAAGATACTCAGTATCACTAATTATCAGGAAAATGCAAATAAAAACCACGGTGAGATATCACCTCACACCTGTGAGAATGGCTAAAATAGAAAACACAGGAAACAAGTGTTGGCAAGAATGTGGAGAAAAGAGAACGATTATACATTCATTATTAGCGGAATATAAATTGATGCACCCACTATAGAAAACAGGATAAAGGTTCTTCAAAAAATTAAAAATAGAACCACCATACGGTCTAGCTATTCTACTTTTGGGTATTTATCTGAAGAAAACAAAAACACTAATCCAAAAAAAATATATGTACCCCTATGTTTATTGCAGCATTATTTACAGTAGCCAAGATACAGAAACAACCTAGGTGTTCATCAACAGATAAATAGATAAAGAAGCTATGGTGTGTCTGCACAATGGAATACTACTCAGCCATAAAAATAGAAGAGGTCTTACCATTTGTGGCAATATGAATCTTGGGGGTATTATGCTAACTAAAATAAGTAAGACAGACAAAGACAAATACCATTATCATTTCACTTACATGTGGAATAAAAAACAAAACTCATAGAGAAAACAGATTTGTGTTTATCAAAGGGAAAAGGGTTAGGAGGTGGGCAAAAGGAATAAGAGGGGTCACTATATAGTAGCAGATGATAACCAAAGTTATTGTGGTGATCACTGTGTAGTACATAAAATTACAAATTATTATGTTGTGGGGCACCTGGGTGGCTCAGTGGTGCCTTCAGCTCAGGTCATGATCTCAGGGTCCTGGGATCGAGCCTCACATTGGGCTCTCTGCTCAGCAGGGAACCTGCTTTTACCCCTTCTCTCTATCTGCCTCTCTGCCTCCTTATGATCTCTCTCTCTGTGTCAAATAAATAAATAAAATCTTTAAAAAAAATTATGTTGTATACATAAAACAAATATAATGTTATATACTAGTTTTACCTCAGGAAAAAATTATCATAAAAAAATTTAAAAAGAGAAAATAGGGGGGAAAAAAGAAAGACAATAGAAAAAAAGAAAGAAAATAGAGCCAGGTGATGGAAAAAGAAACAGATGCCTAACTATCATTTAAGCACCTGGAGACAGCGATGCCTGAAGCAGTAAATTATTTTACTTTTCAGTTATGTGAATGGATAAATTTTTTTCTTTTGCCTAACCTGTTCAAGTTAGGTTTCTGTCACTGTAAGGAAAAGAACTCTGACCAATTTACCTCCATTCTCATGCAACAACTCCAGAGTCATTTTTAGGTAAGGGGAAATATTTCTCCACTATTATATATTTTACAGTGGCACAGAAATTATGTTCTTTCTTTTCTCTTTTCTGTCTTTTTTTTTTACCCCAATTAGCTATATAACCAATAATATTCCCAACTGGCCAACATTTTTAAACACTATGTTGCCTTCAAGTAATTTGTGGAGAGGTGTGGCCACACAGATGGCAGTGTGACTGACCTTACCCCAATACAGAAGTAAAGCCACCTTGTGTTTGTCAACTTGTCCATCTTATTCTTTCATGGTTAGGCCATGAAATATACACAAAACTACCATGTATTACTGTCAGCAGCCTGAAACTTACACTAAGACATAACATATCACACCTATCACAACTAATAATCATCCCTTCCCAATTTCCCCATTCCTATCAAACTTTCCCCTTCTCCTTTACCAACTTATTTTGATCCACTATCATAATCAGTTGCTTCTTTTGTTTACAGGGCCTCTTGGGTCTAATGTTGACTTTGTTTTCAACAGTCACACCTTTCATAGGTCTGGTTAAAACAGTCCCCAGTCACTCTTTTATCATGTGTGATAATATGTTAAAATATATTCCCAAATCCACTAAATTCAATCCAGGCTCCTCCCCACTTTCCTCATCAAGACTCAGTATTTCCTCCTCTTCCTTACCTACCACCTCTAATCTCTTTCTTCCATTCTCTCAATTGACTCTTTTGAAAGTTTTTTAACAAGTCCAGTTAAGTCACTACCTTGTGTGGGGTCCTCCCTATCAAGGTTTGAGGGTTTTTTATTTTTAGAAATAAAATCTTCATTCTTGTTTGAAAAAGCAAATTTTATACTACAGCACAATTCCTAGGAGCAATTTTATGATAAAAGTGAAACAGAGAAAACTTTGCAGTTAGATATTTTAACACGATAAAAATGCTTCCTAGGTATCATTGTTCCAATTTGTTAGTTTAAAAAATACACTAAATGTTTCCATATGACTGTGATTTCATTTTTGTGAACAAATAAACTGACCTAAATACATGCCAAGAGAGGCTGCTCAACTAAATCCATAAATGTTGGATTAAAAAATATAATTATACTCTAGCCAAGAAGAGTAGAGGCTGAAAGTTAAAAATGCTGTACACAATTCAGTCAAAAAGAAATGCATTTAATTTCTAAATCTTCTTTAAACACTTAAAAAATAGAAAAGCAGCAGTGTGCTTCCAAGAGAGTTGAAGTTTTTTCCACTATAGAAGTTTATTATCTTTCAAGCTCACTCTATCTGAACTGGTAGTTTCTTTTGAATAAGGAGCCTTAAAAACTCATTGGAATTTTCATCAAAAAATAGCTAAAATATATATATATATTACTTCATATGTATGAGTCAGCCAAACTTCAAGAATTACTGTTTGTAGAATATTGAAGTCCTGATTTATAGTCTTCTCATGACATTTATATTAACATGGAAACTAACCAATAACACCAAAAAAAAAATACTAAATGAACTACAAGGCTATATTTCAGACTATGATCAATTTACAAGGCCAACAGTATAACCTACAAATAAATCATCAAATAATCGGACTTCATAGTCTATGCAATTCAGATTATCAAAGTTCACTTTATTAACTAAAACCTGATCTGAACTGACATAAGGATATTTACAGTCTTTACTGTCTTTATTTACTCATTTATTATGAAATATTAATGGAAGTTACTACCCAGTGAAGAGGAAAAAATTCTGAATTCCAAAACAATTTGGCTCCCAGGTGTTATGGATGAGGAATAAGGACCTGTATCATTATTTTATAGTACTGAAAATGTTAGTCCCCTTTCTCCATTGTGTACAGATTTTAGAAATATTAATGTCTTCAACAGAAAGTTCCTTAAGTGATCAGATTAGCCATTTTCACACCTCCTTCATTACCCCAGCTACTCTGAAATAAAGCACTGTGCTATATCTTGGCTAACTGAATTTAAATTTTAAAAATTTAAAAAAGAAAAAACAAAGCACTGTGCTAGGCATTAGGGACAGTAGAGATGAGGCATGATCCTGTGTTTTAGATGCTTACAAATTAGTTGAGGAGTCACATGCTTTTATATTTACCAAATCTGTAAATAAATGTTTTAGAATTTCCAAGGAAAGAATGTTCACTCAAGCCTTGACTCTCCTGGGGTCTCTATGAAGGAAATGAGACTTGTGCTAGATCTGGAAGAACACATAAGACTCATACAAACAGTAAAGAGGAAAGTGTACACCAAAATAAGGCAAATGGCATAAACACAAGAAATCAGAATGTGCATGGCCAGCTAGTGGAACAATGAAATGATAGACATAGCTATAACGAGACATAGGGAATTTATCTAATACGGGCTATTTTTTTTTCAGCATTCACCTGGAAACTTGAAACATAGCTCTGCCCTCAGAGAACTATAATCTTGTGAAAGGAAATTGATACATAAAGAACTGTCCTAAAATTTTATAGGTGTTGTGATAGCGTGACATGAGGATACTAAGGAAGATATACTTAAATCTGTATGGATAACTAAAGAAAAAGTCTTCTTGGGGAAAGTAGTGATTGACTTAATTCATAGAAAGTACATTAGTGTGACCATGTACACAAAGCCAGAGGTTATTCTTAAATGTTATCCAAATGGATCTATGAGTTTAAGGCTCTCACAATAAGAAACTTCTACAATCTTTTGGTAACCTATTACAACATTCAATAGCCTTTACTTTTACCAAGTTCTTTTTACTCATGAATGCCCCTTTTCTTACAAAATTCCACATGGAGTTTTATAACTTTCAGGTTAAGTTTTCCACATTCATATTAACATTTTCTGTGAGGGAAAATTAAAGGGGATAGATATGTTGCTTAAATCCCAACACATACAACTTTAACTCTGTAACTCTGATACAAAAGAACACCTGATTTAGCCTCAGTGCTGGCAGTCTATCTTTGTTTGTCTTCTTCGGGCGGCTATACAAATATAGAGAATATTACTGCTTTGGGAAACAGGATTAACTAAAATCCAGGTGCTTAAAATATTACTCAATCCAAATATAAACATACCAAAGTGTTTATCTATCAGTCACTCCAAGTACTTCTCACAGGCTTTTATTTCCCACTTAGTTTACTCATCGTAATCTCTCCTCTTCAATATATTCAGAAACCCTATTAAATGATAGCAAAGATTTTCTCTTTCTGGACTATGGAATCTCTTGCCATTGGCAGAACACAAACATGCTCAAATTTCTTTACATTTTATTTTTTAAATATTTTATTTATTTATTCGACAGAGAGACAGAGACAGTGAAAGAGAGAACACAAACCAGGGAAGCTGGAGAAAGAGAAGCAGGCTTCATGCCAAGCAGGGAGCCCGATGCGGGGCTCGATCCCAGGACCCTGGGATCTGACCTGGGTTGAAGGCAGACGCTTAAGGACTGAGCCACCCAGGCGCCCCTATAGTCCTAAGTCTTATTGGTCCCACTTTACCTACAGATAAATAGACACTTAAAGTGATTATGTTATAAGAGGCCATAATAAAATAGTGCCAGAATCTAAACCCTAGATTATCTGGGTTTAGTCCATGTTTTCCACCCCTGTAAGACAAAAATTAAAGTAAAGATGTGATTCTCAAAATGTATAAATTATTGCTATTATCATACTCATTACTGTCTTGACATTGGGTTTTGGGGTAGTAATTTACCATAATATTTGCATTACTTAGGTTCAATTTCTCCCACTTGTGAAAAACACAAATAACACATATCTGCCTCTATCAGCATCTCTAATAAAAATTCTTACTATGATTAAATTGAAATCATATTTGGGCCCACAAGGCTACCCAGTCAATATCAAGAACATTTCAAAGAAAGTTCTGCAGATAGTACTGGGAAACAGGCCTGAGGACAATCCTAGGGAGAATGCACAGCTACAGATTTCCATGAAAGCGATGGACAAGCCTCACTTCCTCCTCTCCTTTACCACTCATTCCTTTTTCCATGCTTGGTTTTACCAGTATTTTTCTTACTCTCTTACATTTTCTGCTTTACCATTTTAACCAGAGTACTGCATACACTTAAAGCAGCATATAAACTGACTTAAACTTCTAGGGTAGAGAAGTGTTTAAATCTAGGAAACATAATTTTAATATAGTGATAATAATGGTTTAAAATGGAAAAATTATATTGTAAAACTATATTTAACCTTTAAAGACATTGAACATTTTATACTTAAGAGACAAAAGAAATTTACCCAGAAATTCCTAATAATGACAACTCATTAACAAAGATTTTTCTATTCTTTTACAAAACTTAAGTCTAGATCCTTCACGAAGTCCAGTACAGTACTTATTTTTTAAATAAAGTCCTGACCTCTAGTGGCTGAGTTGAATTAATTCAATAATTGAATATACTGAACAATTTTAACATCAACAGAGACAGGTATTATAACCTCCCTAATGTAATACAGTAGGCAATGTACAGTTCCACCTATGAAATATTTGTAAAGAGGAAAAAAAATAAGATTTGAATCTCATCTAGACTCTAGGTTTAATACAACAACCAGATTAGCAAAAATAAAAAGCTAGATAAAAAAGGTAAACAACGCCCATCTAGAATGTGGGAAATTCTATCCCACCTAAGATCTATTCCAGAAAGAAAAGAAAGGAAAGGAAAAGAAAAGAAAAAAGGAAAAAAAAAGTGGTGAGAGAGAAAACTCTTACAGATTACAAGTGTCTTAAGAGGATACTATGTGGAATCCTGAAAACAAAATAAATGAATAAAACAAACAAAAAGCAGAATCAGAACTATAAATACAGAGAACACTCTGATGGTTGTCAGAGGGAAGAGGGGTGGCGTGATGGGCAAAATGGGTGAAGGGAAGTGGGAGAAACAGGCTTCCAGTTACGGAATGAATAAGTCAAGAGAATTAAAGGCACAGCATAGGGAATATAGTTATTGACATTGTAATAGTGTTGTATGGTGACAGATGGTTAGCATCTATCATAAGCATGTGAACACAGCATAAAGAATAATGTAGAATCACTATGCTATACATTTGAAACTAAGGTAACATTGTAAGTCATTCTCAAATTAAAAATATATATATATCAGCACAAAAATACAAAAAAGAGACATATTAAACAAAGACAATGTGTGAACCTTGTTTGAGCCCAATCTGAACAAATCTCCTTTTAAATTGTGAAAACAAGGGAAATGTAAACTCTACATATCAGATGACATTATGGAATTATAGTTTAATTTTAAGGTGCGATATTAATATTATGTTTACTTTTTAAATGGTCTCGTAGATATAGAGTGAAGTATTTACAACTTTTAAATTTAGAATTTTTTAGAATTTTTAAAAGATCAGATAATTGTAAGTAAAGAAAACAAGAGATGCAAAGAAAACAAAATAAGGCAGAAGTGTGTTTCAGAAGGTGAGTTCAAAAAGGTCATGGAAGTGTGGGATGACATAGGGTTCTGTAAGATTTTTAATCACTTTGCCAATGTGAAATAGAAAGCCATCAGAGTATTTTTGGCAGAGTAGTAATGTAATCAGATTTAGATATTTTAAAGGTCATTCTGCATGGAAAGCATACTGTTGACAGGCAATGGTGAACATAAAGCAACCTGTTAGGAAGTTGCTGCCATTATATAGGGTAATAAATGGTGGCTTGGACAGTGAGAAGTGGTCATACTCTGTTGTATTTCATAAGCAGAGCTGACAGGATTTGAATGTGAGTAAACATGATGACTAAATGTGAGTGTGAGAGAGAGGTGTCAAAGATGGCCACAGTTTTCTAGCCTAATCTATTGGAAATATGGAGATGCCATCTGGGAAAGGGAAAGATGACAGGAGAGGACTTGGTGGGCAATCAGAAGTTTTACCATCCTTTTCTCCCCTAATTTTATTGAGATACACATACACACACAATATATACATATGCATATATACAATATACATATCTATACCTATACAGTATATAGCAATTATAATAATTATATTAGCTTATATATATAACATTGTATTAGCTTAAGGTGCACAATACAATAAATTTGATATGTATATGTTGTAAAATGATCACAATAAGTCTAGTTAATATTCATCATCTCACATAACTACAGTTTTTTCTTGAGATGAGAACTTTTAAGATCTTACTCTTAGCAACTTTCAAGTACTGTATCTTAACCATAATCATCATGCTGTATATTACATCCCCAGAATTTATAATGTGAAATTTATACCTTTTGACTACCTTTGACTACATTCACCCATTTCTCTTACCTCGTGCACCCCCTCCAGCAACCAACAATCTGTTCTGTTTCTATGGGTTCATTTGTTTGTTTTTTAAATTCCACTTATAAGGGAGGTCACACAGTATTTCTCTTTCTCTATAGAATTTATTTCACTTAGCATAATGCCCTCAAGGTCTAACCATGTTGTTGTGAATGGCACAATTTCCTTCTTTTTCGTGGTGATATAATATTCTATTGCGAATATATACCACAATTTTTTTCATCCACTGATGGATATTAAGGTTTGTTTCCATGTCTTGGCTACTGTAAATAATGCTGCAATGAACACTGGGGGGAGGGGCAGATATATCTTCAAACTAGTGACTTTGAGAGATACATGACTGAGTAGAACTGCTAGATCATAAGGTACTTCTATTTTCAATTTCTTTTTTTTTTTTTAGAAAATCCCGTACTATTTTATATATGGCTGCCCCAATTAACATGCCCACCAACAATGCACAAGGGTTCCGTTTTCTCTACACTCTCGCCAACACTTGCGTCTGTTGTCTTTTTGCTGACGGCAACTCTAACAGGTATGAAGTGATACTTCATTGTGGTTTGGGTTTGCTGAGCACATTTTGATGTACCTGTTGGCCATTTGTAGGTCTTCTCTGGAAAAATGTCTAGTTTTTTTTAAGTAGGCTCCATGTCCACCATGGAGCCTAATGTGGGGCTCAAACTCATGACCCTGAGATCAAGAGTCAGACATGTAACTGACTGAGCCACTCAAGAGCCCTAGTTTCTCATTTTTTCCCCCAGTCCCTCATTTTTAAATCATATTGTTTGTGGAGTTTCTTTGCTAAGTTATAGAATTTCTTTATACTTTTTGGATATTAACCCCTTATCAGATATATGATTTGCAAATATTTTCTCCCATTTGATAGGTTTCATTTTTTTGATGGTTCCTTCACTGTGAAAGTTTCTTAGTTTGATGTAGTCCCACTGGTTTATTTTTGCTTTTGTTGCCTTAGCTTTTGGTGTCACTTCCAAAAAACTATTGCCAAAACTGCTGTCAAGGAGCCTAGCCTCATGTTCCCATGTTTTCTTCTAGTTTTATGATTTCAGGTATGACGTTCAAATATTTAATCCATTTTTAGGTGATTTTTGCATATGGCATAAGACAGAGTTCCAGTTTCATTCTTTTGCATGTGGCTGTCCAGTTTTCCCAACACCATTTATTGAAAAGACATTCTCTTCTCCATTATACATTCTTGACTCCTTTGTTGTAAATTAATTGACTATATATGCATGGGTTTATTTCTGGGCTCTCTGTTATGTTCATTGAGTTATGTATCCATATTCATGCCAATGCCATACTGTTTTGATTACTAATGCTTTGTAATATAGTTTGAAATTAGGAAGAGTGATGCCTCCAGCTTTGATCTTTCTCTAGATTGCTTTGACTATTTGGGGTCTTTTTTGGTTCTATATTTTAAGATAATTTTTTCTACTTTTTTGAAAAATGACATTGGAAATTTGATAGGGATTGCAAAGAATCTATAGTTTGCTTTGGGTAGTACGGGCATTTGAACAATATTGTTCTAATCCAAGAATACGGAATATCTTTCCATTTAATTATGTCTTCAATTTCTTTCACGGATAGCTTATGGTTTTCAGTGTACAGCTCTTTCCACTGGTTTGATTAAATTTATTTCCAGTTTTGATGCAATTATAAATAGGACTGTACTCTTAATTTCAGATAGTTCATTATATGGAAACACATTGATTTCTGCAAATTGACAGTGAATCTTATAAATTTACTGAATTTGATTTTTTTTGTTCTAACAGTTTTTTGGTGGCATCTTTAGGGCTTTTGACATATAATATCATGTCATCTGCAAATAAAGACTTCCTTCCTAATTTGAATACCTTTTATTTCTTTTTCTATTTCTTTTTCCTCTAGCAGGACCCAGCATTATACTGAATAAAAGTGATATGAACATCTTTGCATTGTTCCTGATTTTGGAGGAAAAGCTTTTATACTCACAACTGAGTTTAAGGCTAACAGTGGGCTTGTCATATATGGCCCTTATGATGTTAAGGTATGTTCCCTCTACACCCATTTAGATGTGAGTTTTCATCATGATGGATGTTGAATTTTATCAAATTATTTTCTGCATCTATTGAGATGATCATACGGTTTTTATCCTTCATTTTGTTATTATAGTCTATGACACTGATTTTTTGCAGATGTTGAACAATCCTTGCATCCTTGGAATAAATCCCACTTGATCACAGTGTATGATCCTTTTAATATACTGTTGAATTTTTTTGGAAGAGTTTGAGAAGGACTGACGTTAATATTTCTTCAAATAATTAGAATTTACCTGTGAAGCCATCTGGTCTTAGATTTTTGTTTGTTGATAGGTTTATGATTACTGAGTCAATAAACGTACTAACAATTGGTCTGTTCAGATTTCATTTCTTCACAATTCAGTTTTAGAAAATAACATGTTTTATATTAATTTATCCATTTCTTCTAAGTTGTCCAACTTGTAGGTATAAAATTGTTCACTAATCTCTTACAATCCTTTGTATTTCTGTGGCAGCAATAGTAATATATCCTCTTTCATCTCTAATTTTACGTAATTGAATCATCTCTCCTTTTTCCTTGATGAGTCTAGCTATTTTTGTTCCTGCTTCCTGGTAACATCCAATCCACAGCAAATCTCCACTTCATTAGATCCTTTCCAAAATTACTCAACCTAAATTCTCTAATAGGTTCTTTGGAACACAATTACTGGGCCTCCCCACAGTTCCTCATGGTGATTGTTCTCCCTCACTGCAACAATAAGCCCAAGCTGTTCAACTCTAAGTATGTTCCTGCTGGTCTTTGCCTGAAGGACACTGACACATCTAACATACTTGTGTTCCTCTTGTTTATTTGCTTAATGTCTGTCTCTCCCATTAGAATGAATTTTTGTCTATTTGGTCACTGCTAATATCCTCGGCAATTAGACTCATGCCTGGTATATTATAGGCTCTCAATAAATAGTTGCTAAGTAAGTGAATGAACATTAAGCACTCAGATCTCAGTAGACATTAGAGATGCAAAAGTGAATCAGATTAAGTCCCTGAGTTGTTCAGAGTAGTGGCTCAGTTTCACCAATACTGACTCAATAAGTTTGCCTGGAGAAAAAATGAAACGGGCACAGACAATAAGTCAAATTCTGTGCTGGGACTGGTATGTTATTCTGCTTTCCCTTCCTGCTTTATTTTTGGTTTCATTGTTTTCTTTCTTAAAAAGTTAGACACATTCTTCTGAAACCAGTGATGGTTTATACCATCAGTGAGAATTTATGCTGTGAGTTTATACCAGCAGTGAGAATTGGACATGCTATGGAATCTCATGCCAAATCTATAAAACTTCCTCTTGATGGCCTTGCTGAGACAATAGTTCAAGAATAGAGATGAATTCATTGTAATTTAGAAATCCTACTTATGATTCTCAAACTTCAGAGTGCTTAAGAATCCCCTGAAGAGTTAGAAAAAGAAACTGTTCTTAATTGAAACAAAATTTATTAATCTTATAATAAAATTAGTACATTGAACTTAAAGGCTTAAAAGATCTAAATTTCAAGTTTACTTTAATAAATTGAAAATTTACTAAACATTGGCAACTATAAATATTTTTTTCAAGCCCAAAGTCTTCCCTCAAGAAAATTCACAATCCAACTGACATTTCTCAGGGTTCTTTGCAAATACTCCTGCCTTAGAAGAATCAACATGCATGCTTCTCCTCTTCTTTGGTTTCAACTATCATCTCTAGACCTATTATTTAAAAAATTAGTAATTCTAGTTTAGGGAATCTCTTAAAAGTGTGGTGAGTTTCCAGACCTGGAAGGTGTTGTGGTGATGTAGGTGTTTAGGAATTGTTCCAAGTAGGCCCCACCCGTGTATACAAAAGCATCCTTTAGCAAAGGCATTAGTCTATTATCCTCTGATTGCAATCATGCTTATTTCAGATAAACTTTAAAGATTTATAGCATCTGGTTTTTTAAAAAGAGAACAATCTGGGGCGCCTGGGTGGCTCAGTGGGTTAAAGACTCTGCCTTCGGTTTAGGTCATGATCTCAGGCTCCTGGGATTGATCCCCACATCGGGCTCTCTGCTCAGCAGGAAGCCTGCTTCTCCCTCTCTCTCTGCCTGCCTCTGCCTACTTGTGATCTCTCTCTCTCTCTGTCAAATAAATAAAATCTTTAAAAGAGAGAGAGAGAAAAAAAAAAAAGAGAGAGAGAGAGAGAGAACAATTTGTTCAAAGAAAATACCAATATAGTACTGACTATTCCCCTTGGTGCCACAAGATGTCACTTATATACAAGAAAACTCTCCGTGTATAATAGAAACAATTTTAATTCTTTTCAGCAAACATTTTTTTAAACTTTTTTAAAAGATTTTATTTATTTGAAAAAAAAAGATTTTATTTATTTGAGAGAAAGAGGGAGTAAGTGAGAGAGAGCATGAGTGGGAGGAGAGGCACAGGGAGAGCAGACTCCTCACCACAGGGATCCCAACATGGGGATAGATCCTGCAACTCTGGAATCATAACCTGAGCCGAAGGCAAACACAACAAACTTAGCTACCCAGGCACCCTACAGAAACTTTTTTTTTTTTAAAGATTTTATTTATTTCTTTATCAGAGAGAGAGAGCACAAGCAAGGGGAGCTGCAGGCAGGGGGAGAAGCAGGCAGAGGGAGAAGCAGGCCCTTTCGCTGCTGAGCAAGGAGCCTGATGTTGGACTCCATCACAGAACTCCAGGATCATGACCCAAGTGAAGGTAGACACTCAGCTGACT
>CM053605.1:110874033-110889646 GCA_028646535.1 Procyon lotor | reverse complement strand
GTATTAAGTACATTCACAAATGTTGTTTAACCATCAGTATTCTCTATTTCCAGAACTTTTTCACCTTACAAAATCAAAACTCTCTATCTGTTGAGCAACAATTACCCATTCCTCTCTCCTCATAGCCCCTGATTAACTGTTCTATTTCCTGTTTCTGTGCATTTAATTATTCTAGGTACCTCATTAAGTGAATCATATGATAGTTGTCCTTTCGTGTTTAGGTTATTACACTTAGCATAAGACTCAAGGTTCATCTATGTTAGCATGACATGTATCAGAATTTCATCACTTTTTAAGGCTAAAAAATACTCCACTGTATGCAAACAGCACATTTTGTTTATCTTTTGATGGATATCCTAGTTGTTTCCACCTTTTGGCTATTGTGAATAATGTTATTAACAATGGTGTGCAAGTATCTGTTTAAGTCTCTGTTTTCAATTCTTTTAGGAATATACTTAGAAGTAGAATTGCGGGATCACATAGTAATTCTGTTGAACTTTTTAGGAATCACCATACTGTTTTCCATAGTAGCTGCACCATTTTACATGCCCATCAGCAATGTATAAAGATGCCGATTTCTCCACATCCTTGACAATACTTGTTATTTTCTATTTTCTTATTTTTATTTGTGTGTGTGAATTTTTTCCCCACCAGGATAGTGTACTCTTTAATCTCTGTTGCCCATTTCCCCACCTATCTCCCCTCTGGTAACCATCAGTTTGTTCTCTATAGTTAAGAATCCTTTTCTTGGTTTCTCTCTTTTTTTTCCCTTTGTTCTTTTGTTTTGTTTCTTAAATTCCATGTCTGAGTCAAATCAAATGGTATTTGTCTTTCTCTGACTTATTTCACTTAGCATTATCTTTCTAGTTCTATCCATATTGTTATGAATTACAAGATTTCATTCATTTTAACGGCTAAATGATATTTCACTGTATATATGTACCACTTGTTCTTTATCCCTTCATCTATCAATGGGTACTTGGGTTACTTTCATAATTTGGCTATTAGAAATAATGCTGCAATAAACACAGGGGCACATGTCTCCCTTTGAATTAGTATTGCATTTTTGGAGTAAATACTCAGTAGTACAATTATTGGATCATACGGTAGTTTCATTTTTAATTTTTTGAGGAATCTCCACACTGTTTTCCACAGTGATTACATAAGTTTGCCTTCCCACCAACAGTGCATGAGGGTTCCTTTTTCTCCACTTCCTTGCTAGCATTTGTTGTTTATGTTTTTTATTTTTTGCCATTCTGACAGGGATGAGGTGATATTTCATTGCAGTTCTGATCTGTATTTCTCTGGTGATCAGTGATGTTGAGCATTTTTCATATGTCTGTTGGCCATCTAGATGTCATTGGCTAAATGTCTGTTCATTTCTACCCATTTTCTAATCTGGTTATTTGCTTTTTGGGTGTTGAGTTGTGTAAATTCTTCATATATTTTGGATACTAAAACTTTATCAGATACATCATTTACAAGTATCTTCTCCCAATCTATAGATTGCCTTTTAGTTTGACTGTTTCTTTCACTATGCAAAAACTTTTCATTTTAATGTAGTCCCAATGGTTTATTTTTGCTTTTATTTTCCCTAAAGAGACATCTCTAGAAAAAGTATTGCTAGGGCCAATGTCAAAGATATTACTGCCTACGTTCTTTTCTAGGATTTTTATGGTTTCTGGTCTCATATCTAGGACTTTAATCCATTTTGAGTTTATTTTTGTGTATGGTCTTACAAGTGGTCCAGTTTCATTCTTTTGCATGTAGCTGTCCAGGTTTCCCCACACCATTTGTTGAAGAGACTGTTTTTTTCCCATTGGATATTCTTTCCCCCTTTGTTGAAGATTAATTGACCACGCAGTTGTGGGTTCATTTCTGGGTATTCTATTCTGTTCCACTGATCTACGTGTCTATTTTTTATGCCAGTACCATACTGTTTTGATAACTACAGCTTTGTAATATAACTTAAAATTCAGAACTGTGATACCTCCAGTTCTGTTCTTTTTCAAGATTGCTTTGGCTATTCAAGGTCTTTTGTGGCTCCACACAAATTTTAGGACTGTTTGTTCTAGTTCTGTGAAAAACACAGTTGGATGCTTAACTGACTGAGCTACCCAAGCACCCTGGATTTTATTGAGAATTGTTTTGCTTCTATGTTCATGAGACATATCGGCCTATAGTTCCCTTTTTTTTGTGATATCTGGTTTTGGTATCAGGGTAATACTGGATTCATAGAATGAATTTGGAAGTTTCCTTCCTCTTCTACTTTTTGGAATAGTTTGAGAAGACTAAATATCAACTCTTCTTTAAACGTTAAGTGAATTTGCTTGTGAAGCTGTCTGGTCCTAGACTTCTGTTTGTTTGAATTCTTTGCTTATTGATTCTATTTCATTGCTATAATTACTCTGTCTAAACTTTCTACTTCTTTCTGCTTCAGTTTTGGTAGGTTATATGTTTCTAGGAATTTATCCATTTTCTTCTAAGTTATCTAATTTGTTAGCATATAATTTTTCATAATATTCTCTTACAGTTGTTTGTATTTCAGTGGTGGTAGGGTTGTTTTTTTTTTCCCCTCTCTCATTTGTGATTTTGTTTGGGTTCTCTCTCCCCGCTTTTATTTTATTATTATTTTTTAATGAGTCTGGCTAGAGATTTGCCAATTTTGTTGATATTTTCAAATAAGTAGTTCCTGGTGTATCTGTTCCACTTTTTTTTTTTTTAGTTTCTATATCATTTATTTTTGCTCTAATCTGTTCTTTCCTTCCTTCTGCTGGTTTGGAGTTTTGTTTGTTTTACCTCCTTTAGGTATAAAGTTAGGTTGTTTATTTGACTTTTTTCCTGCTTCTTGAGGTAGGCCTATATTGCTGTGAACTTCTCTCTTAGAATAGCTTTTGTTGGGGCGCCTGGGTGGCTCGGTGGGTTAAAGCATCTGCCTTTGGGCTCAGGTCATGATCTCAGGATCCTGGGATAAAGCCCTGCATCACAACAGGCCCTCTACTAAGCAGGAAGCCTGCTTCCCCTTCTCTCTCTCTGCCTGCCTCTCTGCCTACTTGTAATCTCTCTCTCTATCAGATAAATAAATAAAATCTTTAAAAAAAAGAAAAGAATTGCTTTTGCTGCGTCCCAAAGATTTTGGATCATTGTGTTTTCATTTTCACTTGTTTCCGTGTATTTTTTATATTTTTTGACTTCTTGATTGACCTATCCATTGTTGAGTAGCATCTTATTTAATCTCCATGTATTTGTGTTCTTTCCAGATTTTTTCTTGGGGTTGATTTTCTAATTTCAAGCATTGTGGTCAGAAAAGATGTGCAATATAACTATAATCTTCTTTAATTTGTTGAGCCTTGTTTTGTGGCCTTATGTAACCCATTCTGTGTGTGCTTGTCAAGAATGTCTATTCTGTTTTAGGATGGAATGTTCTGAATATATGTGTTAAATCCATCCCCCAATGTGTCATGTATAGCCACTGTTGCCTTGTTGATTTTGTTTAGGTGATCTATCCATTGATCTAATGGGGCATTAAAGTCCCTACTATCACTGTGTTATTATCAATTACTTCCTTTATGTTTGTTAATAGCTGCTTGATGTATTTGGGTGATCCCATGTTGGGTGCATAAATATTTATAATTTCCACTATGGAAAGACAAAGTGAGAAGGCAGCTATCTATAAGCCAGGAAGAACACTCTCACCAGAAACCAAATTGGCCTTGATCTTGGATTCCCAGTCTTCAAAACCATAAGAAAGAAATTTCTGTTGTTTAAGACACCCAAAATGTGATATTTTGTCATAGCAACCTAAGCAGACTAAGACAGCATTCAAAAAGATGAAATACCTAGGAATAAATTTAAGGAGATGAAAAGTTTGTGGGGCGCCTGGGTGGCTCAGTGGGTTAAGGCCTCTGCCTTCGGCTCAGGTCATGATCTCAGGGTCCTGGGATCGAGCCCCGCATCGGGCTCTCTGCTCCGCAGGGAGCCTGCTTCCCCCTCTCTCTCTGCCTGCCTCTCTGCCTACTTGTGATCTCTCTCTCTGTCAAATAAATAAATAAAATCTTTAAAAAAAAAAAAAAAAGAAAAGTTTGTGCACTGAAAATCATAAAACATTGCTGAAAGAAATTAAAGAAGACCTAAATAAACGGAAAGACATCACGCTCATGAATTGGAAGACTAAATATTTAACACACCAATACTTGTCAAAGTGATCTACTGATTCAATACAATCCCTATCAAAGTCCTACTGGCCTTTTTGCAAAAATGGAAAAGCTGATCCTCAAAAATGGAAAAGCTGATCCTCAAATTCATATAAAGTTGCAAGGGAGCCAAAACAATATCACAAAAGAAGAACAAAACTGGAAGACTTACACTTCCCCATTTTAAAATTTACTACAAAGCTATAGTAATCAAAACAGTGTGGTACAGATTTCTTCCTGCTATACAAAAACAAAGTTCCTATAAAACCTTTTATAAATGGCATAGAGTGAAAAAGCAATTAACATTAATTTACATAGGAAACTTTTTTAATATTCCCAAACCCAAAAAACAATCTCTCTCAGGCTTTTCAGATACTTTAGGATACATCTTGCTAATAGACACACAGCATAAATCAAGATTAAGCACAGATGCTCAGAGACACAATGCAAAGCTATGGTGGCTTGATACTGAGATGTAGTTCCCAGGGTAAGAGCTTGGTTGTGCCACTCCTGCTGCTCAGAGTGCATGCAACCTCTATAAAGGCTCACTACGAAACAAATGCTGAATGCTTTTTTCTCTTTTAATCTTTTGTCATAAAAGCAAAAATCCTTTTCAGATTTCTTTCAATTAATGAAAACAAGTACTAATGTAGGCCCTTTGTAAAAGCAAAGTGGCATAACACACAAACTTTTGAAAAGCAGGGCGTACCTACATTGATAGATTGCTAGACATATAGACATATAGACCAATGAAGTAGAATTAACAGTTTAGAAGCAAACCCATATGTGTACAGCAAATTGATTTTTGATATGGAGGTCAAGACCATTCATGGGGAGTAAGAACAGTCTCTTCAAATGGTTCTGGGACAACATGCAAAAGAATGAAATAAAATCCCTATTATACAGCATATCCAAAAACCAACTGAAAGTGAATCAATGACTTAAACATAAGAGCTAAAATCATAAAACTTTTATAAAACTCTAGGGGTAAATCCTATAGAATCAAAATTAAAATGGAGTCACTTATGATGGGAACAAAATGGTATTGGCCAATTCAGGCACATTAAAGAAAAACAAAACTTAGCCTTACCTGACAAATTTTAGTAACTTATGGCTCCTCTCAGAAATCAGCCCAGGACAGTGATGCCCCAAAATGCCAAGTCTGTTCATGTCATCTTTGGACTTTCTTTTTTCTCTGATTCAGCTACCCTGACACAAACAAGAAGACCAAGCAACCAATCAACTAAAAAAGCCAAGTAACTTTCCTGTTTACCCCATAAACACCTTTTAACTTTAAACTCACTGCTCTCTTAGTCTTGAGTTTCGCGGTTTACAGTTCAAAACCATTGCAATAAATTCATCTTTCTGTTTTATTTTACTCAGTGTGTGGAGTTGGGTTTTTGGCAATCCTTATGAATTTGAATTTGGCAATGGGTTTTTAAGTATGACACCAAAAGCACAAGCCATAAGAGAAAAAATAAACTAGGCTTCACCAAAAATTTAAGTTTGTACATCAAAGCAAGAAAGTGAAAAGACAACCCACAGAATGTAAGAAAATATTTGCAAATCATATATCTGATAAGGGTCTAGTATCCAGAATAAAGGAAGAACTCATAACTTAAACAACAAAGACAACCTAATTAAAAAAAACAGGCAAAGGACTTGAATAGACAGTTCTCCAAAGACATACAAATGGCCAACATGGACATGAAAAGATGTGCAACATCACTAGCCTTGGGAAAACACAAATCAAAACCACAACAAGATACCATTTCATACCTACTAGGATGACTATAATTTTTTTTAAAAGAAGAAGAAATTTGGTGAGGATGTGGAGAAATTGGAACCACCACATATTGATTTCTGTTGGTATATAAAATGTCTCAGCCACTGTGGAAAACAATTTTATGAATTTCTCAAATATTTAAAAATAGAATTACCATATGACCCGTAATTCCACTCCTAGGTATCTGACAAGCTATTTCCATGACTCTAGTCCAGTTTGTGGGGCATGTATCAATCAGTTGTAACAAGCATCCTAAATCGGTTTACAGAGAACTGTATATCTGGATCCACCTGGATATCTGATCACCTTCAATATCTGATCAAACTCTTCGTCCCTACCCTTGGTGTCTGATCACCCTGATTGCCTTCAGTCAGAACCCCAACAAGTCAGTTTAGCCAGAATGCCTCCTGACCCCTAAAGACCCCTATTATTTCCTATTAAGAAACTTCCATCCACTGCCTTCCAACTCTGCTCCTTGGCTATAAATTACTACTTGTTCATGCTGTATATTTGGAATTAAGCCCAGTTCTATACTGAGGTCTCTTTCCTTCCTTTGCAATAGTTCCTGAATAAAATCTGTTTTTACCACTTGAACTATGTCAGGCTCTGGTTTTCTTTTAGGGTATATTATACCCTCCCAAAATTGAAAACAGGATTCAAATACTTCCACATAAATATTCACAGTAGCACTACCCACAATAGTGGAAAGGTGTAAACAACCCAAATGGCCACCAATGGACCAATGCATAAAACTGTGGTATATACATACAATGGAAGAAAATATAAGCCATAAAAAGGAATTAAGTACTGATACTTGCTACAAGGTGCATGGACCTGGAAAACATTATGCTAAGGGAAAGAAGACACAGAAGAGGTCACAAATTTCATTTTTGTGAAATATCCAGATTAGTAATTGGTGTCTGCTAAGGTCTGAAAGTAATTAGTGTCTTTTAAGGTCTAAGAGAGGGAAAAATGGAAAGTAAATACTTAATGGGGGTGATGAAAATGTTTTGGAATTAGAGCTGATGGTTGCACAACATCATAAATGTACTAAATGCTACTAAATTATATTCTTTAAATGTTTCGTTTTAAGTTCTGTGAATTTCATCTCAATAAGAATAAAGTTTATACCCCACAACCAAAGTTGTTTAAAGGTGCAGAACCACAATTAGACATTGTAATGTATGCTGGTTATTCCCTTTCTGAATTGTTAGAACTCTTCAGTGAGGATGCTTCTGTTTGTTTTTTGGAACTTTTTAAACATTAAATTCATTGGCATTTGATATACACTATCAAGGGCTGAATGGCTTGGAGTAGTTACAGAAATGATGACATTCCCTTTCCATCTGGATGGGCTGAGCAATAACGTTGGTTCCAAGTTTTTCACTCCAGAAATTCAGAAGGGCACCCTACCCACATCCTACCTCGCATTTTAGGGAGCGGAATGCCCAGCCTGCAGAGGAGCATGTGGCCCCCGCCCCCTGCCGGGCCTGAGTCCCCAATGGCTTTGCGGGGACAGCCCCAGCGACACCACCCCTCGGCGCGCAAGCCTCCACAATGCCGCCCAGCCCTCCCAACTCCACCTCTTCCGCCCGCGGTCCCCAGCACGCCCCGCCCAGCGCACCAGTCGGAAGTGCGGGCGCCGGAACAAGCCCGCGCTGAACTGCGACGCTCCCGCGAGGAGACGTTACAAGCGAACCTGCAACCGGCAGGGCGGGGCACTGGCCCGCACATCTCCTTCCAGCCGAGCCAGAGGCGTCGTCATGACGCCCAGCGCGGCTGCGTTCCGCACAGGTGGGCGGTGGGCGGTGGGCGGTGGGCGGTGGGCGGAGGGCGGAGGGCGGAGGGCGGTGGGCGTGGCCGGTCGCCGCTGACGGTTGGGCGCGCGAGATCTTGGCCGGGGTCAGAGGTAAGCGAGCGGCTTCCCGAGTGGCTTTTCGCCGCTTTCCACAGAGCGGGGATCCAACCCGAGGTAGGTGTTCCCGGAGACGGGGCGGGCTGGGCTGAGCTTCCGCACCCCGGGTAGTCGCTTCAGTTGCCCCTCGCAGTGTTTCCAAGCAACGCTTTTGGTTGTAGTTTTGACTTTTGGATTCCAGGTACGGATATTTCCAGAAATTACCAAGAATTTCGCGTAGCGCTTCTTTGGGAGGTTTCTTGGTATCCATATTGAATAAAGGCTGTTCGCCCTGCTGTTGAGTTGTGGCGTTATGTTGGTAAAGCCTAAGTTTCAAAAACAAAAACAGAAAAACTCGAACGGTAAAGCGTCAGGTCGCTCAGGAAAAGCAGTGGAATCGGTTGCGAGTTTTACAGTTGGGTTAATTTACTGGCCCTCGCTGTGGTTACCGGGAGTTCAGAAATTAACTTAAGAGCTATCTGTTCCTGGAAGCCATCTCCTGTAACCATCGTATCAGGAGGGGCTGCGTTTTCCTGAAGTCCCTGGTAGGAAAATAGTGATTAGCAGGATTTTCGGAGTTAGATTGAGTATAGTGTACGAAGGTTGAGAATCATGATATGAAGTTAAATCAAAAATTAAGAAAAAAGATGTACGTTGTTAGTCTGAGCAGAATCCGGTCTTTAAGTGCACTGCTTTTTAAAATCTAAAAACGGGTGCTAGATTGAATGGCCTGAAGGTCGTAAGCTTTAGTAGAAAGAATCTAAGATTAAAGTGAGCGAGGTCTGAATTCAGTCTGTTGTGTGATCTTGGGAAAATCTCTCGTTTTCGTGCCTTATTTTGTAAAATGGAGACGATAATGACAATGGTTTTTTCACAGGGTTCTGGTAAATCTTACCTGCGGTCGTAATGTTTGGTTTAAAGATTGTATTCGTAGTTAATGGTTTTAAATAATTTAAAGTTGCAAAGTTCCTCTTCCAACCCCCCTCCCCAATTTAGTAAAAGGAGATCTAATTTTAAAATCATCACATTTATCTGTACCTGATGTATCTTCATCTTTAGATTCAGTGGTCAGAAATTTTCACTTTAACTTAAACTCATTAAATCCATGAGCTGTTGGAAGGTAGGAATAGTATTTTACTTTTTAAGTTATTATTCCTGGAACTTGGATGGTGCCTGTCATTTTTTGTTTTTGTTTGTTTCTTTAAACCCAAACTGGCAAAACCTAAGCTTTGGGTTCACCAAAAACAATTTCACATGGAAAATAATGTTTTCTGTCTCTTGAGAATGTGGTTTTTATAGCTTAGTGATATGTAGACACACAAGTTACAGGGAGTTAGGTAAAATTAGCCTTTGCATCTCCTGGAGATTTCAAAAAATGCTCATCCCTAGGCCCTACTCCAGACCAGTTAATCAGAATCACTGGAAGGCAGGGCAAGAGTATACCACTTTTTAAAGCTCCCCAAGGTTATTCTGTGGTGCAGCCAGAGTGAGAACCTGTGTTAGAGGAATGAGATTCTTCAGCAGTGTATCCAGTTTGCTTGAAGAGGGGAAAAGCTAGAAGGACTGGAGTTGTATCTGCAAAATGTAGCTACGGATATTTGGGGGAATATCTTTAGAGGACTTTTATCAGCAGGTATGAAATGTATGATTTGTAAAGTGAACTGTACAGTGACAAAGGCTAGTGGGTAGATTGTTAGAATAATCCATAGGAACAAAGACAGTAGCAACAGTGGTGATGGGGAGAAGAAATTTGAAGACATTTATTCTTTTCTCTCCTAATGTTAAATATTTTGAAAAAAGCAAATAAATAATGATTCTAATTTGCAAACTTTATTTTACCCTACCTAGTTAAAACTGTACTTTAAATTCAAACTGTACTTTTTAACAATTGAAAAGACTGATACGTGATTTTTATTGTTGCTAGTTATTCAAAAATGTGTTCAAAAATTTGTATTTCTCAAGTAATTTTCCTTATTAATGAAATCACGTGATTTCTCCTAATAGTTTTATGTTAATGTGGGGGTTTTATTGTTGTTTTTTTTTTTTAGCTCTGTAAGATTGATATTAAAGACATGGTTTTCACCCCTCTTCATCAACGCACATAAGTTATCTCTTCTTTTTGGATCCCTATCTTACACCACAATGGTAAGCTAGAGCTCATTATATTCTTATTTGTGTTTTAGAGTGTTCTCTTCCTTTATCTCTATAAAAATATCTGTATTACAGGTACAGAAATACTTATGTATGCCTAAGTTACCCTACCTGGGAAATTATTTAGCAGTCCTCTGCAAAGTCTTCTCCAGAAAATAGGAGCTCATCTCTCAATTGAGTGGTATAATTATGTCCAACTGAAAAAGACAGTGGGTCTGTCCTTATGCTTGTGAAGCATTAAAAAATACTTACTTCGCCTGCCACAGTCAAATCACTGGCAAGGGAGATGGGTATAAATACCAATGACTTCGGAGGGTAGAGGGTGGCGAGTGGGGGTGGCACAGGTTTTCCGTATTTTAAAGTTCCTCTTAATTTAGATTTTTTTTTTAGTTTAAAAACAAATGTAACCTGCTTACCACAAATAATGTTTAAAGCAGCATCAATGTTAGCCTTCTTATTGGCACATTTCTGTTCACTGACTTACAGTCATTAAGTGTACTCGGGGCTGGGCATTTACCTTTTGCCATGAAAAAATTTAAAGAGAAAGGGGAAAAAAGAAATTAAAAAAAAAAATAAAGAGAAAGGGGAAAAAACCACTTAATTGTGTTTGAGAGAAGCAGCAGCATTTAACAATGAAAAAATAAACGCTGACCACAGTGCTGAAGAAACATTTGAAAACATTTATCCTCTCTTTTGATCTTGCCTATCCACCACTGCCCTGTTAGAGAAAAGTAGAGCTGTCACAATGCTGACCTCAACTTGTATTTTGCATCCATATTACCTATCACTTCCGTCTCAAGTGTTAGGAGGTTGTGAATAAATGATGCTTATAAACATAAGCAGTTATATTTCACAAGAGCTTTTGAAGTTTTGATTTCAGAAGATAAGACATTTCCTTGAGAAGACTAATGATAAACAATTGTCTTAGAGTATATGCTTATGTTTATTAAAATTTTTTATGTAAACTTACTTTAAGATTTTTATAACCAAAATAATTAAAAGAACCTTATATATTTGCTAAAAGGGCATATCAGAGCTACAGTTTTGTGCTGGAAAATTGTTTATAATCAAGAATCTTATCTTGAATCCTGGGAACCAATTTTATTAGGAATCTGCTGCTTATAAGATTATTTTCATAAATTAAATTGGTATAAATTTATGGTTAAATTTATGGTTATTGGTTAAAATAAATTAACCGAACTTTTTGAAATGATGGCATATTCCAGCCTTTTTTCACTTTTACATTTTAGATGTTTGGTAACGTGAGTGGGATGTTTTTTGTTTTTTTAATTGCAGTCTAAAAAGACCAGCTATTTTTGTCATCATATGAATACTCCATCCTTAGAACTAGGATGGCAAGGTCACTTAAAGCCTTCCATGGTTTCCAAAGCTGGCAATATTTTTTTTTTCCCACTGCTTTCTTGAAATTTTGGTGGGTGCTAATTTTTACCCCAGGGAGTTTAGTAGGTAGAATTACTGGAGCCTACAAAATAAAACAAAAATTTAGGCCCTTGTTAATAAAAAAATGAAAGTTCGCTGCCTCTCAACCTAATTAAAAATTAAAGACGACTATCATTGTGAATGAAGAATACTGTAACACTGTATGGTACCCAGACCACAAAATTAGAAAGAGTTATCATTGGTGTAAAATTTGCTTATATTTAAAACCTAGTACTTTTTATTCTTAGATGTCATTACAAAAGACAGTTTTACAAGTGAAAAAGAGCTTTACCTTCTCTTGCCTTGATAAAAGAGTCTCAAAATGGATGAAGAGTGGGAGTCTATTATATATTCTCAAGCCCTATGTGCAGTAGTAAAACTATTATATCATTAATTTTGAATGCATTTTCTTTTACATTTTAATATCACTGAATTAATTGAGTCTACAATTAAGGACATCTTGTAGTTATTGGCTACAGTTGTTTCTTAATATAACCTAGGATACTGATAAATACTTACAGTTAGTGATATCTTAAAGTCATTGAAACATGGTAATGATAGCTATCATTTATTGTATTTCTACTGGGCACCATCTTAGAAACCTTATATTATAGATTCTCTATATTAAGATATTAGGAATTTCTAAATTGGTGTTAGGTACCAATATAACAACACCGCCAATTTTCAGGGTTCCTAGCAGATTAGGAGAGTTAATCTTTGCTTCACTTTAATTGCATACCTGATGGCTATATATTTTCCTGAATAGTGCTCTTAGATTGTTGAACTTGAAGTTTATAAAATGGTAGTAGTTTCTGTATTCAACCCTTGGCTGTGTATCAGCCTCCATAAACACTGGCCAGAGAAAACCATTTTAGTATTTTTAGTATTTTTTATATAATTTTCATAATCAGGTACCTGAAACTGACATGATTTTTCTTTGTAATATATCTTGAACATATAGTGGGGTGGGTGGATATAATATAAAGGAAAATATGTTAGACATGTTTTAGAAAAAACATTTAGAAACATTTAACTAGAAGTGTTATATTAAATTCTCTTTGTGAAAATAACTAATACCAAATACACTGTTTACTTTTTACAGCAACAAGCTTTAGAACTAGCTTTGGATCGTGCCGAGGTGAGGTGTGACTAACTTACATATTGAAATAGTGTTGTCTTAATTAACAAAACTCAGTTTTAAGAGATTTTTGTATGTGGTTCTCAAAGGAGCATATTAATGTTAATTTTAGGATAAGTATGCATATAATTTTGCCATAAATAAAAATACTTTGTGATGAGGTTTCAGTCACCTCTTATTTAGAATTCTTAGATAATGTGGAATAAAAATTATTGAACAAAGAATTTATAAAATTGTGTTTTCCTGTTTTGATAAGTTTTCTTAGTGCTCAATTAGAAAGGAAGATAGTTCAAAGATATAAAGAGTTCTCACAGTTGGATATGCTGTGCATATTCTGAACAACCATAAAACATTTTGAGAATAATTCTGACTTGTGAAATCACACTTCTGAAACTATATGATTTTGCTTATAGCAGTGAAATATTGTGCTAAATTTTAGTGTAGTTTAAATTTCACTTTTTTGTAACATAAATATAGAAGTTAAGTAGTTTTTCCTACAAGGTATAATTTAATATGAATCAGGGACTTGAGTGACTAGTCTTTTTGATCTTAACACGTTTTAAGTATGCTTCAAATAGAGCTTTTTGTGCACTAAGCAAAAGACAAGCTGTTTTCATAAACTTTTCTTTTTTAGTATGTCATTGAAAGTGCCCGACAGAGACCTCCTAAAAGGAAATACCTGTCTAGTGGAAGGTATGAATACTTGATTGATATCTTTGATATTGGAAATATGATAGCTACCATTTATTGCATTCCTTCTAGATACTGTGCTAGAAATATTAGAAGTACTTTAAAGTTGTTATTAGCTACTGTATCCAACCCCACTTCACCCCCAGTTTGGAGGAAATTGGGGAAAAGGTTAGGGAAAATTTCAAATAGCATTCACTTTATGATGATTATAATATCATAGTCACATTATTTTATTTCATTAAATTTTAGAAAATCTGTATTTCAAAAACTTTATGACTTATATATTGAAGAATGTGAAAAAGAGCCTGAGGTTAAGGTAAGTATAATTTTTTTATGTTATTATTGCTCTTGAAATGTAGAGGAAGAGGGACATTTGAAGGAGTTAAATTTGAAGTAGTAATGATTTATATTTTTGTCAGTTAACTAACATCTTTTCCAGCCAGACTAACTAGTTCTGCAGCTGACCCATAATCTTGGCTAATCTGGCACTGTGTAGAGATTACCTGCTTACGTAAGAGAGGTGAACAATGTTTACTGAATAACAGAAAATATTTCCTTGAGAAGCCCAAAGAAGCAAAGTCACCATATATATTATCTTTTGCTTCTTTTACCCCTTGTTAAGTGATTTGTAGACCGAAGACAGGAGGGAAAAAGTAGCTATTTCCTCATGGTAATTTGTACTGGAAAGTTAAAGCTATTTAAGGATGTGTAGGAAATTTAAATGTGATAATAAAAGATGGATTTGGTCACAAAAATTAGTTCAGAGCCATGTTAACTCATTTTTATTTAGTATAAAAGTATAGGCCATAGAAATTAACAAATTGATTTTTTTATATCTTTTGGATTGTTGGGTTATAAGAGCCTTAAAAAGGTCTATGAGCTTCTTTAAAGATGAATACCATTGTGCTCACTATGGCAGCACATATGCTAAAAATGAATACCATTTGTGTTGCTTGGGTGGCTCAGTCATAAGCATTGGACACAGTTTCAGCTCAGGTCATGATCTCAGTTGTGAGATCGAGCCCGTGTAGAGCCTGCTTAATATTCTCCCTCTCCTACCCCTTTTGTACTCTCTCTTAAAAAGAAAAATACAAAAACAAAACAAAACAAAAAAAGAAAAGAAAAATACAGGAAATTAGTGGAATGCTAATAATATGTAGCCTTTAAAATCTTAACATAGGCAAAAACAATAGGTAAGTATTGAATAAATCTTATGGTACATTTCTCATAAGTTTTGTTGAGGTGTAATTGATGTACAATAAATTGTACATGTTTAAAGTATATATTTTTTAAGTTTTGACATATGTACACCCATTAAACTATGACCACAATCAATATAGCAAACACATCCATCACCTCAGGGACAAAACTAAGAGAGGATATGTAAATATAGATTCTAAATTGAGGTTGGCAACCATTATCTGCCAGCTGAATCTAGCCCACTGCATGTTTTTGTAAATGAAATTTTGTTGGAATCCAGCCACAGTCATTCATTTATGTCTTGTCTGTGGCTGATTTCAAGGTACAACAAGAGTTAAGTATGTGCAACACAGACCATACATAGCCTACAAGCCTAAAATACCGTCTAGCCCTTTAAGAAAGAAATTTTCTGACCTCAGATTTTTTTGCTCACCTCAGAACTAAGTGGGAACCAACTTGTTGTCTTGAAGAGATACTCAGTACTGTTAGAGTTTATCTAACTGTTCCGTCTTATGTCAAATTAGAAGGTTTTCTCTACACTTGAAAATACTTTAAAATTTTAATCTCTCTACTCGTATTTGTGTGTGTGTGTGTGTGTGTGTGTGTGGTGAGAGAGAGCACACAGTGGGGAGGTGTAAAGGAAGAGGGAGGAAGACTCTAAAGCAGATTCTTCACTGAGCATAGAGCCTGACAAGTGGCTCATTCTCACAACCCTGAGATCATGAACTGAGCCAAAACCGAGTCAGATGCTTAACCAACTGCACCACCCAGATGTGCCCCTCTACTAATTCTTTATTAAAATAATTCAATTGTTGATTTGCTCATTTTTTTTTAATTTTCAAAATGCTGGGGGTTTTTGTTCCATGGTTACAATAAATCAATTTATCATTTGTCTTTGCATATAACTGTATATATACATGTTTAACACAAAACACTTGGGTTTGTTTTTTGAGTTCCTATAAAACTTCTATTAACTCAATTTTTTGTAAATAAAATTTGATGAAGTGAATTATATCTATTTATGCGGGTTTCATTTTAAAACATACGCAGTTCTAAAATAATGGATTTTTAGGTATGTATTCTATTTTTCCTGATGATTTTTTTTTTTTTTTTTTTTTTTT
>CM053605.1:110830818-110873933 GCA_028646535.1 Procyon lotor | reverse complement strand
ACATTACAACTAAGTAGAGCTTTTGAATTTGTTCGTATGTAATTTATGCCAAAAATACTTTTAAAAGGGGACACTAGTAACCGTACAATCAAAGATAATACCCCAAATTCTTTATGTGTAGATTTATACTTAAAAGAAACTATGTATATGACATCTTTTATATATTTGCCCTTAATGGTTTTACATTTTACTCATTTAAATATTTTTGTTTTATTCTGCTTGTATGCAAAAATATGTATTTTATATATGATTTTGTTTTTTATAGGTCACTTTTTTCTTTGTGGTTTGAACTAATTGGTATAAAACATAGTAGTAGACCAAAATTGAATTTACATAGTTGTGTCTTGTATTTGGTGGCTGTACTGTTTGTGAATCTTCCCCATATATTCAGGATCATAATGTGGAAGGAACACTAAAAGATTCATTCAGGTCTGGTTTGGTTAAATCATAGCATTTTTGTTGTGGTTGTGCCAGATTATTTTCATGAGCTCTGCCTCTTTTTAAAGCAGAAATTAAGAAGAAATGTGAATTTGTTAGAGAAGCTTGTTATGCAAGAGACATTGTCCTGTTTAGTGGTCAACCTATACCCAGGAAATGAGGGATATTCTCTGATGCTCAGGGGAAAAAATGGATCAGGTAAGAACCTTCGGCAGGCTGCAGCCACAAAAATCCCTCTGCAAGGCAGGATGTGCTATCTTTTAGAAGTATTTTTTTAACCTACTAAGTGATCTGTTCCTCAGATCAGTGATGACTTGATAAAAGAAGACATGAGCCCAAATTTTCCGTTTTACAATGTTTTATTAGAAAGTATCTGTAAGATGATTACTTTCATGAATAAGAATTCTGATTGAGGTAGGTCTTTGAAGTTTAATTATATAAGACCTAACCTATAAATAATTGTCAGTTTTTCTTTTTTTGCTATTTACATTTTAAGGTAGCATAAGGTGTTTTATGTTTTTCTTCTGTATTTTGAGTATACTCTGAGTCTGAAACCTTCAAAATAAAGCAGACTCTCTGCCTTTTGAATAATTTTCTTATTTAGTAACATTTATTTCTATTAATGTAAACTTGAAAACATTTTTGAAATATAAGCGCTCTTAGATTTCACTAAAGAGATATTTAGAAATTTGATACGGTGATGATGGTGTGGTTTCTACAAGGAAATCATCCAGTTAAGGATTTTTTTCTTTTGTTGATAATTAATTATAAAATGAATTTTGTTCTGTAAGTGACCATTTTTCAGATGAGGTACCAAATTATCATGCTGATTTTCAGATTAGATAAGTAAAGTCTTCAGGGAACTTTTCAGTTACCAGTAGGAATTTTCTCATATTCTGATTATTGTACTGCTTGCTGGCTGTGGTTTGCATTATGTTGTTATGCCAGATTCTTTTCACAGTGTGTTGGGGGTTTTCTCCTTTCTGGCCTAAAATTCTATACAATTTATCAAATCTTTCAGTAAGTAAGTATAAGTGAAGTAATTCATTTATAAGACTTAAATAAAGAAGGACTTTAGAAAAGTCTTTGGGATTTATTCTTTTTTTTTTTTTTAATGGAAACTCATTTAAATTATACACCTAAGCTTTGCAGTGAGCCTGAACATTTTTCAGAAACTTTGTATTTTAATATTAAGATTCTGAGACCATTCGACTGCCTTACGAAGAAGGAGAATTGCTTGAATACTTGGATGCAGAAGAATTACCTCCTATTTTGGTTGATCTCCTAGAAAAATCTCAGGTACAAAATTCTTCTCTTTAAAATGTCATTAGAGAGGCGCCTGGGTGACTCATTTGGTTAAGTGTCTCCTTTTAGCTCAGGTCACAATCTCAGGATCCTAGGATCTAGCCCTGCATTGGGCTTCCTGCTCATCCGGGAGTCTGCTTCTCCCTCTGCTGCTCTATCACCACCACCCTGCCCGCCCTGTTCATGCTCTAGCTCTCTCTTAAATAAATAAAATCTTAGAAAAAAATAAAATGTCATTAGATTTGTTGACTCTATGGCATTTGTTATAAATTATATTTAATTATGTTCTTGATGGAGCTGAGAACATAAAGTGAGACATTAGACACAGTTCTATGGTAACCATTTTATTGTGGGATGCTCACCCTTTAGGCTATAATGAAATGTGTAGATTTAGTTGATTCTTCTAAAATTGCTTTAACAGTTACTTCATTTGTTGAAATTCTCCCTATACCTACAATCAAGATTATGGGAGAAACTATTTACTCCTTGGCTGCACTCCTGCAGTACTGTGTACTTAGGATAAAGAAGCCATCTAATTGGAATTTCCATTTTCTCCTAGTCCTAGTCAACTAGCATCCACATCTCTGTTCACACTTTCTTCCTGCCTTTCTGTTAAAATGGATGCAGTATACTGTTCCTAAGAAATCTCTTCTGCTTGTGTTCTGAATTCTCTTCCTTCTCAGGGATTTGCAGTTGTAACCCCTCTCTTCTATCATCTATTTTCCCCCTTTCTACTAGATAAAGAATACAAGTATGTTGTACTGTATCTCAGCTTAAAAAAAAAAATCCTCCCTTGACCCCATGTCCTTCTCCAGGTACTATTCTATAATTCTGCTTTTCTTGACAGCAAAGCTACTCACAAAATGGTATGTAATCATTCTTTTTTTCTCATATCTCATTCTTTCTCTACCTCCCTCTTTTAGCATTATAACATCACCATTCTACGGAACCAAATTTGTCAAGGTCACCAGTAATCTCCATGGCACTGAAACAACTGGTCATTTTCTATTCTTATCTTTTTTTTTTGTTAAGATTTTATTTATTTGTCAGAGAGCGAGTGCACAAGCAGGAGAGCAGCAGACAGGGAGAAGCAGGCTCCCTACTGAGCAAGGAGCACAGTGTGGGACTTGATCCCAGGACCCTGAGATCAGCCACTTTAACTGAGCACCACCCCCACCCTCCACCCCGCCCCCAGGCATCCCTACTGTTCTCATCTTAATTGTTCTCAACAAAATTGGATGCAAATGACTGCTTCCTTCTTGGCACACTTTAATTTTGGCTTCTGGAACATTGCATTCTGGTTTTCCTTTTCTCTTTTTTCTCTATTCCTTTTGTCTTTACTGTCATCTCTTTTCACTTCATAAAAGTGTGATGGTTTCAGGGTTCAATCCTATGCGTTCTATTCTTTACTAACACTCTATCGCTCGATGATCTCAACCAGTGTTATGAGTTCTAAAATGACATTTGATCCCTTGCTTATCTCCCTCTCCATGACTATTCCATTCAGCTCCAAACTTATATTAACTAGGATATGTAATAGGTTCCTCAAACTTCACTTGGTGAGAACAGAACTTATTTTCTACCTATCAGACCAGTTTTAGTCTCTGTAATCTGTGACCCTGCTTTCTCCTTTCACAGTCTTTCCCCTTTCACAGTCAGTCCATCAGCAAATGTACCTTCAAAATATATATGATCATGACCTGCTATGACCTTCCTGAACTTTTTCCTTTCACCTTAAAAACTGATCCAGAAATCAGTTCTCCACAGCTAGATGAAGCTTACAAAACAAACCAAAAAAAAAGGGTGGGGGGGGGAGTTCCAGACTTAAAATTTTCAGTGTTCTCTCACTGTACAAAATTCCTGCCTTCTTGTCTTCATCTCCTGATTCTCATCCCTACTCACTATACTGCAGCCATCCATTGTTCTTTACATACTAAAAAAAACAACCTTATTCCTACCTTAAGACCTTTCATCTGGGGTGCCTGGGTGGCTCAGTCATTGGCATCTTCCTATGGCTCAGGTCATGATCCCAGAGTCCTGGGATCAAGCCCCCCCACATCAGGCTCCCTGCTCAGCGGGAAGCCTGCTTCTCCCTCTCCCACCTCCCCTGTGTTCCCTTTCTCGCTGTCTCTTTCTGTCAAATAAATAAAATCTTAAAAAAAAAAAAAAAAAAAGACTTTTCATCTGTTGTTCCTTGTGTGTGGAATGATCTCTGCTTATGTCTGGCCCTTTTGTGATTCAGGCCTCACCTAAGAAGTCACTTCCTCAGGTTTTTATCTGAACACACAATCTAAATTAGCTCCTCCCCATTTTATTTCCTTTCTAGCATTCATCACTAAGATTATCTTGTTTATTTCTATACTTGTTTATTGCCTGTCTTCCCACACTAAGAGAAATAATTGTCCCACCACCTCTGTATCTGTGAAGATTCTTGGATAGTGCCTGGCATATAGTTCACATTGTCATGGCTCAATATTTATTGTTAAAAAGAAGGAGCATAATAACAACTCATAGCAAAGAAAGTCCCCAGTAAAAGTTCTGAAAGGGTGAAAAAACATAATACCGTAAATACCTATGGCAGGTTGTGATTAGCAAGACTTGAGTGATAAAGTTTCTTACCTTTGGACTAGAAAACAGTATGTTTAGCCAAAAATTATTATCTGATTTCATAGCTTTCTTCCTTTTTTTAATAGAGACAGTCATATTTCTGGAAATCTTAGCAGAGCAAATAGTAGTTGTTTCCAGAAACTGAAACTCTGGCAGAGTTGATTGACAATTTAGAACAAAGATGGACTTTATCAAAATGACAAAGTTAGCAAAATATGTCTGTGAGCCAATGAGCATCAAGAACAGCATTTCTGGTGATTTGTAACATTAAAATATATAAATGCCAAAACTCAAGTCTATAAATGATTTTAAACTTCTTGAGTCATAGTTATAACCATAAAATAATTCCTTACAAAAGTTTATATGTTGGTAAATCCAGCAGTAAGGAGGGCCACTTAAGATCTGTGAGTGGCCACAAATATTGCATAAGCATGTAAAGAACCTGAAGCATTGAATGTAAGCAATTAGACTTAATTAATGTAGACTTTTAAAAAAATAATGTAATCTATTAATGTAGACTTTTAAAAAATGACATTTACTTAAGTATTTTCATTCAAAACAGGTTAATATTTTTCATTGTGGATGTGTCATAGCAGAAATACGTGACTACAGGCAGTCCAGTAATATGAAATCTCCTGGTTACCAAAGTAGGCATATTCTCTTACGACCAACAATGCAGGTAAGGGATCTTTAAGTATTTTAAGGGTGCCTGGCTGGCTCAGTTGGTGAAGTGGGTGACTCTCCATCTCAGAGTTTTAAGTTCAAGTTGGGAGTAGAGATTACTTAAGAATAAAATCTTGGGGGTGCCTGGGTGGCTCAGTGGGTTAAGCCTCTACCTTCGGCTCAGGTCATGATCTCAGGGTCCTGGGATCAAGCCCCGCATTGGGCTCTCTGCTCAGTGGGGAGCCTGCTTCCTCCTCTCTCTGCCTGCCCCTCTGCCTACTTGTGATCTCTGTCAAATAAATAAATAAGATCTTTAAAAAATAAAGTTTAAAAAAATATTAAAAAATAAAGAAATTTTAGGTTTTATTTTGAGTTTTATTTATTAAGTATCTTCATATGTTTGTATGTCTTTATATTAATTTTTTTGTTTTTGTTTTTTATAGACTTTGGTCTGTGATGTGCATTCAATAACAAGCGATAACCATAAATGGACCCAGGTTAGTTTGTTTTTAAATCCCAAACAGGCAAAATAAAGGAACAATACTTAACATTAACTTAAGCAAAAGATATTTTATTGATAGTTTTATTAAAATGTAAATTTTGGGATTCCTTTATGAGCTTTAGAAATCAGGGGTCTCTTTATCCATGCAGTAATCTTTCAAGGAGCTAAGCAGTTCCATCCCATTTGGTTTAGGAACATGGTGAAACAGGGTTAGGCTGACTTGATCTGCCCAATGTGTGAAACTTAGTTTTCTATTCCCTCTCAAGTAGAAGAAAAATATTTGTTTTTATACCATGGATATAAATAGATGCTGGTTTTCTATAACCTAGGATTCTAAAGCAGGTCTAGCCTGTCCTTTTGCCATTCACACCAGTTGTAGCACTACAATCTTAAGACTAGCCAGTTAACTCTATATTTGGTGCCCACTCACGAGTGTTGACTTACTTCTCTGCTACTATAGAGAGGAATAGTAACTAAATCAAAGAAAATATCAATAATGAAAGTTATCTGCAAAATGTGGTTATGAATAAGATCTCACCATCAGTAACTGTCAAATGTTGTTTCCTTTGGGCTATAATCTTTTTATCTGCAAGGTTAAAAGCTATTGAAAGAATATTTAAAACCAAAAAAAACCCTCATTGGTCACCATAAGAAGTTGCTAGGGTGTTAGTTTCTTATTCTGAATGTTGATGAATAAAGGGGAGAGATTGTAGATTATTCTGCTTTTTCTGTGTGAACTGTATGTTAGATAGCCAAATAGTAACTAGGGGGAAATTCTTCAGAAAAATTAGATCTTAAAAGTTTTTACCACAAGAAAAAAAGTTTGTTGCTGTGGGTAACTAGACTTACTGTAATGGCCATTTTGCAATGTGTATAAATAATCAAATCACTTGTGTACCTGAAAATTAATATGTCATTTATACCTCATTTGAAAAAAGGAAGAAGAAACAATTATCCTGGTACAAAGTAATTGTTGGTAGAGGATATTTCTTATAGGCAGATATGTAGTTTCTGTCTTTGAAAAATACTACCTGCGTTCTTAGAAAATTACCACCTGTATCTTTACACAGAAGTTTATTTTTTTAATTTGCTTTCATATAAACATGGATTTAGAGTTAACTTTTGAAAGTATAACACATTCAAATATGCTTCAATAATGATTTATTTAAGAAGATTCCAGTAAGAATCAGGAAGTGTAGAAGACATTTAGAGATTTAGACAATTTAGAATGTATAGAAGACAATTTAGCACAAAGAAGACAATTTAACATTTCTGATATTGGTGAGAATTTGAATTTCTTTGGGTGAAGTGCATATAAATGGTGCTTTTGTAAGTAATAATTCCAAATAGCAGAATTTTTAGTTGTGATTTCACATATTATAGATACTAGTAGCGTCTCAACTTAATTTCCTTCGAATTTTATACCATTAAATGTTGATATAGGCTCCATAGCATTCCTGCCTGATGGGTACGTAATCTTAACACAATTGAAAGGTGCGCCCCCAGCTACTTAGCATATATATGGAAATAATTCCAGCTAATAGGTACAAAAGAAATGATGGATTTTTTTAAAACATCAATTTGGAAATCTTAATGAATTAGTCTAAACAGCTGTAATTCTTAGGTATAAAAACTATTAGATCATAGGTTCATAGGAATATTTATAATGCAGAGATCTAACTAACCCCACTGGTGTAAAAGTGGGACAGTCGAACATTTTGTTCCTCCTGGTGTGATGCAAGGGGAAGTATACAGTAGTACCAATAAAGAATTCTTGTCTAAAAAAACAGAACCAAAATTAAATTAAGCTTCTAGATCTAACAGTTTACAGGGAATTGAGGAAATAAAAAAGACTATAAAATGACACAGTGAGGAAGCAACTGGTCAGATCCAGTTAAAGTCCACAAGGAAGTAGTTGCTCAAATCCAACAAACCATTAATTGCCTGAGAAAAGGGAAAAAAGTTGGGAGAAGGTTATCACATCACAGAATGAAAAGAAGGTGTTTAAAACAGATAAAAACCAGATACCATAGGCCTTGTTTGAGTTCAAATTTAAACAAACCAACTAAAAATACACTCTTGAGATAATGGGAAATTTAAAGCCAGACTGAATGTTAGAACTCCTTGTTAGTTAGCAATGTGTGCTGAAATAAATTATTTTAAACTATTCCAGCAGAACAAAAATATAAGTTACAGAGGGAGTTGGTAAATGAAACTGAGTGTTGGTACATGGGATCAGCACACTTCTGCTCTTGTGTATATTTGAAAATAATCCATAATAAAAAGTTGAAGTATTGAAAGAAGCAGTGTGTGTTTGCAAAAATCTTATTCAGCAATGGTATTAATTGACTCATTTGATTGTAAAAAATTTAGTTGTTGCTATTAAAATATTTCAGTAATTCAGAAAAAAAAATGCAGTATTCCTTTTGTAATACCAGTAAAACACCTGTACACACTTTGGAATTGGGTATATAGAGTTTACACAGTATTAGCGTAACCATTTTTATTCTTGTAATGAAGTTAAGCTGAATATAGAATGAGACTCTTAATCTCTGTTATTGAAAGTGCTATGATCTGACATGATTCTGTAAGCTTTGTGGGAGTAGATGATTCTGTTTTGTTCACTGCTTAATCCTTAGCTCTTAGAACAAGGCCTGACACATAGTAAATGTTCAGCAAATATTTGTTGAATTAATGAATAGGCAGTCTTACAACTTGACCATTTTGAAAACTGTTAGATTACTGAACTTCCATTAATAGTTTCATTATGCAGTCAAGTTTTTGAAGTTTACACAAAGGTTGGAGCTTGAAATACTGTGTTGTATGTTAGTATATAACAGAGTTCCAAGGAATATTTCTGGATTAAGAGATAATGTGTGATTTGAAAAACTTAAATCTGTTACTGACATGTGCTCTTATACATTTTAGGAAGATAAACTTTTGCTTGAGAGCCAACTGATTCTAGCTACAGCTGAACCACTGTGTCTTGATCCTTCTATAGCAGTAACCTGCACTGCAAACAGACTGCTTTATAACAAGCAAAAGATGAACACTCGCCCAATGAAACGGTAATTGCCTTTGTAGATAGGTAAACCAATAGATGCTCCTAGGCAAGAGCTTTTAATTTTGCTATAAATGGTTCTTTCCCCTCCAAAGTATATACGTGCTCTGAATTTTTTTTAAAATAGGATTTTTAATGGCCTTATATTACTTTTTTTGGTGTATTATGGGCTTTTAATACTGTGCTTTATATTGAAATGGTGCATTCTCTGCATTTTGTGAAAGAACAAACTTCCTAAAATTTAGTCTGTTTACCAAAAAGAGAGACTGAGAAGAGACATGTATAAACAAAAAGAATAATTTCTTTATTTTTACTAATAACCAATAACCTATTTGTTTTATTAATACTACTTTTAAAGAAACAATTCGTAGTTTATTTTTGAAATCTGATAAAATACCACAGTCTGACACAGTTTATAACCAGATGCCTTTTTATAACATGGCAAGTCATCTTTAAATGTTTTTGCTATCTCTTTTACTTAATATTAACTTGGACTACAGTTATAGTTGGTTCATCATTAAGTGCTTTTGACATAATTGTTTGAATTGCCCACTTTGGATAATCATCAAGTTTGGAGGAGTTCAAAAACCTATCCATTTTCTAAGTTCCTTAATTTACTATGTAAACAACGTATACTGAGGAAAAGGAAGTTTCAGAAATAGTGAAGTAAGTCCATATAAGATCTGTCAGCAGTCCTGTAAAACCTCTTTATAGCTCTCCACATCTCCATGCCCACGGCTAAATCATTGTTAAAGTCAGCATCATCTTCACTGGACTTCTTTTGAAAATTCCTGTTTGACCCATCTTCCTGTTGCTCTCTTTGCTCCCTTTTGATCTATTTGCCAAGTAAGCAAACTGGAAAAATCTTTTAAAAACATCAAAGGAGACTATGCCACTACTTGCTTAAATTTCCCTAAAGCTTCCCATTGTATTTCTCATTAAATCTAAAGACATTACCATTAATCTGCAAGGCCCCTTTCTCACTCTCTGACCTCATCTATTAGGTGGACCCTCATGCCCTACTCACACCTATTTTCTGTTTTTAAGTTTTTAATTCTTCTTTAAATTCTTCTCTGTACTTCAAATACTCATTCCCTGAGCTTTCTTTTTTTTTCTTTCTTTTTTTTCTTTTTCTTAAGATTTTATTTATTTGGAAGAGCATGAGGGGTAGGGAGCAGAGGGAGAGGAAAAAGCAGACTCCTCACCAAGCAGGAAGCCCTACTTGGGGCTTTAACCTGGGACCCTGAGACCATGACCCAAGCCAAACACTGATGCCCAACCACTCGAGCACCCAGGCACCTTCCCTGATTTCATAGCCGCTTCCTTCGTGCTGTTCATAGCTCAGCTCACACAGCATTTCTTCAGAGTCCAGTTCTTCCTTTCTCTTACCTAATGCTGCCCTCTCTATCACTGATTCACCACAGTACTGTTTTTTTTTTTTTCCTCCTACTAATCAGTGCTCTGTGAAATGATCTTACCTGTTTACTTGTGCATGTCTATTTTCCCTTCTGGATTGTCAGCTCCATGGCAGCAGGAATTTTGTTTGACTAGTTCATTTTTGTTTTATCAGTGCCTAGGACTTTGCTTGGCAAGTGATAGTGTTTTGCAGATATTTGTGATTTGCACATAAAATGCTTACTGATTGGAATCCAGATTTATTCTGAGTTTCTTCTGTTGAGTTCACTCTTAATATTTCAGGTGTTTCAAGAGGTATTCCAGGTCCTCTCTGAATCGGCAACAGGATCTGTCTCATTGTCCACCTCCTCCACAGCTAAAGTTACTTGATTTCTTACAAAAAAGGAAGGAAAGGAAAGCAGGACAACATTATGACCTTAAGATATCTAAAGCAGGAAATGTAAGTATGTGTTTTTTAAATGAAGTTTATTATTCCAAAAGCTTTGCTCATTTTGAATTTTCAGAATATTAATACTGCTTTTAATTTTCAGTGTGTAGATATGTGGAAGCGGAGTCCCTGTAATTTGGCCATACCTTCTGAAGTGGATGTAAGTCAGTTCATGAATTGCGCTTATTTTCATATAAAGTTCCTAAATTTAACTAATAGCAGCTTATACTCAGGGAAAATGAAGACTTGTTTTAAAAACAGTAATTATTTTTTTAAATCAGTTGCTCATTTTTAAAATATTTTAGAATATTCTTTCACATTAACTTGTGTAAGAATACAACACTTTAATACATCTGTGTATTGCTATAAAAGATCTGTGTTTAGAGTAGGAATAATAAAAGAATTTTGAAATGGAAAAAGATAGTACATTATTATATAATATGTATAGAATGTATTATTTTTTTCATAATAGGTCATTATAATTTCCTGATAATGCTTTTTTTCTCAAATTAGTTAAATGTAAAAATTAACAGTAGTGGAGCAGTGGCCAGGATTAGGAACTTCATATGTTATTCTCTGCTTATTCATAATATTCATGAGATATAAATGATCAAAAACATAAAAGAGGTATTTTGATGACTTGTCCCATATTTCTTTCACTCTCCTATTTCTCCTGTGTTCCTTTCTGCTTTTCACTCAAGTCTTTATAATTCTAAAACTGTAAGTCTTTATAGTTACTTTAACAGATGTTTGCTTTTCTTCTGCATCCTTGGATAGCTAGCACATGGGCTAGCACATGTACTAGGCTAGCACATGTACTATTCTTACTTCCTGAGATTAAAAGAAAATTTTCTGAAAAGCACAAAACCAAAACCTTCAGAAGTTTATATTTTATAAAGGGGATTATAGCTGCATTATTTTTTGATAACTTAGGTGTTTCCAGAGGAACACAGCTTGAGAAGAGATGTTAGTGTAAATATCAAAGGGTGGGATTTAGCTTTGGAGAGTGACTAGATATCTAAAGCAGTGCTTCTCAAACTTTAATATATATCCTAATTACCTTGGCTTGCTTGTTAAAATGCAGATTCTAATTCAGCAAGTCTGGGCTAGAACCTGAGATGCTGCAATTTTGCCAGGCTCTCAGGTTGTATGGTACTGGGGTCCCCAGCCTTTACATTTGATTAGCAAAACGCAAATACAAAGTTTCTCAGTCTGAGTCGATCAGAAGAAGAATCTAGAATACCAGGTAAATGTAGATTTCAGGGCCCACTTCAGACCTACTAATTTAGTCAGCTCTCCAGGGAAAGAATATGGAAATCTGAATTTTTACCGAGTTCCCAGGTGAGCCTGATTTATCTTGAGCTCACAGTTACCAGGAAGATGAGAATATTTGATTCACACAGATTGGTAGGAGATAATACAGAATATACGGTCCATGTCTGATTAGAAAATGGAAAAGCAGGACGCCTGGGTGGCTTAGTTGGTTAAGCCGCTGCCTTCGGCTCAGGTCATGATCCCAGGGTCCTGGAATCGAGTCCCACATCGGGCTCCTTGCTCAGCAGGGAGCCCGCTTCTCCCTCTTCCTCTGCCTGCCTCTCTGCCTGCTTGTGCTCTCTCTCTCTCTGACAAATAAATAAAATCTTTAAAAAAAAAGAAAATGGAAAAGCTTTATAAAAATTGTGTCAATTTTAATATAACTTACTTAGTCTTCCTCCAGTTTTGTCCCAACTATCACAAGAGAACTGCTGTTCCATTAAAACCCAGCCATAGAGAGCATCTGGGTGGCTATTCGGTGAAGCATCTGCCTTCAGCTCGTCATTTGATCCTGGAGTCTTGGGATTGAGCCCCATGTCCGGCTCCCAGCTCAGTGGGGAGCCTACTTCTTTCTCCCTCTCCCAGCTCGTTTTCTCTCTCTCTCTCTCAAATAAGTAAATAAAAAAGTGGTTTAAAAACCCGAAGGAAAAGATCTTGGTCCTGATTATGTCTGTGATATTCCAACTTTCCCAAAGGACAAATGTAGTATCAACTTATGGGATAAAAGAAGAGGCACTGTCAAAAAAAAAAAAAAACAGCTGTGTTTATTATACCTTTTTAATGACAAAAAGGATTCTAATTATGTTTTTAAAACCAATTGGTTAAATTACTGTGTCAGGAGAGTTTTATACTAAGCATAAATAATTGGTGATATTAACAATTCAAGAATTTTTTGCTTGAAAATGTATTGTTGAGTTACTTAGATTTCTCTTTTTGGTCACAGTATTGATTCTGTTACATCTGCTGTCTCTTGATTTGATTGCTTAGGTAGAGAAATATGCTAAAGTGGAAAAATCCATCAAATCTGATGACTCACAACCAACAGTCTGGCCAGCCCATGTAAGTCCATCCTTGCAGTCTTCTTTCTGATGAGGCCGTTTCTGAATTTATTAAACATAAAGTGACTTAACTTTTAGGGTTCTTGTTTTTTTTTTGTTTTTTGTTTTAATTTAAAAGATACCTGGGGGTTTAGTGAATTAAAGAACAGTTGTCTAGTTTTTTTTTTCGTAAAGTATGATTTAGGGCAGTTATATAACTGAATTTTTACTTTTGTTTCAGTTGCATATTGGTGGTTCTGATTGGTTTTCTGCTTCTAATTAGTAACTTATTCTAAGGATGATTTTAAATGTTATATATAACTTTCCCTAAGTGCAGTAATATTTTTTTGTATGTGATAAATAGGTAGATCTGTCTTCAAAGGTTTAACCCCTTTAATGTTTAGTATTTGTATTCATATGTCCAGTATATGCAATTCTGCCATATTTCACTTGGGCTTGGTTAACTACCCCACTGAACCCTCATTCTTACAGTGCTATATAAAAGAGAATCCTGGGCTTTATTCTCTTTGATGGTCTTAAACAGATCTGTAGTCAAGATGTAATGTATTTTCCTATTGTGAGATACAAGTTAGTGTGTCATTTGTTAACTTTGATTATTCACCGAAGAAGGTATTTATCTGGAGCATTCTTTTATAGGATGTAAAAGATGATTACGTATTTGAATGTGAAGCTGGTAATCAGTATCAGAAAACAAAGCTGACCATTCTGCAGTCACTTGGTGATCCACTTTACTATGGTAAAATACAGCCATGTAAGGAAGATGAAGAAAATGACAACCAGATGTCTCCATCCCAGTGAGTTCTGTTAAACACATGTAACTGACAAAATTAGACATCAGAATTTATCTAGCAACTACTGATGAACCATTAATAAGTAAAAATTTCCCTTTGGGGATTCTTTTGTTACTTAACAACTCCAATTACATTTGTCAGTGGACAAAAGTAAATTACAATTACCATGTTGTCCAGGAGTTAAAATAATAATATCTTCTTAAAAACCTAAGACATAATTATTTTTATACTTGTTTTGACGGATATATCCCTCTTGTTATATTTTTGTGTTGACACTTGACTTCAACCTGTGAGCGGGAAGTTGGAGTATTTCTGTGAAGTAGTTTGTTTAAATGGGTAGCAAGTTTACTATAAATAAAGCTGTTAAAGATACTTGGTGTTACAGCACTGCATGTAAGGACAAAGACTCAGTGCATAATGTAGTTATTGGCTCTAAAAGAAAATACACACATACATATTTGATCTTCTGAAACTTACGGACTTTAAGTTACTACAAGGTAATAGTATATAGTTTTGTTGTTTTTATTGTTTGATTATTAGTCTTATTTTTCAGTAAAGTTGATACTGTTTCAAAAAGAAGAAACTACAAAGAGGAGCTCAACAGAAAAAAAGCAGGGGCCAGGACTATGTTAAATTATTTATAAAGTAAAAAAAAAAAATTATAAAGTCTTTCCTTAACACAAGATGCTAAATGAAACAATAGCAGAAATGGATTTTTAAAGAACAGCCTCACCAGTATCTAAGTAAAAGTCAATGGGAAGAAATAGTTTCAAAGAAACATTAGGTAATTTTTTCACATTACCGGTTTCTGTCGTTGAATACATAGATCAGATGTTTTGATCAACTATGTTTTTGAAAATCTTCCCCTTGAAGACATACATTGGTTATTTTAAATTATGAACTTTTCTCAAACACAAAGTAATACATGTTTTTTTTTCCTCACTTAAAAAAAATCAGTTCAAAAGCCAACTGATTAGATCTAACAAGAAGAGATGGAATTTTTTGCCTTTACATCAGGGACTTGCTGCAAAAATGCTGCATGTTTTGTTACTTCCAGTCATTCCTCCATATTCATAAATTACTTGAGTTAATAACTTTGAAGTTAAAGTTTGAGCTGCATTAACCAAGTTTTTTTCTTTTTTTTTTACATTTTATATTTCAGCTCCTCCACAGATGATCATTCAAATTGGTAATTAAAAAATAAACAAACTCACTATTTTAATCTGTTAAGAAATCATATAAATGTCAAATTCTTTAAAAAGACTTTGTAAAGACATTTTATTGAATTGGCAATAAACTACCTTCCTTGTCTAAAATATATTCTAAGATCTGCTCTATAGACATTATTAATGACTTCGAAAATCAAAGGTTAAAGTGAGAGGAAGGCCAAAGGCCTTGCACACAGTAGTTCAGTGAATTTTGCTGTAGGGCAGCCACTTGTTAGGATGTATAGCACTTGGTAACTTTGAACCCAGATCTTGTTTTGATATGTACGTTTTATGCCTAAATACATCTCCCTTAAATCAGCCGAATTATTCACAGGATATTTTATAATGCATGCAAAACTTGGTCATTGCTTCATAAGTTTAAATGTATTTAAAAAAATTTTTTTTGTAATATCTCTGTAGTTTGACTCATTTTATAAAACTACAGTCACTAAAATATGGAACCCTTCAAAAGTAATCCCAGTGCTCCTTAAGACAACAACTCTTAACATACGTTTCTCTTTTAAACATTTTAGGTTTATTATTGGATCAAAGACTGATGCTGAGAGGTAAAAATACTTGTCTTTATCTGAATGGATATGAAAAACTTCACTTTTACAGGATAGAGAGTAACTCCACTAAGAGTCACAACTTTTGATTTTAGTTATAGTTTAGGTATAACTAGTGTTTTTCATAAAACTGAGAAAATAGCACAAGAATAATGTTTAAAGTACACTGTATTTTATTTTTTATTTTTATTTTTTTTAATTTTTATTAACATATAATGTATTATTTGCCCCAGGGTACATGTCTGTGAATCATCAGGCTTACACATAGTACACTGTATTTTAAATAAGAAAGTACGGAAGATAAATTCTAAGAGGTACCTTAATCAGAATATGTGAAAGTCAGTGGGTAATTTCTTTGGCTGCTTATTGGTTAAATAATCCCTGTGATTTCTGTATTAAAAGGAAGATACTGTATGTTTATCTTTAGGTTATTTATTAGCAAAATGTTTTGAGCATTAGCTTGTCATTGAAAAGATTAGAAGAATATGCTTTTGGTACAAACCTGTATTATTTTGTTTGAATTTTTGTGTTAATTTTGATGGAAATTCTTTTATTAACAGTTATTATTTATTTTCTATAAATTCGTGCTTAGAACAGTTAGCTAATCCTTACTCATTTACTCCTAATGTTCCAGGGTAGTCAATCAGTACCAGGAATTGGTCCAGAATGAAGCCAAATGTCCAGTCAAAATGTCACACAGCTCCAGTGGCTCAGCCAGCTTGAGTCAGCTTTCTCCAGGAAAAGAAACAGAAGTGTGTTTGATTACTTTTTTTTTTTTTTTGCCTAATTATTTCTCAAGGAATCTAAGAAATGTTAAAGACTATTTTTTGAGGGATGGGAGTATCATTTAATATTTAACTTTCTGTAATGGAAACTTTAAGTATACACAAAAGTATAGAGAAAAGTATAATGAACACCTATGTATACTAATTACCTGGCTTCAACAGTTTACTCTTTTCCCTGGAAAGATTTAAGAGTGGAAGCTTTGCCTTCAGTTTACCTTTCTGCCCTTCTCCCTCAGACTTCCTCTCCACTCTGTTACTTAGAAATCTTTCCTTCATCCTTTGTATGTGCTATAATTTATTTCCTGGATCTTCTTAGGTGAAATTATATATTTTTTGTAACATCTGTAACACCCAGCCTATAACACTGAGAGTACTTGGCAGAGTTTTAAAGTGCATGTTCTCATCTAAAAGCTATAGTAGTATTAATTTGTGAGTTTCTGATTTGAGCTTAATTTTAATCAGCATATTTAATGTCCCTGTCTCTTAGCAACCAGAGACTGTGTCAGTTCAGTCTTCAGTATTGGGAAAGGGAGTAAAACATCGACCTCCACCCATCAAACTTCCCTCAAGCTCAGGAAATAGTTCTTCAGGTATTACACTTTGGTTTCTGTCACTTGGAGTAAAACACATCGTACAGTCATAATCTGTTTTTAAAATTATACTCATATTATGGCTTACTTAAGTCACGGAATTTTGAATTATAAGTGTAAGAAATAACTTTTTTATTTTTCTAGGTAACTATTTTACACCACAGCAGGCCAGCAGCTTTCTTAAATCTCCAACTCCTCCTCCTGCTTCCAAGCCGCCAAGTCTTTCTCGGAAGTCATCTGTGGATCTCAATCAAGTTAGCATGCTTTCTCCAGCTGCCCTGTCACCTGCCAGCTCATCACAAAGTGAGTTATAACATATATTCTTCATTAGCTCTTCATTAGCTTTTTGCATTAGTGTTTCTTAAAACAGCTATTTTTTTTTCGACCAGTGAAATACTGAAATCTGAATGTACTATGTACCCAAAATGTTAAGTTTTGAGAAGCTTCAGGGGAATCTCTTGTTAATTGTATGTATTATGTGTTTATTGTAATTGTATTTGTTTTTCTGTATCTATGTATGCACTGTGTGTATACCTTATAGATTTACAACCTACACATCTCCTTAAAAAAAATCTGTTAGTTAAATGTGGCAATAAGATTCCAAAATATTTATTCCAGTGTTCACTAGGGTTCATGTTACATTTAATGTAATCTGTGTAGCTGATAAGGAAAAAAATGTCATAAGAGTTGTTGCTGCAGTCCTATCTTTGTATCTGTAAGAAACCAAGTAGTTCCAAGGTGGTGATAAAATAAACTGAAAGCCGACTTTTCAAAAACACTCCTACACTCTTAAAAATTGTAATCAGTTACTAAAACGTGGTAATAATCATAAGGCATTATTCTGAAAATATTAAAATGTAATTTTTACTACTGAATATTTTTTTAACATCAAGAAAACTTATGCAAGAATTCTAGCATTCAATTGGAAGAATTTCTTCAAATTAGAGTTTTCTGAGATATTTAGGTATCAATTTGCAAAAAAGCATTCCAGTTTTTTAGATTTTTTTATAGATAACTAAAGTGTACTGAAAGTTTTAGTACACTGCACAGTGATAGGGTGGTCTTCTCCTTAGATATAAACATCTTCATCTTGATAGCTCAAAAGGTGTAATTTTTCTGCCTTCTTGTTTTGCACAAAGAAAAATTTATAAATTTCCTGGAAGTCTTATTCACACTTCTTATGTTGTGGGTATGGATTATGTTAATCTACTGCACACAGTTGTTACTTTAAGTAAGGGTTGAGTGACAGCTTCTGGACATTCACATTTCTTTCCTTTCTTTCTGCAGGACATGAAAGCTAAAAAAGAAAACACCTCAAGAGCTTTTGGTTTTATTTTTTTGTTTTTTGTTTTTGTTTTTTTTTAAAAAGTTGATAAACTGTGCATACTTCATTCACAACAGATTTTCTATACATTCTTACATTTAAACAGAAGTACACAGTTACTGTTAAAGATGCAGTATTATCTATCAAATATTTGCTTTATTATTGTGTTTTGTAAATTTGTTTGTCAGGATAAACTTGATGTGTTAGGAATTAAACGTGTACATTTAGGTGCCAAATATGATTGTTAACCATATGTAATTTATTAAGTATGTTCAGAGTTTATCTCAGACTGTTAGAGAAAATAAGCAATATTTTTAAATGAAGTTCTAAATTAGTGAAATCGTAGATAACAAAAATTAATTTGAATTCCTCTTAAACTTTTTAGGCCAAAGGTAGCATGTAGGAAATTAACTTTTAAATGGGTATTGTGGTAGTATACAAATGTATATTTTACTGTTACTGTAATAGCATCTCTGATGGAATTTTTAGGTGATATACTGCATCCTTAATTGTAATTGAGTGTAGCAACACTCATGTATCATGTGTAGAAATTAACACTTGCAGTTAACTGCTTAAAAAAAAACTGGAACAAATTGTCAGTGCTAAGTAAGATTCCATTAACCTTATTTTAAAAAGGACTGGCCATTTATAACAAACTAGCAATTTTTATTTTTCTCAATGAGCAGGATCTGGAACTCCTAAGCCATCTACTCCTACACCAACCCCTTCATCGACCCCACACCCTCCTGATGCTCAGAGCTCAACTCCTATTACCCCTTCAGCCACCCCTACTCCCCAAGATTCAGGCTTCACCCCTCAGCCCACTTTGTTAACTCAATTTGCTCAGCAGCAAAGGTCTCTGAGCCAGGCAATGCCTGTAACGACCATTCCTCTTTCCACCATGGTAACATCCATAACTACAGGAACCACGGCCACCCAGGTCATGGCAAACTCTGCTGGACTTAACTTCATCAATGTAGTGGGCTCTGTTTGGTAAGTTTGCATTGATGCCCTGATTTTGGTTGTTTTTTGTTTTATGTGTGGTTTTTTTTTTAAGATATTCTCATTGATCTAAGTAAATTCTTACTTGTGAAATTAATAAATTGCATATTTCTGAAACTGAAAAATAAGTAGTTTAGATATGGACAGAAACTATCTCAACAATGTTTTAATTTTAGGTAATATATGTATCATATGCATTAACCTGATACTATTTCACATTGACAGCAGTAGAGATTTTCTTGTTTATCCTCGGCATTACCATCTTTTAATCCTTAATTAATGCTTTTACCCTTCCAAATTAGATTTTAAACCTTGGTAAATACACAGTAATTAATTTGAGATAATCTTACTGTCTAGCATAAAAATGAAACAGAGCCCCAAAACTGATTTAAGACTGAACTACTTAATTGTGTTTGTTTAGTAGTTTGTTTTTTAATTCAGGGAATTAATATGTGACTAAATTAATATGTGACTGAAAATACAAAATTTTCTTTTGTAGTGCAAGTTTAATGCTTTGTCTTATTCTCCCACAGTGGAGCTCAGGCTTTGATGAGTGGTTCAAACCCCATGCTGGGCTGTAACACTGGTGCCATAACTCCTGCAGGAATAAACCTGAGTGGCCTTCTCCCCTCAGGCGGTCTGCTACCAAATGCATTGCCCGGTGCAATGCAGGCAGCTTCTCAAGCAGGTCAGAATATTGGAAATAATAATCTCTAAAAAATTAAAGTACATGCTAATATAAAAATGTCATTTTAAGCATATTATATACACTTAATGTTCTTATTTCTTGAAGCATTATGTCACAGGTATTTCACTTAAAAAGCCCTTGAAGTTCTGGTGCTTTTGCTTTTTTTTTTTCAGTGTATCAACGATTCCTTTTTTATTTTTTTCCCAAATACTTACATTTTATTTTTCAGTGTTACAAGATTAATTGTCCATGCACCACACCCAGTGCTCCATGTAATACGTGCCCTCCTCAATACCCACCACCAGGCTTGTCCAGCCTCCCACCCGCTCCCCTCCAAAACTCTCAGTTTGTTGCTCAGAGTCCATAGTCTCTCATGGTTCATCTCCCCCTCCGATTTCCCCCAATTCACCCTTCCTTTCCTTCTCACAATGTCCTCCATGTTTTTCCTTATGCTCCACATGTAAGTGAGACCATAAGATAATTGGTTCTCTCTGTTTGACTTATTTCACTCGGCATAATGTCTTCCAGTCCCGTCAATGTTGATACAAACATTGGGTATTCATCCTTTCTGATGGTGGCATAATATTCCATTGTATATATGGACCATATCTTCTTTATCCATTCGTCTGTTAAAGGGCATCTTGGCTCTGGTACTTAAGTTAAAGTTCTGGTACTTAAATTAAAAACCATGTAGCAATTATATGAAGAAACTTGGTAAGTTTCTGCAGCTTATATCTGCCTTCCAAACATAATAAATTAATTTTGATAGCCTTACTGTCAACATAGTCCTCCTATTCCAGGTAAAAAAAATACATTTTGGATATATAGATTGTGTGTGAAAGGCAACATAGAATGGCAATAAAAAGGCTGGGCTCTGGAACCAGACTGCCTAAGTTTGAATTGTAATTGTGCAACTTACTGAATAATCATGGGAAAGTCACCCACTTTCCTTGTCAATAAAATGAGGGAGAATAATGCTTTGCCTCATAGTTGTGAAGGTTAAATGAGTAAATACAGATCATGTACTTTAAACTGCCTGAGACATAATAAGCATTCAAAAAAATTGACTGTCCTCATCATAAACAGTAATAGTTTTAGTGCAATAGTAGTTACTGTTACATGTACTGGAAAATAGTTCTAACAACTTAATGCTATTTTTTAATGCTGTTTAAAATAATGTTTTGTAATCCTGGAATAATCCAATTTCTTACACTGCTGAGAAGAAACTTAGGAAAAGCAAACTTGGCAAAGTAAGAAAAATTTATCAAAAAATTTCTGAGTTATGAGAAGTCAAACCCAAAGAGTGTAATTTAAACAGGTAACATACTGCTGCGATTTCCTAGTTCTAGCTGACGATCTCATTTTAATGTTCATACATGTTAGTGGCAGAAGCTCTGGAAATGGAATTATGTGTTGAATTTAGGATGCTTATATTTACCTCTACCAATTAGTTACATGTGGCTGCGGTTGTTCTGTGGAGCCTAAAAGTCACTTAATTTTTCTCCCTCGGTCTCAGTTTCAGTTGTTCTAAAATGGGAATAAAAATATCTAACTTCAGATGATACTCAGGAGATATTAATGGAGTGATTTAAAAGTGTCTTTGATAAACCATAAGCATTAGATGCTTATTAGCATCTAGATAGATGTCATTCATTTTCAAAGGAATTATGGGAGTGCCTGGGTGGCTCAGCCAGTTAAGTGTCTGTCTACCTTTGTCTCAGGTCATGATCTGAGAGTCCTGGGATCCTCCCTGCTAAGTGGGGAATCTGCCTCTCCCTCTGCCCCTCCCCTGGCGCACGGGTGCGTTCTCAAATAGTATTTAAAAATAAATAAAGGAAATTATGTCATATCTTTTCATGAGAATTTTTCCTGATGGGGATATGTCAGTACTGTAATATTTTAACGTGATTATGCTTCTTCAGTTTCTTATTATTAGAAGGCTTTGCTACCATCACCTGTGAATGTTCTGCCTTTTATCTTTTTTTAATGCAATTACCTGCTGAGAGGACTAAATACATTTTGATTAGTGCTCAAATTGGTATATCTTGTTGGCAAAATATGCACATACTTTGAAACCAAGGTCTGCAAATTAGTGAATGGTTATATGTTTAAAGGTTTCTTAAAAAAAAAAGAAGTGGAAGAATATGCCACAGAGGCCATATGTGGCCCACAAGGCCTACTGAAAAAGTTTGCCAACCCCTACTTGATTGCTTTATATTGCACCACAAATTTTTGGGATTAAATTCAGAAATAACAGCATCGTTTCCTGACTTTCAGTTTTGACAAAATTCAGTGTTCTTTAACATTATAATTATTTGTACTTGGAAAAAAATGGCAAACAGCACATGGGTTCTCAGAGATCGGATTATTATTGTATATACTACTTAGCACTGAGAAATTTAAATAGATGTCCATATGTGAAATGTATTTGCGAAAGAGTGACAGTTTTATTATATTCATGGTGTCTGCATACTTCCTGATTACTTTGTCTAGCCAAAGTCAAAATAGTGGTAAAAGAGGTAATCATTTCTGAAATAATAGAATATAGGCTTTATTGCACTTTGAAGATACTACATGTTCTTTTACAAATTGAAGGTTTGTGGCAACCCTGCATCAAGCAAGGCTTGATTGCCATTTTTGCAGTAGCTTTTCCTCATTTCATTATCTCTGGGTCACATTTTGGTAATTCTTGCAGTATTTCCGATCTTTTCATTATTCATTTGTTATAGTCCTCTGTGATCAGTGATTATGGCACATTGAAAAGTCAGTTAATGTATTTTTTCACAAAATATTTTAATTAAGGTTTATACATTGTGTTTTCAGACATAATGCTGTTGCACATTTAATAGACTGCAGTATAGTATAAACAGAATATATTCACTGGGACATCAGATAATTCATTTGACTTGCTTTTTTACAATACTCACTTCATTGCAGTGGTCTGGAATTGAACCCACAGTATCTCTGAGGTATGCCTATAAAATGTACATCTGGTGCTCCACATCTTTGAATAAGATCTTAGTGTTAATAGGTATTGATGAATTTTTTTTGGTTTTTATTTTAAAAGTATAGGAAAAAATAACCACATCTATGCAGAAAGTACTTAAAACATTGTATTTATAGATACTAAAGTATAAAATATTTTGAGGTACAATAAAATTTTAATTCCTTCTTGTAACCATGAGTTTTATTTAACAGGTGTTCCATTTGGTTTAAAAAATACTTCAAATCTCAGGCCCTTAAATCTACTCCAGGTAAATGTGATACACTGCTTTTGATTGAAGTTTTTATCCTTGGTATCTTTTTTAATGATGTATATCTGCTTATATAAGCATTTGAAATGTTGAAGTCTGTTCTAAATCTTCTAAGGGTATGGTTAAGTATTGCTTTTTTGGTATGATCATGAGAAAGTGGATAAAGAGAAAGAATCTATATCCTGCATACCACACTCATTGGCTCCAGCACCCTGCCTAATCAAGCACTAGGTGTTCCAGTGGGGGGAATTGACAACTACCAAGCGCTGCATTTGCCTACAGTAGCAGTAATAGATATATTTAGAAAATAATTTCTCTTTCAGCAAGCATTTTTTGTATGTATCATATGTATTACTGTTTGCTTATAGAAAGATTTTAAAAATAGGTAAGTGTTCTTTTCTGAAGCAGAATATAATTTCATAGCACAATTCCAGGCACCTAACAGTCATTCATTAAATGTTTGTCAGATTAGTTTGTTTATATTCACAGAAGAATAATTTTAGTACCTAAATAAACTAGCTTAACCCATAATCCTACCCTGAATTTAAGCTATTAATGGAAAATCAGCCCACCCATCAGTACTTTTTTTTTTTTAATTTTATGTATTTATTTGACAGAGAGAGAGGGATCACAAGTAGGCAGAGAGGCAGGCAGAGAGAGAAGGGGAAGCAGGCTCCCTGCTGAGCAGAGAGCCCGATGCAGGGCTTGATCCCAGGACCTTGAGATCATGACCCAAGCCGAAGGCAGAGGCTTTAACCCACTGAGCCACCCAGGCGCCCCTGCATTTATTATCTTAACTGATTGAGGAAGGAACAGTTGACCTGTGTTAAGTCCAAATTTTCCTAATAATGAAGTTCAGAGATAGTGACTTGAGGACACTTTTTTTTTTTTTAGTTATGCAAACCTAAGAGTTCTGTAGTTGGATATTTATTTGCTTGGACTTTTTCTTAAGGACTTCAAAGTGCTTCTACAGTAGTCCCTGTTCCCCCGGGAAGATGCATTTTCAAGACTCCTAGCAGATGCCTAAAAACATGGATAGTGTCAAAATGCTGTATATACTGTTTTTCCTTAACATACATACTGTTAACCTTAAAAATAAAACTCAGTTATTTTACCAGCAAAATGGGTTTATTTGGGAATAACAGAGACTTATTTGGGCCAAACAAGCCATGACAAAACCATAGGCAAGTTCAATAAATGAAAGAGAGGAGTGTTATTTTACAGTGGAGGTGGAGGAAGTGGAGAAGATTGTTTTGAATCAAGTGCATTGGAGAAAAGCAAGAGTTCAGGCTGATGACAGCTTCTCGTAGGGATGGCTGATTTCTTGTCGGAGATGCAGTGCACCTCTTTCCTGGCTCGGGCCTGTCACTGATTTTTTTCCTGTTGAGGATTCTTTTGTTGGGATCTGAAATTGACAGTCTTCCTGTAGTTGACTTTGAGCTTCCTGACTCTAGTTAGTCGTCTCTATTTTCACAATGCCTTCAGTAAAGCTTAATTTGTGAATAAATTGTTAAAAGAGGTTTAACAATACGAAAACAGAACAGTGATAACAGGTACACTGTAATAAAAGTTATGTAAATATGGTCTCTCAAGTACAGAGTATAAGTACAGGGTACTATACTTACACTTCTTGTAATAGGAGATGATAAAATGCCTAGGTGATGAGATGAAGTGAGGTGAATGACATAGGTGTTGTGATGTAGTGTTAGGCTACTCTTGACCTGACCATGTCAGAAAGATCATCTGCTCTGGACCTCATTTGACTGTAGTAACTGAAACCAGGGAAAGCAAAATAATACATGAAAGGAGATTACTATAACAACTCTGTAGAATAAGTGGAAAAATCATTTATTTTCTGATGCATTGAAAAACCATAGTTTTAATATTTAACATGGAGTTTTCTGGATGCTTTAAAAAGTGGAGTTTTTGTTTGGGTTTTTGTTTTTTTTTTTTAAGTAATTGAGGTACAGAATGACAAAGCAGCAAGGTAGTAGCTCTAAACTAAAAATATGGCTCTCTAATGTACTTCCATTACAGTTTTAGAATTCCTTACTATGCTATATAAAAATCCCTGCATATATGGGTTTTGGTAAAGCTAGAACAAACTAGAGTTTTCTTAATCTGTGGATCTGATGATCACTAGTTTCTTGTTCATACTTTGTAATGCATTCAGTGCTGTTTTATATTGATGTGTAACAAGAGTCAAATAAAAGCAGTATGTATATCTGGATAGCTAACTATTAAGCAGAGTCATAGGTGTTTGAGATTACTTACCTATTTGAGAGCCTAAAGCAATAGCAATTAAAAGTTATTTTTAAATAGATTTCTTTTTAAAGGGCAAGGATATTGATTTGGTTTTTGTTCACTTGTTTCCTCAATCCACAGAAGAATGTCCGATACATAGTGAAAGTTATAAAAGTGTTTATGGAATAAAGAAGTTTAAAAATGGGAAATGAGCTAATTAATTCTTCTTGAATAGCTTCCAGGTGGTTCACTCATTTTTAACACTCTGCAGCAGCAGCAGCAGCAGCTCTCTCAGTTTACACCGCAGCAGCCTCAGCAACCTACAACTTCTAGTCCTCAACAGCCAGGGGAGCAGGTATGTGCTTTCCAGCCCTCCATTTGCTTTGTATGACACAATTGTAACTTTTTTTTTTTTATTCCAAGCATATTTGACATGGCTTTAGTTCAAACAGACAATTCTCTTTCTGCTTTATTATCAGTAGCAGTGGTCAGTTAATGGGTGCCTATTTCAAATTCCTTTTCTGACCCTATAGCCCATAAATTTTTTGCCCAGTAATCATCCTTCTGTTTGCAGTGTTTTGTCTCTGTTGGAATAGAAATGTCCGTATTATCATGAAGTTTAGGGCAAAAGGAAGATAGACTTAAATATTTTTATATTGTTAAACAGAACGAAATTGAATAAGAACTGCACTAAATTAAGAGAGAAGGAACTACAAGTTTTTCTGAACCTTTGCTACACTTTGGAATCATCAGGGAACTAAAAGTACTGATTCTTGGGTCCCACTCCCCCCACCCCCGAGTTTCTGTTTTGTTCACAAAGATTCCCCAGTTAAGTCTTGGTTGGGTAAAGCTTACTTTACCCTCTGCCTTCGGCTTAGGCCATGATCTCAGGGTCCTGGGATCGAGCCCCACATGGGGCTCTCTGCTCAGCGGGGAGCCTCCTTCCCCCCTCTCTCTCCCTGCCTCTCTGCCTACTTGTGATCTCTCTCTCTGTGTCAAATAGATAAAATCTTTTTAAAAAAAAATCAATATCCAGAAATCCTCTCAAGATAAATGTCTTATAACTTTTGACTTGTTTGACTTATGTTACTTACTAAAATGTAATTTGAAACACTGTTGTAGCATAGGATGTCTTTTTTAGAGCAAAAGTTTTTAGTTTTGATGAAGTCTTGAGTTATCAATTTATTTCTTTTATGGATTATGCCTTACGTGTTGTCTAGGAATGCCTCCCCTAGCCCTATGGCCCAGAGATTTTCTCCTTGTTGTCTTCTAACAGTTCTATAGCTTTTCATTTACATCTGTGATCCATTTCCAGTTAAATATTTGTATAAGGTGTAAGATTTAGGTCAGGGGCTAAAGGGATCATTGTCCAGTTGCTATAGCACTAGTTGTTGAAAAAGTAATCCTTAATCAGTTGAATTACTTTGCATCTTTGTGTTAAGATAATGTTTTCCAGGTTCTCTGTGTTCTCTGTTCTTTCACCTATTTCTGTATCTATCCCTGTGTTGGTACCATATACTAAGTCTTAAAATCAGGCAGTGTGATTCCTCCCATTTTATTTTTCAAAACTATTTAGCTTTTCTGGATCTTTTTCTTTTCTATCTAAATTTTAGAATTATCTTGTCTATAGATATAGAGAAAAAAACGTGTTAGGATTTTTAAAAGAATTGAGTTAAACCTGTAGGTCAGTTTGAAAGTGACTTTACCGTCTTGACTGTGAGAATTCCCAGTCCATGAACACTTTGTTACTCTTTTTACGAGACCTAATCTAATGTTGGTATTTTCCCTCACATCAGGAAAAAAAAAATTTTCACCAACTCAAAATTGTTTTTCTTTTTGTACAATCACATATTATTTTTTTATTCAGGGTTCTGAACAAGGTTCAACCAGTCAAGAACAGGCCTTATCTGCTCAGCATGCCGCTGTTATTAACCTTGCTGGAGTAGGAAGTTTTATGCAGTCACAGGCAGCTGGTTGGTATCTTAATGCCTTTATATGTTAAATTTACTAAAAATAACTGATCACATAGGGATTTCTTTTCCTTCTCTTACAAGCAGTAATGGAGGAATAATATGGTTCTATTTAATGCATGAACTATTAAGTTGATTGATGGCTGAGATTTTTTTTGTTGTTGTTAATATGACAGTTAATTAAAAATGTTTTTACCCACATATATTAATAGCAGTTGGGTTTTCCTCACATTATAGTTGGTAAAATTTTATACAATTATCCAACTTACTAGGAAGCTACCAAAACTGTTAAATCTTCAGTTCTCCTGGGTTATTGAGACTGCATTTTTCTTGATTGCATAATCTTTGGTCTCATTCGGTAGCTTGCAAATTGCATGAATTAAGACTTAATGGTCAGCATAAATTTTATAAGCCACTTTTATCATTTGTTAAAAAAATGAGATTATACTAAATGACTGCTCACCACTTCCAGCAATAAATGGTGAACCAAAGATTTACCTTTAATGAAGATACCTTGTCACTTAACGACAGTAGTTGTAAGTTTACATTTAATTAAAGTTACTAAGCCACATGTATAAGTAAGCTATGATAGAGTTTGAGGATTGAGTGAACAAACATGTCAACATTTTGAATTATCACTGGGTTTAACTGTCCTATCTCTACAACTCCCAGTGTCTGAATTTAGAATAAGCAGGGTCTTACATAATGCCCTATTTCAAGCTTGTGAATTTCCAAATGGAAATTTGTGATCATAAACCTTTACCACCCAAGCTATAAATCTCCTAAAATGGCTGTTGTATATTTTAGTGGAAAGAATTGTAGGCTGAAAAATCATGAGAATGTTTCTAGCTCTAGACGTGTCAGTACTTTTGAGTGAGTCACTCAGACCATCTTGGCCAGGAATTTTTTCATCTGTACATTAAGGGGGTTAAACTGATTACTCTGCCCCGCCCCCAGCTTGAAAAGAAATAGAATATTGCAGTCTCAATTTACCACCGTTGTTGACTAGTAATGTAGTCTGAAACTCATTGCAGCATCTTTTGCTTAAAGCTCTTGTCCACCAGTTTTATCATTATGGTAGATTGGACTTTTCCCATTCCCTTTTCCTACTTCATTGATTAGATTTTAAAACAACATACTGTATTTTACATTTTTGCAAGAAAGCCTTCTCAACAAAATAACACTAGTATCGAATTTCATCGTGATGCAAGAAAAGGGAAATAGTGCTTTTGCACACGGGCACTCCCTTCCCTTTCATATCCAGGAGGTTCTGTAATCAGTGGTACCCCCAAACTAACAGGAGACTATACTAAATTTATTCTGAAATGTCTGTGATTTGATACTTAAGATTAATCATACTGATAACTTTTCTATTTCATTTTCTGTGTTGTCCTTTTCTAACCCTGGTAGCCTTCAAACTTTTTGACTGGCCTGCTTTCCCCTTCTCCTCTCTGTAGTGTTGTCTCAGCTTGGCTCTGCCGAGAACAGACCTGAGCAAAGCCTTCCTCAGCAGAGATTCCAGCTCTCCTCTGCCTTTCAACAGCAGCAGCAACAGATACAAGTAATCCAGCAACTTCACTCTGATTACATTTTAAAGATAACTCTGCTCCAAAAGTTCCTCAATATAACTTACTCTAGTTTTATTTTACTGTCTTTTAAGACTATACAGTAGTAGGTAAATAATTTAACAAATTTTACTTAAAACTGACATTTTAGCCAGTCACCTTGGAGCACTGAACATATCTTGTACATTTCAGCCATACTCTTCCTGATTTAAAGTCTTTCATGAAGTGCTGGTGGCACATCAACATACACTTTGTAGTTTCCAGTATGTTTTGAAACAGAGACAGTTGTAAGTGCCAATGGTTAACTTTTTGATATTGTACTGCAGAAAAAGGCAAGTATACCAGTGTTCCTATTAGTAAATGTCATACCTGTTTTAGAAGAATGTTATTCCATGATTGTAGGAAGTCCGCATATTATAGTTGACTATCTCTGATAATGCAGGGTGGTTTTATATGGCTATAAACTATCATACAACAAAATAGTAACTGAAGTTGCTGAGTTACTACAATACAGACTGGCAGGGCAAAGTAACAGAAATATTTTTGAAGTTTACCAAGAACCCACTTTTTTAAAGCCCTCAGCAGGCTTCTGTGCCACTGGTGCTGTTTGACTGTGCATTGTCTCAGTGTGGTATAGTCCCTTTTTGTTATCTTGGTGCTTTCTCCCTTTCAGTTTTGTTTTCATCTCTCAAGAAAAGCACCTTTCCATACCTGCCTACATTTAACATAACTTGACTTTTTTTCCCCTCCCTTTTGCAGCAGTTGCGATTCTTGCAGCATCAAATGGCTATGGCAGCAGCAGCAGCACAAACAGCTCAGCTACATCGTCATCGGCATACAGGCAGCCAGTCAAAAAGTAAAATGAAGAGAGGCACGCCAACCACTCCAAAATTCTGAGTCTTGCTTTTTTTTCCTCTCTTTTTTAAAACCATAAGAGCATTGAATCAAAGGATTCTGAGTTTCTATTTCATTTTTGGTTTTGTTTATTCAAATGTGTCAGTATTTTACATTGCTAGATGTACAAACTTTATACAGAAGCACAACCCTATGATTTTTAATTAAAAACGGGAATGGTTTAACGAACCATCAGGGTTGGTTTGCCTAAGTCATTGCTTTTTAAAAATGGTTTCACTGTACATACTACATATGGAAGTGACCTAAGAAATACTAGAAACATCTTTCTGAAGAATGTAGTTTGATATTTATTTAGTATAAAAGGTTTGTGCACAGTGTAACAAATACAGTTTTTACAAATCTGTTTTGAAAATGTGGTGGTTGTTTATTTGGGTTTCATACTCTTAATTACTTCATCCATCAGTTTTTTTACTTCTTTGTGTCTGGTAACTGCTCGACTCATACAGTCCTGAAGTTTAGCTCCAGTCAGCCCACTTCCACCTGAAAAATTATTGTAACAACACTTTTAGTGTCTGTCATTTTACTTGTAAAAAAAATATATAAAGTCAAGTTGTAAGACAAAAAATTCAATAATGTAAGCCAGTGAGACTATTCCAAGATTTGCAGATTCTGTTTTAACAAGCCTTACAAGTGATTCTGATGGATACCATAAGTTTAAGAACCACTGGCAGGCAAAAAAGATAAGGAATTTGAGATAACAAAGAAACTGCAGTTAACAGTAAAACCTCTTACATTACATTTGGTCCTCCCTAATACAGAGAAGCTCACACTGACTTCTTATTTTACATGTTTAGGGTTGAAGTGGAAGGAACATGCCTGGTTTGTGAAGACAACATAGCTTGCCTTCCTCATCCATTACTACTGTTAAGGTTCCAGTTGCCAGATGTTCCTCCTCTCCAGTAGGGTCAACTATGAGCAGAGTGCTATTTAAAATACAAGAAAAATAAAAATTATCAATCCATGGAACAAATTTTATATACAAAGGATAAAATTAACTCCCAGCCTTTTAGTTTAGATACTGACGTAAGATTTAAGCACTAGAATAGTACTGGTGGGAAACCAGAAACGTTAATAACAACCCAACATCATACTACATGTGAGAATCTTTACCTTTCAACTTATATAAATGTATTATTAAAGTCCTTGTCAAATATAGAAGGTAGCCTAAGGTAAATCTTCTGTGAAAGACTTAAGAAGATTAATATTACATAGGAATAAGAAAACCAAGAAACAGGGAGAACACAAAATCCATCATTCAAATCAGGATGGTTTTGAAAGTATGAGGCTAAGCTAATAATAATTCTGCAGAGACAACAGTTATAAACCTAGGTGTCCAGGGCAAACTAGGATGTATGGTCACTGTAGGTATTTCCTAAAAAGTTAGAAAGCTAAATAATAATCCATTACCTTAATTACTTAATTTTTTATACATCTGATAAACTTACTCATCAAATATAGCAAAGGAAGTTGCAACTGGATGAGTTCTGATATTCAAATAACTTTTCTTCTTTAAATTAACTTCTGCTAAACCAGTTTCTTCATTTATAGTAACTTCTGGCAGCTGTACTAGAAAAAGGCAAATATGTGAAGTAAGTCTAACAAATGCAGATTTCTATGTTTTATTCAAGTTTCCCTTTTTAAATTATTTAGAAGCATTTTTTTAAATTATCTTAGGATAATTAAGGTAAATTTAGTGTATATAACCATGAATGATCAATCACTAAATATAAAACATTTAAAAAGTTTATTGACAAAGTTTAACAAAACAATATTCTGACACTAAGAAGGAATAGTGCCTTTTATTAAGGTTGCTTACCATTTTTTAAGGCTGCTAACAAAGCAAATGTACAGGCATCCAAGATGTTCCCATCATAGTCGAGGCAAATGATGTCACAGTACAGAACCCAAGAAAGCTAAAACAGAATTTACACAAAGTAGGGGGGTGTAGAACATGGTATTTGTTTTAACTTACAAATCCTTGGTTAGACAAGCATGATAACCTTTAAGGCTCAAAAACTTTAAAAAAAAAACAAAAACCTCTACAAAGTATATAACTTTATATACAAAGTATATTTTATATGCTTGTATATACTTGTATATTCTTTGTATATAAAGTTATATATAACTTCATATATATAACTAACAAAGTAGACAGGTTTGGCTTTTAAAAAAAAAAAAACTGGCTTTTAACTACCAAACTGACAAGTAACATCTAGATTTCCAGTGAGAGCTCCAGATGTAAAAAGAATTTCTATTCTTGCTAAGTTAGCAGATGAAAGAAATGCTTTTGGAAGTCCTAAATGAAGTCCAAAACATACTTTCCCACAGAAACCTAAACATATGAAATGGCTAGCCTTTAATAATGCTAATAAATCTGTATATAACTGAATAGGAAAAGCTTCTAGGTCCTAGTCAACTTATTTCTAAGTCTTAGACTTGAAATTAAAGACTTAATGTATAGTGTGGATTTACATTAACCACATCAGTTGATCAGATACTACTCTATATGGAATAAATGAATTATTTGTTGCAAAAGGGGAAAAAGTTACCTCAGCTTAAAAAGTAGCCCCCAATTGGGTAATAAATTACTCAAAAACTTTTTTTATGAACTACATGGCTTATTTAGATACTTACAGAGTAAGCTGGATTTTTTTTTAATTTTTTTTAAAACAAAATTCCATCTTAAGACATTCGTATTTAAGGCCACTGGTTTATTATTTTAATTTCCCTGTTCTCTTCCCCTAAAAACAATTTGAAATGAATAAAACCTCATAGCTTCTTCATTCATCTTACCTTTCCTGGAGCAATGCATAAGTCTTCTTTCTGAATTATCTGTGAACTTGGATTTAATAATAAAGCACAATAAATTAAAGGTCAAAAACTATCTGAAAATGAATGACAGTCAAATGTTCAGGATGATCTTACTTTTCAATGACATCTGCAATGAACTGGCTAGCCACTTGGGCCTCTTCTCCAGGAGGTCCAGACCGAAATCTCGATGAACACAGAGGTGGTAGATCCACATTAGGAACTGAAAGAAACACTCTGGAGCTATGAACTAAACTTCACCTCTGGTTTATGGAAGTGTTAAAGGTATTCTCAATCCACTGCAAAGGTGACTGTAGCCATAGATTTGCCAAGTGGAAAGCATTGTAACACATCACTTATTTCTTTTGGTCTTTTTAATACTCTCAGGCTTATATAAAATCTATTTCAACTTTTTTTTTTTTCACACAAATAACAAAAATATAAAAAGCATCTGTTAAGGAAGGCTTCAACCTAAATCCTTCAGAAAGTAAGATTTCTTCCAAAATACCTCAATCTGTAACAGCAGAAAGCCTCTATACTCTTACCTAACTGCCTGCATTTTTAAAATGTTGGTACCTACCATAAAGAAGAGATGGTCTAAGGCAAGAAGAAAGTTCCATAGTGGTATAAATGAAGAATGTTTATGGGAACATAAAAGTTTGTAATTACAACCCTTTCCTAAGAGATTCTACTTTCTTGGTTGATTACACCTGAATGTATGCAAAGCTGAAAATTTTACAAATTCTCTATCTTGCTATTAGGCTATCTTCTAACTAAATCTTTCAGGAATCTCTGCTTCATGCTTCATTCATCTTCTACATTATCTTCAACTCACCTACTAGGACAATATTATCATTAAATGTGTTAAAGCGTTTGTATTAAAATTACAAAACCATTTAACTTACCAGCATATCCTTTATCAGGGGCATCTGTTGGTGGTGCTGCAAATTCCTAAAGAAGCAAACAAATATTTCCTATGAAAGAAGCTACTTAATAATTGTGAAGACGCTTAGCAATCAGTTATAAAAACCTCCAGCGAAGACCATCTTAGCTAGTTAACTACATCAAGAGCATCTACTATGCTTTCTAGGGAGTCCTATCAGGCTATATGGACACTGGCACAAATCCTCATATTAGGTCTGCAAGGTTAAAAAGGCAGCATACCTTAGCTGCCTACATTTTAGTGCTACTAACCAAAATTAAATGGGGCACTTTTAAAAATACATATTAATTGGTTTTCTTTCTCTCATTTACTAGCAAAGAATCTGAATTTAAACCCAAGGTGATCCTCACACAGCCAAATTTAGGAAGTGATAAAGTGATTAAGAGCAAAAGCCTGGTGAGGCGCCTGGGTGGCTCAGTCATTAAGCGTCTGCCTTCGGTTCAGGTCAGGATCCTGGGATCGAGCCCCGCATTGGGCTCCCTGCTCCTCGGGAAGCCTGCTTCTCCCGCTACCATTCCCTCTGCTTATTTTCCCTCTCTCGCTGTGTTTCTCTCTGTCAAATAAATAAAATTAAAAAAAAAAAAAAAAGAGCAAAAGCCTGGGAATCACTAACCTGGTTCAAAAGTCAGACCCACACTTTTTGGCTGAGGGACTTTAGTCAAATTGTATAACCTCTTACCATTCAACTTTCTCTTATGCAAAATGAGAAGTTAATAGACCTACTTTTAAGGATTCTCAATGAGGGTCAAATGAGATAATGTTATGTCCCCAGCATAAAAGCTGGCAACAATTAAGTGCTCAGTTCGTACTGTTAGATACCACCCCAGCTTTATCACCCTGAGGAAGAATCTGAACTTAGGTTAAGTAATTCACAGTGCAACACAGTGAAAAAAGCACAAGCCTTGGAGCCAAAGTTATATTTAAGTTCTAATTATGTTCCTGGACAAGTTACTGAACCTCATGTAAAACAGAAGACAGAAATTATACTTCAAATGATCGTTCTCATGATTAAACTGGTAATTCTGTAATAAAGCACCTAATTTAAGGTGTCTGGAACATAAAAGGTACTCAGTAAACAGTGGCTCTTACTCCTTCAAGCTTTCTTTGGCGCAGTCTCAATTTTCCACATCATTTACACAGATTAAATGCTATCACTGGATAAAAGGATCTCACCAAAAATCTAAATAACCACCAAATTCTTAAGAAATTAAAGGTAGTGAAGATTTTTAAAATGGTTTCATTTCAGCCCATTTGATGCACATTCATAAAGAGTTACTGGACTTGGGTCATTTTCAATCTACTTTGAGTATTATCTACTCAAAGATGAAAGCTCTTAGGAAATGAAACATACTAAAAAACTGACACCTGACTGCCTAATTAACAGAAATATAGGTGTAAAAATTACAATCTAATAAGAACATGAAGCTAATTTGGTAATTCAAATCTCAGTAAGACATATTAAACCTACCGCTTTAATTCCACAAATTACTGTAGTATTTCCCAGCTTCACCAAAGCAGAACCATCTGCAGTACTAATTGAACCTGAAAAGATAACGAAATGAAAAAGTCCATGGAAAGTTTTCGTCTTCTACATATAATTTTATCTTGCTCTATATCTTGGTTGCTTATGAAAATTTATTCCTAGCTCTTTTTTAAATGATATGACTATTTTAAAATATTAGTGTTTTAGGAATTATTCACTTGTTCTTGAATTTGAGTTAATCATTTTCATTCAGTCATAGAACTGTTTTGCAGATAAAAAATCTCTTGACAAAGAATCACTGGATTCTCTTTGATATGGTATAATTTGGCTAAAATATTGTTTAAATGGTCCAGCTAAAACTCAAGAATGTCATACAGGTTAAACTGGAAAATTCACGTTCACAACAGAAAGTTTAGTAAGTGTAACATAAAAGAAAACCATGTCTTGGAGGTTTTGAAGGAAGAAAGCAGGGGAAACACTTTACAGTTACTTCAAAATGTAAAAAGAACATAACAATTGAAACAACAGTGAGTTTAAAAAACATCACAAATAAAAATACATTAAAAAAAGTCTGACCAACTTCAACATTCTGTTTTAGAACTCAAAATATCCTCACCTATGTTGACAGTTGTGGTTCTGAATTCACCAAGTTCTCTTCCATCAGGACGGCAGTTCTCTTTCTAAATAAATTTACAGAAAGTAAATTACATGTATTTTACACCATGGAAGACACATTAAACCTCGTTAATTCACATAATTTGAAAAGAAGCAAAGGATACTGTTATCAAAAGGTGCACCCTTTACATAACCATCTTTACTCACCAAAAATCTCCTGTAATACTCCAAAGGTTCCACAGTTCTGAAACATGTTAAAAATATTATCTGAGGTAAGTTAATGGATCTTAACATAAACCCAGAAACTGGCAAAGATCTTAGAAGTGTGATGATGCACAAACCTCCCCAATTTGTTACTCAGTTTCTTTCATGAATTATGTTGCCACATTTAACTATTAAAAAGAGGTACTCTTGCATTAGTAATCGCACTCAACTGCTAACCTTAATTCTAATAAAACAATTATAGGTTGGAGCCCAAAGCCTTTGGACATCTTTAAAAGAATTAATCCAATTGTTAATGTCACATTCGCTCTCAAGCAGGGATTCTTAACGTGAAAAAAATTACATTTTTTTTTTAAGATTTTATTTATCTATTCGACAGAGATCACAAGTAGGCAGAGAGGCAGGCAGAGAGAGAGGGGGAAGCAGGATCCCCACTGAGCAGAGAGCCCGATGTGGGGCCGATGTGGGGCTCGATCCCACGACCCTGAGATCATGACCTGAGCCGAAGGCAGAGGCTTTAATCCACTGAGCCACCCAGGCGCCCCTACATCTTTATTTTCAGTATCCTGTAACTGAAATTTAGCATATCTTTCAATTTTGACTGTAGGCAATAAGCCTTTATAAAATATTAGTACCTGCAAATTTAACAACCACAGAGATTAAATGTTTTCGCTTTTACTGTAGAGTTGTCGAAGCTTATGTGCCAACTCATTACTTTGGAATTCCAAGAGCTGCTAAACTCCCACTAGAACTTGTTTAAGAATGTTCATTTTTAAAAGAGCACGTATATATCTCTATATCAAGAACTAGGGGGTTACACAAATAGAAGATAGCTGCGTCAATACAACTGTTTTCCTTTGCAATCTTATGTCTTTTATCCATATAAAAACTTGACTCTTGAGGACAAAAATCTACAGGCTTCACCAGAGTGGCACAAAAAAGGCTTAAGTAGAACCTTCCGAACAAGGCACAATCCTTTTAGAAATAAATCATGGAGGAAAGGAAGCACAGGGTGGCGTGTGGTTCTGATACAACACTTTTTTTAAAAGATTACAACGGTGTCCCCTGGGGCCGCACGTCCACCACACCAAGCCACAAGCGCCTGCCACGGGTACTGAACTGCGTACACAGTCCCTTCCATCTCCCGTCTCACTGCAGAGAAGCCCCCTTTCCTTTCTCTACGACCACCTCCAGGTCCTTCCGCCCGTCGCCTGCTTCCGTGACGGAAAGAAATGAGAATCTGGCTGGGTGGCCTCCGGGTGAAAAATATCCCAGCGAAGGGTTAAAGGAAGCCTGCAACCGCCAAAGCACAAACACGCGCCCGCGGGCCGCCAACACTCACTTGAACCCGGCCGCCATCTTCCCGCCCGTGCGCGTGCGCCTGCGCCGGACAACACCGCGCCTCCGGGCCGCGCGCCTACACCGCCCACAAACTTTCGCCAGGTACGCCTGCGCTCTTTGCCCGAGTGCGGGAGACGCAGGGGCCTGGGCGCGGGGAGGGTGGTTCCCAGTCCACCTTTGCTCCTCGGGTGTTTAGCCCCGCGTACTTCTAGGCTTCTGTGCCTTGGATGCGTTTTGACGAATCTGCTATTAGGGAAGAGACGAGTGTGTCTCTTTAGAAACAGTCTGGTAGTTCAAGAGTTTAAGGGAAAACCGACCTTATTGCCTAGATTGGAGTATTGAGTGTGCGAGCATTATTTCAAAGTTTCTGCGTCCTTTTCTCGCCTCCGTCTTGGGCTGGGCCCGGCGCTTGCCTCCTCCCAAGTAAAGGGCTCCCTGCTCCAGTACTAGAGAATTATGTAAACTTTCTGTGCGCTCATTTTGCGCACCAGGTTACACTTTGCCAGGTCCCAGGAGCGGGCTCCAAAGGAGCGGCTTGTGCTTGTAGGCCGTGCTGTGGCTCAAAGCCGCCACCTCCCTCCTAGGTAGGAGAGTTGCCAGACACAATACATGACGTCCAGTTAAATTTGAATATCAGATAAACAAAGAATTTTTTTCTGAGCATATGCCAAATAGTACGTGTTAGTTATTACCAGGGGCTGGGGGCAGCGAAGAATGTTTTAGAAATAGATAATGGTGATGGATGCAGAAAATTGTGAATGTAATTAGTACCACTGTGTATTGTACATTTAGAATGGTTAAAATGGCAAGTTTATTGTTGTATCACACTTTTTAAAAAGATTTTATTTATTTGACAAAGAGATACCAAGTAGGCAGAGAGGCAGGCAGAGGGATGCAGTCTCCCCGCTTAGCAGAGAGCCCGTTGTGGGGCTCGATCCCAAGACCCTGAGATCATGACCTGAGCCTAAGGCAGAAGCTTTAACCCATTGAGCGACCCAGGCACCCCTTGTATCACACTTTTTAAAAACTCGTGTAATGTACCAAAACCTTTTAAGTAGGTGAATTGTATGGTGTGTAAATTCTATTTTAACAAAGCTGTCAAAAAAGCTGTTCACTGCTTACCTGAAATTCAAATTAAGTGGACATTCTGTATTTTTACTTGCCGATTCTGTCAACCCACCTTTCCACCGTGGGGCCTCACTCCCAGGAGCTACGTGTTCGTCTCCTTGCCGCGAGGGGGCGCTGTGGGCGGCGGTCGCCCGGCCGGCGAGGCCCCTCTGCCGGCGGGAGGCGGGGCTGCGCGGCCGCGCTTCCGCGTGTGTGTAGGTGCTGGGTAGGGCAGGCGGCGACCTGGGATGGAGGATGAGTTCGCTCCTGCTGCAGCTGGCGGTGCTCGGCGTGGCGCTGGCGGCCGCAGCCCTGATACTGGTGAGGAGAGGGACGGGGGACCGACGCGGGCCTGGGCTCCCTGCTGTCTTGGAGACTCGGCCGCAACACATCCTATCCTCTCCACAGCCCACTCTTCCATAGGTCCCTTTTCACCACGTTTCTCCCAAGCTTTGACGCCAGGAAATCCTCTCCTAGAATTGCACATCCCCTTTCTTCCCTTCTTTATTTTTATGTTGGAGCTTTACCTCCCACTGTGTCCGGGCCCTTGTACTTTTGTTCACCGTGGGACGTGCTCACCCAGTCTCTACTCGTCCCTTGGTACCCGGACCTCTGTCCACCCGCCCTATCAGTCCTAACCTCTCCAAGACTTTATCCCGGATCTGCAGCCTATGCAGCTCTGGCTCCACCCGGGAAGGTCTTGAGCCCTCAGGATGTGCGTGCTCCCTGGACTCATCCTTTTTCTGATGTGGTTAAGCAAATAGAAAGTGGTGACAGAGCACTAACGAGAGCCATCTGTTACAGATCAGAATAAATCAGTGGATCAAGAAGACCAACCAGTAGGGTCATAGTAAGACCAAGTCACACAGGCCTAGTGTTACCGTATGTCTGGGAGTCGTTATGTCCCCAAATTAAACACCCTATATTCGCTGCCTCTCAAGGAGGCAGTACAATAGAATTCAAACTCGGATTTTCTTTGCCATTACTCTGGAAATAGAAACATTGTGAACACTTGCCGATCCATTAAGTAACAGTTTGCCAAGTGAGCTTTCTCCCATATAATTTGGAATGAGCCTGCAATCCAGTTCCCACATGGAGAGGTTTCAGCTTCCTGGACACTCAGATTCGCACCCCAGATAGCACTGCTAGGAAGGCCATTCTTCCGTCTTGCCGGGTTTGCAAACTCGGTGTGTAGAAACAATTTAATACAGAAAAAGCAATGTGTCCTGTATTGTGTCTGGGGGAGAAAGGAGTCCTTTCTCCCTTAGTGGTATATGAAGATTTCAGGGTTTTTTCAGGTTTTTGAGCAAATCAGGTTGTGGTTTTTTGTTTGTTTTTTGATGGGGCAGAATTTTGACAGAATCCTAGATTGAATCAGCTTGTTGAATCTATCTGTTGCACAGAGTTAAGTGGGTGCATTATAAGGGTTACTGCAAATATTTGGTCCCACTAACTTGAAGTGATTATAAGAGCTGCCATTTATAGAGGACTTATAATATTCTGGGGGTTGTATTCAGTGTTTAACAAGGGGTTATCTCATGTGATCTTTAAAACAACGCTGACATAAATGTTATCACTATCTTTTGATGAGACTGAGATTGGAGAGAGGAGCTTATGTATGAAAATGTCACACAGCTAGTGGAACTTCCATTTGTTTAAAATGCCAGAGCAGGAAATAATTATTTAAAAAAAGAAAAATAAACAACAACAAAAAAAACTAGTTTCATATATATCCACTTTCCATCCACACTCTTTCTCACCCCACTTCCTTTCTGAATTATTTTGAAGCAAATCCAAGGCATAACACTCTATCTGTAAACCCTCAGCATTTATCTCTATAAACACCTCCCTTTTTAAAATATAACCATAATAAAGTTATAATGGATTCCTAAAAAATTTCAACCATTATTCAGTGATTTCAAACATCCTGTCAGTTCAGATGCCTCATGCACATTTTAGTATAGTCATTTGTTCAATTAAACATTCACACACATTTAGCACTCTATTGATGTCTCAGGTATCTTAATCTGTAACAATTCATCCTTTTTTGGTTTTGTTTTTTTTCCCTTGTCTTTAATAAGTGATCATTTGTCCTGTAGAATTTCTCAGAATCTGGATTTTATTGATCGCATTCCATTGGTGACTTTTAACATCTTCTGTCCCTTGAATTTCCTATAAACTGGTAGTAATATTTAGAGACTTAATCAATGCATGTGTGAGTTTTTAATAAAAAAAAAGTATGTGACTGATGCTGAATAATTCCTCTTATATCATATCAGAAGGCTTGTAATATCTGATTTTCTCTGGTGTTAAGATGGATCCAGGGGTTCAGGAGTTTTGTTAGCCTGACTCACCAATTATATAGTTTGTCAACCTAAATCCATTATTTTTCTGGGAGTTGCAAAGTGCAACCTTTTGCACTTTGTACCATTCCTTTTTCATGTATTACCTAAAATTCTGTAATGAAAAAATTTTCATTCTCAGCTATTCAATTACTCTGAAATATCTTTCATATATAAAAGGTAAGATAAAAGGCAAGTCTTCAAAATAATGAGATGATTCTCTGGCATCTTACAAAGAGCACTGATTCCTTTTAGTAGGAAACCGAATTTATTTATTTGTTTGTTTATTAAAGATTTTATGTATTTACAGAGAGAGAGAGAGATCACAAGTAGGCAGAGAGGCAGGCAGAGAGAGAGGAGGAAGCAGGCTCCCTGCTGAGCAGAGAGCCCGATGAGGGTTTTTTGTTTGTTTTAACCCACTGAGCCACCCAGGTGCCCCGGAAACCGAATTTAGAAATCACAATCTGAACAGTGGGCTGCAGAATAGGAACTCATAACCACTAGTCGGAATACTACCTCCATGCTCCCACTAATCAGAGCAAATTCAATGGAATATTATAAATGGTCACCACAGGAATAGTGGTAAGACTATACCACTCATTAAAAATGAGTAGCATTCCAAAAAATATGAATTAACTATTTTAAAAGGGGAAAGTGTACCAGTAGAAACAATGTTGCAAAGAATGGTTATTCCCAAAGCTAGTTTCCAAATAAATATGGAAGGGAGCTATCTAATGTTAGTAGTACATGGTGCCAGAGTCTACAAGTTTGATACTTTACTTTGAAAAATAATGTATTCTGGGGGCGCCCGCGTGGCTCATTGGGTTAAAGCTTCTGCCTTCGGCTCAGGTCATGATCTCAGAGTCCTGGGATCGAGCCCTACATCGGGCTCTCTGCTCAGCAGGGAGCCCTCTCTCTGCCTGCCTCTCTGCCTACTTGTGATCTCTCTCTCCGTTGAATAAATAAATAAAATCTTAAATAATAATGTATTCTGAATTCAAATGTGGGATAAGTGTCAAGAATATGTTTGTAAGCATTACTGGTCCCTACTATGGGGATAGAAGGGTCTTCCCTTCATACACTGGGTGAGCGTAGTCATAGATGGGAGGTCTTCCCTCACTCCATACATTCCACCTACACTGTGAACTTAATCCTCTGTCACATATAGGCTCCAAGTAGGAACGGGACCTCACTGTGTTTACCAGGGATTGAGGGTTCAGGGCATCTTAAAATAGATTGCATTTCTGTAGTGACTTACTTATTAGATCTGGGATGACAGAAGCCTGGAGATGACAGGTGGGAAGAGATTGGGAGTCTTCTAAGTCATTAGTTCCTTACCAATGGAAGAAAAGACAATAATTAGTTCATAAGTAAGGGATTTGAAATTGTTGTCACTTCCAGTCCAGTTAATGAACTAAAAGCAAAAAGCAAAAATTCCACCAAAAAAGGGCGGGGGGGGGATCATGTAAATGATGTATTCTTACATAACAAATCTAAAAAAAAGTCAACAGCATGATTTCTTGTTTATCATATCTGCTTTCAGATTTCCTTTGTTGCATTTATAACTGCTATGAAAATGCCACACCTCCATCAACATGAAGAAGAGAAGTTCTTCTTAAATGCCAGAGGACAGAAGGAAACACTGCCCAGCATATGGGACTCGCCTACCAAACAGCTCTCTGTTGTCGTGCCTTCGTACAATGAAGAAAAACGGTGTAAGCCCGATTTCATTTTCTGGGAGGGGTCATTGGGAAGAAAAGGAAGTTTAAAGTATGAACTTTGCTGTCTTTGACAGGATGTTAATAGATGTGGGCTGTGGTGAGTGCATAGTTGGTAGTTGTAGTTCATAAGAGGGGAAACAAATACTAGCTGTAAAGAATAGGGTCAGCAGCATGACGTCTAGAACCAAAGTGTTCTAGAGAAGCAATAAGCCAGATGTGAACAGAAAACAGCCCTTGCAGATGGGACGGACTATTGGGGGAGAGCCCTGGAGAGGCCTGTTTGACTCTTCAGACTTTTTCCATATGTAAACTGTGTGTTTGGGGGCTTGATAAATCATTTTCAAAAGCAATTTTTCATACATTTTTTTTTTCCTTTAAGTGCCTGTAATGATGGATGAAGCTCTGGGCTATCTAGAGGAGAGACAGGTATCATGTTTTCTCGTTCAGTATGATGTCTCTAATTAAAATTAGGCCAGATCACCAACTTGCAGATTGCAGCGCAGGCTAGATCTGCTGTGAGAGGCAGTGCCCGCCATGGCCAGGCCTTCGAGGTCACCGGGCCTCCAGTGCTCAGCTTGCTGCCTACTCTCAGGTGTTAGCAGGCAAGCCCAGCACGTGGCTCCCAGCCTCCAGAAGCAGGTGGGTGAACCCAGAACAAACAGAAGCTGAAATTTCTCATGTACCCTCCCGCCCACTTTTTATCTTCTTGCCTGATGATATATTTAAAATTGAGTACATCTGTAAGACTTTTTGTGGCCACACGATGCTGTTTCTACCTTTGTAACTTTTTAAAAAGACATTTATTTGAAAAAGACTTATAATGAAAGTGAAATTATTCTT
>CM053605.1:110804159-110830318 GCA_028646535.1 Procyon lotor | reverse complement strand
ATTTAGAATGGGCTCTATCTACTTATTTATTTAGAGTGGGATCGATCTATCTATCTATCTATCTATCTATCTATCTATCTATCTACCTACCTACCTACCTACCTACCTACCTACCTATCTATTTAGAGTGGGCTCCACAGCATAGAATGGAGCTCAACCAGGGCTAGAACTCACAACCCTGAGATCAAAATTCAGACGCTTAACCGACTAAGCCAACCAGGGGCCACCCTCTTTCCCCATTTTTAAATTGTATTTTTTTTTATGTTGCTTTATGAGTTGTTGTTTTTTTTTCCAGTATATTCTGGATATATAAATACTGAGATATATGATTTGCAAATATTACCCCCTTTCTGTATGTTGCCTTTTTGCTCTCATGATAATGCTCCTTGATGTGCAAGTTTTTTAATTTTGATGATGTCAAATTTATTTACTTTTTCTTTTGTTACTTGTGCTTTTAGTATAATATTTAAGAATCCACTGCCAAATACAAGGTCATGAAGATTAACTCCTGCTTTCATCAAGGAGTTTTATGGTTTCAGATCTTATATTTAGGTCACTGATCACTTTCAGTTAACTTTGGAAATAGTGTGAGGTAAGGGTCCAACTTCATTGTTTTGCATGTGGCTATCCAGTTGTACCAGCAACATTTATTTGTTGGAGACTATTCTTTCCCTACTGAATGGTTTTAACACCTTTGTCAAAAATCAGTTGGCCACAGATGCTCGGATTTATTTCTGAACTTTCAATTCTTTTCCATTGATCTCTATACCTACCCTTTGCCAATTCCAGTTTTCATTGCTATACCTTTCTAGGCTTCCAACTTTGTTCTCCCTTTTCAAGATTGCTTTGTATTTTGCTCATTTTTATTGTTTTTTGTCTCCTTTTCCTCCTCACAACATAGACTTTACCAGGATGTGAATATTTTGTCCACCGCTGTACCCCAGCACATAGAATAGAGCCTAACATGTACTAGGTGTTTAGTATTTGCTAAATGAATGAATGGGCTCTGAGAAGATAGACTCATTCACAGCTCCCAGAAAAGAGTGGGGGTGGGAGGAGGAGAGGTGAGGAGAAGAAGAGATAACCAAGGCTGCAGGGGTGATTTACGGCCTCAGGCTCCAGTGCCAAGGGACCCTTTCAAAACCATATTGGCAGGAGGGCATGAGCAGCAGTAGCCATTCTGGTGTGTGAGTCAGCCTTCAGCAATTCAAATGTACCAAAACTAAAAATCATGTAGTTAATATCATGTTGAATATTTTATATTTTTCAAAAACAAACCATCAGATAAGATGAAACAGAATGAATACTAATGAATTGTTTTCTGTGAATTGAAAGGGCAAATAGCTTCGGCATCTTATCTCAAGAGTCTCCACAGCTTTTAGTGGAGACTTTTTTTACATTTTAGTATATGTAAATAAGTACTGTTGATAAGTTAATGTAATTTCACAATCATATCACACAGCATTCCTTGAAATGTAAAAGTACCACACTGACCTTCAAAAACAAATTCTGGATACAATCTTAAATAAATACTTCTATCACATTTAGTCAAATGAAATAACTGGGTAGTGACATCAGCAAGTCTGAACACTATTGTTACTAATGGGACTGAAGCCAGTGAAGAAAGAGCAGTTATAGTACATGTAGGGCAGCTTACGATAAATGCATTGGCAAATTTTCTTTGCTGTTCATGACTTTTTCTTTTCTTTTTTTTTTAAAGATTGTATTTTTATTTATTTGACAGAGAAAGAGATCACAAGTAGGCAGAGAGGCAGGCAGAGAGGGGGAAGCAGGCTCCCCGCTGAGCCAGATGCGGGGCTCGAGCCCAGGACCCTGAGATCATGACCTGAGCTGAAGGCAGAGGCTTTAACCCACTGAGCCACCCAGGTGCCCCTCATGACTTTTTTCAATTTGCAAAATTTTTAAGATGCATATCATTAAGGAAGGATGAAGAGATCATTCCTGTTGACTATACATTATATAAACTGTCACTGAATAATTATATTTTTTTTACATAATAGCAACGACTGCTGCCGTGAGATTAAACGATACATGGCCACTCCACAAATAAAGCCATATGGTTCCATCTGTTTCTAGGTTTCATTACAGTACACCTACTGGTTAACAAAGAAACTTAACCACAGGATGTGAATGTGCCTCTTATTTATTAACTTTTTCAAAATCAACAAAGTGTTATCAATATAATTTGGCAGAGTTTGACTTATTACGGGATTTAGATATGCATCTCCTTATCCTCTTGGCGCTCATGATGATTTAACACAATATGTGAAATATATAAATTAGCACTAACACTGCATAGCTCTGGGATTTTCCAGGTGCTAATTGCTCTACTCAAGCCTCAGGGAAAATGCATAATTGCCCCAGGCAGTCATCCTAGGTTTAATTATGGTCTGGGAGTTTTATTCCCTGGATAGTGGTGACAGCCTGGAGAGAGCTTTGCCTCAACTTGGTCTTCATCTTAGCAACTAAAAAAGAAAGACCATGGGGCAATTCACCACCACTCCTACAAAATCCACTCCAGCAGGCGAAATTGCTATTTATACTTCAAATGCAGCTCAGGTCTCATAGGCCTCTGTGACTTGCCCAGATGGAATTTTCTTCTCAGTCACATATCAATAAAACCTTATACACGTGACTATTTTCACTTTAGATCATAATTTGTTTGTTCATATATCTTTCTTCTATTAAATGACATGGTCCTTAAGAACTTGACTGTCTTGGGGCACCTGAGTGGCTCAGTGGGTTAAAGCCTCTGCCTTCAGCTCAGGTCGTGATCTCAGGATCCTGGGATCGAGCCCCACATCGGGCTCTCTGCTCAGCAGGGAGCCTGTTTCCCCCCCTCTCTCTGTCTGCCTCTCTGCCTGCTTGTGATCTCTCTCTCAAATAAATAAATAAAACCTTTAAAAAAAAGAAAAGAACTTGACTGTATTATTCATCTCTGTAGCTCCAGTCCTTTGCATAAGATTGATATTAATAATATTTATTACTAATTATGTTAAATGACTATGTCACCTAGTGCTGATGTCTGGGAAATAGCAGATGTTTAATAAATTTTAATTACCAGGATATTTCTTCCTCTCCCCTACTCCCCCTTTTCATCACCATTCTGCTGTTAGAACTTAGCTCAGGCTCTCATCACCCTAGACCACTGGTTCTCAATGAGGGATGACTTCGCTCCCTGCAAGTCTCTTGGCAATATCCAGAGACATTTTTGGCTGCCACAAGTTGGGTAGAGGGAGAGGGTCCCACTGGCATTCAGTGCATAGAGGCCAGAGATGCTGCTAAACATCCTACAACTCAGAGAACAACTCCCACAACAAAGAATTATCCTGCCCCCAGTGCCAGGAGGTGAGACACTTCTAGATTTTTATTTCTTGAAACTGACTCCTGGTCATTCCCCTCTAATCCTGTTCTTTCTCTCCTCTAATCTATTCTTCCTATAATCTCCCTTGATTGAGATATAATTGACATAAAGCATTATATTGTTTCAGATGTACAACATAGTAATTTAATATTTGTATATATTATAAAATGATCACAATAAGTATAGTTGACATCTGTCACCATTTTTTTCTTATGATTTACCTTTAAAGATCTACTCTCTTGGGTCGCCTAGGTGCCTCAGTCAGTTAAGCACCTGCCTTCGGCTCAGGTCATGATCTCAGGGTCCTGGGATGGAGCCGCACCACTGGCCTCCCTGCTCAGCAGAGAATCAGCTTTTCTCTATCCCTCTGCCCCTCCTCCCTGCTCCTGCTCTCTCTTGCTTACATACTCTTTCTCTCAAATAAATAAAATCTTAAAAAAAAATCTACTCTCTTAGCAACATTCAAATATACAATACAGTATTATTAACTATCTCATCATTCCATTCCGTTCCATGGTTTGTTTATTTTATAACTGAAGTTTGTACCTTTTGGTCTCCTTAACCCATTTTGCCCACACCACATCCCCAGCCTCCAACAACCACATAACTATTCTATATATCTGGCTTTGTTTTTGTTTAGATTCTCCATATAAATGAGACTAAAAATATTTATCATCCTTTTCCTGTTCAAAAGGTCTTACACTTTTTTTTAATATTTAGTTTTTGGTTTAGTTGTTGTTGGAGTTTCTATTTAGTTTTTGGTGTAGTTGTTGTTGGAGTTTTTTGTTTCTGTTGCTGGAATTTCAACACTATCAATATACCAATATATCAAAAGTTGAACTGGAACCATGTCTTAAAAATTCCTATTTCTAATGTAGGTGCTTTACGACTCTCATGAACATTTTTAAATGAGGAGGACACTGAGGGGAAAAAACAGACTCTAAGAGATGGCAGCTAATTTTTTTTCACTGATCCAAATTTCTAAACCTATAAAGGCCTAATCTCCCTTCTAATTTCATTTGCAGTTTAACTGCTGTTTCACTGAAAGTTATACCACTGTCATCTCTTATGCTGGCTAGATATCCTCTAATCTAACCCTGATTTGTTCAAAATTAATGTGATCTAAGTCTGGGAGGCTTTAAAAGCAAAGAATTTTTAAAAATGTGATTTCCCTTATTTATATGACCATATGTTATGAAATTCCACAGAACTAATTCTCAAATGTAAAAGGTCATATACAGAAGTAGGTAGAAAATATATTTACAAGATTTTCTAGAAATTTTCCATTAAAAATAACATTCCATGTAACTCACATAGCTGGTAAGAGATTCACATCCTGAATATATGAAGAACTCCTAAACTCAACAACCAAAAAATAAACAATTCAATTCAAAAGTGGACAAAGCACTATGAATAGACATTTGTTCAAAGAAGATATATAAATGGTCAACAATATGATTGCATGATAACATCATAACATCAATAGTCATTAGGGAAATGCAAATCCAAATCACAATGAGATACCAGTTCATAATCATTAGGATGGCTATTATCAACGAAACAGAAACTTACGAGTCTTGGCAAGGATGAGGAAAAATGACAATCCTGGTGTACTGTTGGTGAGAATAAAAAAACAGCTCAGCCACTGTGTTAAACAGTTTGGCAGCTCCCCAACAATTAAACGTAGGATTACCAAATGACCCAGTCAGTAACTGCACTCCTAGATATATGCACACAAAAGGACTGAAAACAGGTACTCAGATACTTGTACACCAATATTCACAGTAGTAGTATTCATGACAGCCAAAAGAAGAGAAACAACCTAAGCATCCATGGACAGATGACTGGATAAACAAAATGTGGTAGGTACGCACCATGCAATAATATCACTCAGCTTTAAAAAGGAAGGCAATTCTTATACAAGCTACATAATGAATAAAATTTGAGGATGTTGGGGCACCTGGGTGGCTCAGTGGGTTAAAGCCTCTGCCTTTGGCTCAGGTCATGATCTCAGGGTCCTGAGATCGAGCCCCACATCTCTCTGCTCAGCAGGAAGCCTGCTTCCCCCACCCCCCTGCCTCCTGCCTCCCTCTCTGCCTGCTTGTGATCTCTCTGTCAAATAAATAAAATCTTTAAAAAAAAAAATATTAGAAGACGTTATACTAACGAAGTGAGCTAGACATAAAAAAGCAAATTTTGTTTGACTTCATTTATATGAGGTAACTAGGATAGGCAAATTTGTAAAGATATAAAGTAGAACAGAGGTTACTAGGAACGAGGAGAAAGGGGAAGGGGAGTTCTGTTTAATGGAGACAGAGTTACAGCGTGGGAGGATGAAAAGGCTCTGGAGAAGGCTGGTCGTGACAGCTGCACAACAATGTGATGAATTTAATGCCATTGATTTGTATATTTAAATGGTAAAAATAGTAAACTTTATATGTTTTTACCACAATAAAGAAAAATATCACTCCAAATGTTATAATAATTTGCTTCATCACTACCTTCAAGGGATTTTTACAAATAATGTCTCCCTCTACCAAAACCTGACTTTTTTTTAAATCTAATTTTGAGATGGAAAATAATGTGCCATTGGTACATGGAAGCCTTGAAAGAAATTAGAATTCCCATAACATAAAATGCTAGGAAATCACACACACCCCAGGCCCAATTATATAGGATAATCTCCTTCCAAAGCCCATATTCATTGAAGGACAGGCATAGTTTTATACACTCCCTGGCATTCTGCCCACCTTTCAGATCCTTTCTTCCACTTAATGTTGATTCATGTAAACATATCAATTTTCTCCGATGGTCGTAGCTTAGGGGAGAAAGGAAGTACTATTTTTAAAATATCATTTGCTTCTACACTAAGAAAAAGGGGAAAATATGCAACAACGTCCAGAAAGATTATTTTTTAAATGAAATGTATTTTTTATCCCAGAACCAACCAATAGCGATTTTGCATACTGTCAATCAACGTTATTGAGCTTTATTTTCTTGGAATTTATATTATTTTTATAATATAAACTATCAAATTCCTTCAAAGCAAATAATTATATTCAACAAACATCCAGAGATTCAACTGCGAGCATTCTAAAAGAAAGCAGAAATCTAAATCTTTCCATGCACTCACACATCTGTTGTTTATTTATTAAAGGTTTTCTTTTTATTATAGATTTTATTTATTTGAAAGAGACAGAGCATGTGCATCTGGTGGGGTGGAGAAGGGGGAGGTGGGGAGACAGAGGAAGGGGAGGGACAAGCAGACCGCACTGAGCAGGGAGCCTGAGGCAGGGCTTGATCTCAACACCCTGAGATCATGACCTGAGCCAAAATCAGGAGTCCAATGCTTGACCAATTGAGCCAGGTGCCCCATACCTGATATTTAAAGCCATATTAAAATCTACTAGAGGCGCCTGGGTAGCTCAGTGGGTTAAAGCCTCTGCCTTCGGCTCAGGTCATGATCTCAGGGTCCTGGGATCGAGCCCCGCATCAGGCTCTCTGCTCAGCGGGGAGCCTGCTTTCCCCTCTCTCTGTCTGCCTCTCTGCCTACTTGTGACCTCTCTCTGTCAAATAAATAAATAAAATCTTTTAAAAAAAAATCTACTAATTGTCCAAAATCTATATGCCTCCAAATCCATTAGGAGGTCAAAGATTTTGAAATTCACTACTTCATAAAACTTTATGATCCCTCCTGGAATAGTAATGTAACAGAATCTACTGCAAGAAAATATTATTGGGTTAATAAATTTATCCTATAATACACAACTAAGTACAAGAATTACTGAAGTTAATTTTTATCATCATTTCTACATTTGGATGAATTGTGGCCCAGAGTCACTACATAATGATTGCCTGAGTCTCATCCAATAAAGCCCACAAATATATCAAAACCTTCATAATGCATAAAGCACACACAGAATCTCATTTTAAAACAGAACTCCAAAAAATAGCTTGATTTCTTTTTATATTAATACTAAATTTCACATTAAACAAAAGGACCTGACTAAAAATGATATATTTTGCCTAACCCAAGAGAGGGTTATTTTACTAGCAGCCTTGTGCTCATGACATGAGGTGCTGAGGTAAACTGGTGTCATCGGCATTTATACTTAATAAGCCACTGGGAAAGTCTTGATTTACGTTCACCTAAACCCCCGGGATATGGTTCTCTCGACCACTCATCTAGTTTGATTTTTCAGCTAGAATGTCAATGTTGACTGGGCATGATTTCTTAAGTTTCAGTGGAGATTCAGAATTATTTTTTAAAATAAAGAGAGGAGATAAATTTTTTATTGTTGCTGAGTATCACTTCTTTTGGAAACAGAACTATGATTCTTTTGCCTGTTTGATATTTTATTTATGCCAAATGTAGTGAAAGGGAAGAAGAATAGACATTAGAACAGCAAAGAGGGGCTCTAACAAACATGCCTAATCATTTTGGCCACTTTTAAAGTAGATTCAGAATGTTATAAATTTTTTTTCCATGTAGTATTCTGAATATTAAGGGCATGATTAGGGGCGCCCGGGAGGCTCAGTTGTTAAGTGTCTGCCTTCGGCTCAAGTCATGATCCCAGGGTCCTGGGATTGAGCCCCACATCAGGTTTCCTGTTCGGCAGGAAGCCTGCTTCTCCCTCTCCCATACCCCCAGCTTGCATTCCCTCTCTCGCTGTAGCTCTCTCTGTCAAATAAATAAAATCATAAAAAAAAAATTTCTTTTAAGGGTAAGGAGCTCATTAAGACTGTTGTAAGAGAATGTCAACACTGTCTTGGGAAGGTTACAGCCTAAGTTTCTAGCATTCCACACTACGTTCTTCACATTGTCAGCATATGCTTGGAGATGCTATACACCACCCCACAAATGTGGTATTTTATTATTCAAATTTAAAAGGGCCCACAAGGTAACTAGTGTCTCCAGGAACGAGATGCAACATGATATAATGAATATTTTATTATTCAAATTTAAAAGGGCCCACAAGGTAACTAGTGTCTCCAGGAACGAGATGCAACATGATATAATGAATATTTGGAGGAAGAAGACTTGAGTCTGAATGCCATCACCAAGTGTGACCGATAAGTAATTAACCACTTTGATCCTGTTTCCTCTGCTGCAAAACTGGAACAAAAATTACAACTTTTCATACTGAGAGGAAGTGTGCAAAAGCAGTTTGAAAACTGTAAACTAATATAATGACACTATTTTTTATTATTAACAAGTAGTTTTACTTCTCCTTATTCCTCCTACATGCCTTATTGTAGAAGTAAAAGGTGCCAGAAAAGAAGAAAGAATGATAAAGTAAAACAATCTCAGGAAAAGATCAAGGGCAAAAAAGGAAAAAAAGAGGATCAATGTTCACATAAAAGAAAAACAGTATCTCGACATATTAGCATCGCATTAGGAATCAAAATTATGACATCATTTTCTTCCTAATCAGCATGAAATGCTACTATCCACCCAGCAGAGCTGGTGGAAGGATATTTCTGAGGCCATACCTTATACTTTCTATATAATTCCAGGGGGAGAAGGAAAGAAGATAAATGGACCCTGAGAGAAATGAGGTGATCCCTGTATAAAATTTGACTATCCAGCAGTTGCATCTGTGCACAACCTAACTGAGAACAAGCGACAAGCAAACATCTACCTGCCAAAATAGGTCTTACCAAGTCTGCACAGAAAAGCTCACGCGGGACCTACTTGCCCCTGTTTTTGGCCATGTTTAAACGAGCATGTTTATATGATTTCCAAGTTTACACAAATTAGCGCAGCACACTGGGAGAAGGATGGGGAGATGCCACCAGGGGCCAAGTGAGAGCAGAGGGAAATCGAAGCTGGCGGCTGGACCCTAAGGAAAGGGACCAAAACAAGCCAAACCAAACCAAACCAACACACAAAAAAACTACTGAAAAACAGACAGCAGGCCTCAGAAGTACAGAAGTTTGAGGTCACTGCATCTGGGAACGACCAGCCCTTCCTTCCAGCTCCAGACTTGCTTACCGTGCTGTTTGTAAACGGTGTTCTTCAGAAATGCGGGGACAGCAGAGTCAGACGCAGCAGTGAGAGAGCTGGACAGAGGTGGACGCCAGGGGAGGGCAAAGCACTCGCCTCTGTCCTCTGCAGATGCCACCATCCACCAAAGCAGCCCTTCTTCATTCAGCTTTACTTAATGAGGCTTCTTTGATGAAAGGGCCCTGTTGGCTTAAAAAAAATTTTTTGTTAATTAAAATTTGACCGCCCCTGACTTCTACACTCCAGGATCCTTAAATACAGTGCGTTCCAATGTAGTAATGGACTCTGTGCCCGGAGTTGGGGAGAGGGAGGGATGGACAGGTAGAGCAGAGAGGACTTCCGGGGAAGTAAAACCGTTCTGTACAACACTACACTTGCCCAAGGGAGAAAGAGACTCAGAAAAACCCCATGGAAATCTTATATCTCTTCTTCTTCAAGCCCACATTCAATAGGTCATTAAATCCCGTGGATGGACCCTACCACGTATTTCGAAGCTAAGCCCTATTTGGACGACGTCCCTCAGGAGTCTGTTCGCACAGGGAGCTCTGTCCTTCTGGGCCTCCTCGCATCCACTCACCCCCAAGAAAGTACCCTCCCTGTTGGGCCGCTAATGCCCTGTCATTCCAAGTCCAGAGCAGATCCTGTCACACTTTTTAGTGACAAATCTTGCTGTGAGACTGAAGCAGAATAGGACAGCAACTGTTTCCAGGGTTTGGGGTTAAATGTGTTTTATTTGTGCTTTAAAATGTTTGTCACAGGGACACCTGGGTGGTTCAGTGGGTTAAAGCCTCTGCCTTTGGCTCAGGCCATGATCTCAGGGTCCTGGGATCGAGCCCCACATCGGGCTCTCTGCTCAGCGGGGAGCCTGCTTCCTCCTCTCTCTCTGCCTGCCTCTCTGCCTACTTGTGATCTCTCTCTCTGTCAAATAAATAAATAAAATCTTAAAAAAAAAAAAAGAGTTGCATGCTCCACTGACTAAACCATCCAGGCACTCTGTCTCCAAATTTCTACTATATGCATGCATTTATATATTTTATATGAAAAAAAAAAACCAACAAAAAACAAAGGAGCAAAAACAGTATCCTGGGTAAGATTTAATGCTTTTATCGTCACCTTCAAACCAGGCTCTTCACAATCTTTCTCTTCAAACTATACTCCCGGTCTCATCAATCCTCATTCCTTTGGTCCTTCACTGCCTCCCCTCTGCCCTGAGGCCTGTGCACAGTGAGGTCCTGGAAACCTTCCCCACGGCCCCGCAGCATTAATCAGCTCTCTGCGCTCTCCTGGGCTTCCACGGCACCCGGCATATATATCCCTTCTTGAAAGCACAGAGGACACTTGCTTCCTTTTATATTTGTTACTCGTTTTCCCCAGAGACAACCACCTCCTTGGGAAACACGCAGGCCATGCCACAGAATGGTCTGAATTGCCTAACACTAGATCTGGCACACAATCAATGTTGCATGAAGGCAGGCAAAATCCAGTGTGATTATCAATAACATTATCTACCGTATTAGTAAGCCCCATGTAACTAGGCTACCTTTCGACCTACAGCCCATTGCTTTGCTGATGTAATACAACAAATTCCTGTGACAGGCAGAAGCATATAATGCATTCTCTCCTTCCTGTGCATTTAATAGTCTTTCTACTTAAGGTGCTGTGATATGGCATGCTAACCTATACGGGAATACCGGCAAAGTGTTAAATGGGCTATAAATAATATTTTAAATGTTGTTTTAAATGGTGTGTGGGTAATTTTTAAGGTTTTATTGATGTGTGTGTGTTGTGGGAGGTTGAGTTTCCTGACCAAGGGCTGCTTGAGTGGTAGAGATTATAAGCTGAGGGAAAAGAATCACTAATAACTGTGTTAAGGACTGCTGTTTGGGGAAGTGTAGATTTTTAATTGCCAAAGACATTTATGAAGCAGTGAGATGGTGTGTCAACCACACCATTTGCTAGGTGTCCCTGTGGCCATTTGGAAACACCATGTCCCTTCAATTTGTCTTGAGTCTCTTTCAAACACACTTTTGATGACGTGATTCACTTGTTCAAACCCTTTAGTATTTCTTGTTTGACCACAGGTTAAAATGTGATAGTTTTCTTTTGCCTACAGAGTGAAATCCAAACGCCTTATCTTTCTTTCTGCCTTAGTCTACAAAACACCAAAATATCTTAGCGAAGAGAAAGGACAGCGGTTGAAGGAAGAAACTAAATCGAACAAGTATCAATGATTAGCCAGACACCTATGCTAGGTGCTGGTTCCTTCGCTCTCCGATAGTACAGTCTACAGGGGGAGACAGGAATCTAAACACATTATTGCCAGACAGGTGATAGATTACCATAACTGCTATTAAAAGGGCCAGGGGCGGTTTCCTGTAGGAGGAACCATGCACACTCATTCTTGTAAGAGTAGAGGGTAAAAGGAAAACCAGAGAAGCAAAAGCTCTTCTCCTAAAAGACACAGTAGTACAATTCCAGGCCCAGGGATGTCTTTGGCATCCTTCAGTTCTAAACAAGGACCTACTGCAAGAATCTTTATTCCCCTTACACTTTGTCTTTCACTTTTATTTAGAGTCCTAAAACCCCATATGGAATCACTGTAATTATCCTTGTCAAGGGTGACTCAAAATTCACACACAGTAAAAACGGAATTCTAACCAGGAAAAACATAGAGAAATCCAAATAGATTACCTTTTTTTTTTTTTTTTTTTTCATAAAGAAAGAATTGAGGAAATATTTTGATATTTGCTTTCCTGACCTCTCTCTTTCTAATTAGGCTATGAAATCTTGATTTTATTTTCCTTTGGTACTTTATTTTGTTATATGGTCCTTAGGGTGTGGGGCCTCATAGGCAGTGTAATTACTACAGACACAGAGTAAACAGTGATTGAATGAATAACCTATACAGGCTACTCAGATTTATAAGTCCCAATTTCTAGTGTAATGACTACATCCACAAAAGCACATTTTAAAACTCCAAACATAATCCATACAATGTCTTGAAAAAAAATTTAGAATGTGTATTTGCAATCAATTTAAATCAATGGCAACAGAAAGGAAGTGCCACCCCTCTGAAGTAACACCTAGGCACCAACTTGCCATTGTTTGCAAACACAGCCAACACCTAAAGACTGCTTTGTGTAAACACAATTAACCAATAAGCCCTAAGGGAGACATTTCTGTACATAAAAGTTTCCCTTTGACAAACACCTGATCTAACTTTTGCTCCTAGAAGAGAATTTCTACTACCACCAGAAAACAAGGAAAGAATATCAATGCATCAAGTGAAGGAAAACCACAGAACTAAAATCTTTTTAGCTTTAACACATTTTCTCATCTTCCACATTCACTGGCTGCTAGTAGTCACTCATATCGTTATTCATAACCATTCATCATAACTAACAACAATCTCATATCATTCATCGTAACCATTAATCACTGGCAGTGCCACTTTATGAACATGTTGCACCAATTTCTGGGGAGTCATTTGGAAACTAGGATTCACTTTCCCACACAATGTTCTGAGTGCCGATTAGATTCCTTGGCCAGCCCACGGAGACCCCCTGAACTCCTAATCCAGGTAGCCTCTAATACTGCTAACACTAGCCCAAATAAGCGATGTCTGTCTTCAGCATGAGTAAGCTTGTCCAAACTAAGGTGTCTCGAATCCTCACAACTACCCCAATGCACAAAATTTTCAATGAACTCTTTTTCCTATGCCCGCCAGACTACAGTTCTCTCCTGTGTGATTCCCAGCAAAGAAAAAAAAGCAATATGGATTAATGGATTTAGAGTGAATCGTGAAGAGAAGCCAAATATTCTACCAAGTGATGGAAAACTCTGATGGAATCTGTGAATCCTTCTTGGAGTTATTTTCTGAAATGTGCGGCTCCCAAGTCAGTTAAATTTAGATACAAGAATTCAGAAAGCAACTCCCAGCACTTCAGTTGAGTTTCACCATCCATCAAACTCTCCATTAAAAAAAAAAAAAAAAAAAAAATCTGCAAATCTGCTCCAGACCTTCTACAGCCCAGAATACTCCAGTCGAAAATCCTTCAAGCCTTCTGATAAACGGTCCTAAACAACAGTTCCGATTCTATCTCCTACCCTACCCATGTCACAATTTCTGCATTTCATCAAATCAAATCAAAACATACAGTTACATATAGACTAACCAAAGCAAATCTACATTTGATCAGCTTCCCGGCAATTTAACCGATTAAAAGAGAAAAATATTAGGCTACGAGGAAGAAGATATTCCTCGGGATAAAGCGGGGTTGGGATCAAGGGGGCTCACCACCTGGCCCTTAGTAGAGGTGAATGTAAGCTGTTGCTACTCACAGTGTTCACACTTCCACCACTCCCAAAGCCTCCTTCTGGGTTGTTTCAGAAGCAATCTCTAATGTCAACCCATCTGGATGGCCCCCAGAGCATATGCACACTTTACAGATTATTTGTGCAGTGGTTGAAAACTGGAACTTTCTCCAGGTCACTGGAGTTCTGGGATCATGTGGGGTCATCCTTAGTGATCTCAGTGCTTAGAAGCCAAAGACTGCTTTTCACTAAACCCATTTCATGACAGAGGGATACATGCTTTCCATTTATAGTCCTTCAAAATTAAATTTGAAAAAGGGGAAGAGGAAGTGATCAAATATTAAATATTAAATTTCCCCAAGGGGAAATTCATACACTACAGCAATGCCACCAATGATATCAGGTAATCAGAATACAAAAGAGAGAGAAAAAAATTTGATATTTACTACTTCCCCATCCCCAGAAAGAAAATAAAAATTGTCTTTATAGGAAAAACCAGACTTTGTAAGACTCTTTTACATTTATTTTATGGGTTAAGTTTTTATCTTTGAATTAAATATGGGTTAGAAAATGAAGAAGAAGAACCAAAATTTTTTCAGTGTTTATGACTTCTAAAATGATACAGAATGGTACATACACATTTATAATTTGTTTCTTACTATTTCTGCATTTCATCTTAAGTGATGAATTTAAATTTTATGTTAGAGTCTCTTCGAATCTTAGAAAATTGGTTTTGAATTGATTAGACTTCCCAATTAAAACTGTAAAATTGAATGTATTATAGAGGCATGATATTTATACACAAATTATTTTTATATTACACTATCTCTATTAATTCTGAGTCACTTAACAGAATATGATGTATTTTAATAAATGATTTAGTATCGTTTATTAACTCAGTGAGCATGGCACAGAAGGGAGAGTCACCTCTCTAACAAGGCTGATAAGAAGACCCTTTTATAAAACCAACCTGACCTAAACAGAAATTCATCTCAGTAGCCGGTCTGCTTCTTCTTTTGTGAACATAGTTTGAAACATATACATTAAAAACGGTATCAATTTTTACATGGCTATAGGGTGGGGGCAGGGAGAGGGGTTAGCATATCGTGTTAGCGATTTTCTGTGGAATCACATTAGAGTTTCATTGTGGTAGTCATATCACATTAAAATCTGGGGTTTTTTTGGTTGTTGTTGGTTTTTGTTTTGTTTTTTTTTTCCCTAAATGGTTTCCATTGTGTTTTTAGTGAATCTGATACGGAAAATTGCTAATGCAATAAGAGTATCACATAAGCTTTCCTGACTGTAATGCTCAGCCACAATATTCAGGCGAAGAGGCTCAACTGGACTGGAGGCGTTTCAGGGCTAGCTCTCCACACCCTCTGAACAAAGTCCTCAGCACAAGTTCAACACTGGCTTCTTGAAAGGTGGACAGCTAAGACCTACTGTATGGGGGAAACTCTTTTACAGATTTTATTTCAGACAAAAAAAAAAAAAAAAAACATGGATTCAGTGAAAGATGTGTCATTTAATTCCTATTTATTGACTGAGCACTATGCTAGGCACTGTGGTCAGCATTAAGGGAATGAAAAAGATAGATGAAACATGGTCCCTTCCTTCACAGATCTTGAAAGCACGAACTGACTAGAAGAAATAAATTAGCACATGAGTCACTTAAAATAAGACTAGATGGAGCAAGAGTGGAAAATGCAAAGAGGCAGAGCAGCTCAAAGGAGGACACCTGAGACCAGGACCATAAAAAAGTTCTGTGAAGGCAGCACCTGGACAGGACCATAGAAGGTCAGGAAGATGCAGATATGTCTTGGGATCCGATGCTAGGTTGGGAAGCAGGGAATGGCATTCTAGGCCTTAGCATGAGTAATGATGCAGAGAAGAGAAAAGGCCGGGGCATGATGGGAAATTATAATTCATTATTTTACTGACAGCATAAAATCTGGAAGGAGTGGGAAGATCAACCTGGAAAAGTGGTCTGGGGTCAGCTGGAGGCTGCCACCAAAGGGGAGTAGTGCACGGTGTTCAGGATGGTTTGGGATGGAAGTATCAGGAGGCAGTCCATTGGCAAGATTAACACCCAGCTTTCACAGGTGTGATGGCTTCTAATACTAACAGACATTGTGAAATCTTAACAACTTTAGTTAGCACACATTCCTTGACACAATTTATAGGAATATTTATTTTAAAAGGTTAGTTTATTGCTAAGGGTAATTGTTTATTTTTTGTTATGTTACTACTCAGGACATGGACATCCACGAGCTTAACAAAAAAAAAAAAATCTATAAAGCATGCTCAAACTGTTATAACTACTTATGAATTTACTGTTTGCCTATTTTTTTGTTTGTTTGTTTGTTTTTTGCTTTAGAATAACTTTAAACTCACTAGCAACAGTAACCAAGGAATTACAAATTACAAATCCAACAGCTTAGAACTACAACTATTTGAAGAGATTAGTGCTTTCAATGTACTGCTGTATTTATTCTTTTATTCTGGACACTTCCCTGTTTCTGAATTCCTCTCCAAATGTTAGAAGTAATAAACAAACTCTGCACTAAGGTTTGTTAGAGAATTAAAATGTAATTAGTATGATTTGCAAATTTTAAAAAAAGTCTTCATTTTCCATAACCTTTACCCTCCCTTAAAGCAAAGTAAACTCGGTGAATAAGTATTATTTCTGACATAATAAAGCAGAATATGATGAAATTGCTGTTTGTTTTTTTTATTGCAAAGGGAATGTTAGATATAAACTAGTTAGTTGCCTAAGTGCTATAGTGACCACTCCTGAAACATCAGCTCTCCAATTTGGCAAAGGAAATTGCACTCTCATTAATCAGAATTAAACTATTTATAACCCTGAAAGTGAATATTTTAATCTTTATGAAATAATTTCTTGAAAGATTTTTTTTCTCCTCCAACTGACCACATGGACAGAAAGGATAAACAAATTTGCCAGTTGTTTATTACTTATACATATCGTTGGCAAGGTTTCATTTAAAAAAACAAACAAACAAAAAAACCTCTTCTTTCTCATTCCATTGGGTCTTGGGCAATCAGGGAGGCAGTAGTTGATATGTGTAAACATTCTCTGATTAGCCATTAACTGAAGATACAAAATAAAAGAAAAATATTTTAGAGGGAGAAAAATCTAACAGCTCACGCTGACTTTAAGATACTGGTGACAAAGGTGTGGGAATTACAAAGTACTTAGGGGCTTTAACCTAACATTTGTTTATACCTTTGATCTTCAGTAAACACTGTACTGATAAAAATGAGTTTGTTCAGATCAAGAATATGTTGACATTCTCTTAAACATAGCTTAAAACCACAGAGCTGAAGCATAAAACAATTCGGACAAAGACAGCCAGTCAAGCATAAAAATGGGAGTTGGTTGTGTCAGAACAGATTAAGAGGCTGAAGGCTGTCTGCTAAAGACAGTTGTCTTGCCATCAATGAAGGCAATTATTACCACTACAAGTTCCTTTTCCGAGATATTATTTTAAACTTTTGTCACATTATATTTAAAATGCTCCTTATTTATAAACTATGACATCATTTTCTTATCTGCAGTGTCCTTCTTGGATAACCACAAATTTGAAAACAGTCCAAAATCTTGTTCATGGTTTCCTACAAGCATAGAAAGACTCACTTACTGAATTTGGAGTTAGGAGAATGTGTTTGGGTTTTACTTTTACTTCCTTTTTAAATATAGAACGCTATTTTAAAAATATAAACATGCAATGGCATCCCCTCACACCGACAGGACTCCTCAGGCAGAAGATCTGTTTGTGGCATGAACATTTCACCCACTCAGAAGGATGCCCCCAAAACTGTGCTCAGTGATGGCCAAGGAGGTAGCATTATTAAATGCCTTATGACTTGACAGTTATCCTCTATTATTCCTGCTAAACCACATTTCCAAAATCATCCGAGAAATCTGGCAAACCACTGTAATGACACTTGTAAATTGGATCCATTAAAAGCAATCCACAGTGTCCTGTGGGTGTGCATCCGACTGTTAATTACCGGGTAAATAATTTACACGCAATTTTATTCCGAAACTAGATATACGTTATTTGTAGGCTATTTCTCAGGAGTACCAGTTCCAACCCAGAAACAATTCAACGGAGTATTTCTAAATTATCCTTTGAAATTTCCACTGTCAGGGGTGGGAGGAGGAAGGAACAGTAACGGGAAGACTTGTCAGCGATTAGCCATCCATAAAAATGTTTTCCCCGCGCTCCTCCTTCCGATCACAACGCTGGCGTCAGTCAGTCTCCTCTATCTGTTCCCCACCTCGGCCCCCTCCCCTCTGCGGAGAGCTGGCACCGAATGGCAGGCGAAGGAAAAGACAAACATCCCAGCTCCCAACACAATCCAAGTGCTAGCCCGGAGACACTCGAACAACATTCCTAACTTTTTTTTTTTTTTTTCTTCCCACTTCGCGTGCCTCAAAGGTAAGCAGAGCAAAAAAGCCCATGAGACGGAAGGCCAGGGAGGCCAGCTGAGTCACAATTACTACCCCACCCCGATCTCTCCACTGCCCCCCACTTCTGGCCACAACAAACAGTTACTCAGCTCTGAGTCTGGGTCTCCGCGGCGCCTGTCCTCGGTGCTCGACCCCCGCGCGGTGCCCAGCCCGGGCGCCAGAGAGCTAGCGCGCATCCCTGCCCACGCCCTGGGCCACAGCCCCGCACGGCCCGCACCCCCGCCGCGGGGCCAGCATCCTCCTACACGTCCCAGGTGCCCGCGCCCCGGGCGGCTGCGGCGGCGGAGAGGGCGCGCGGCCAACTCTCCGGCGCTGTCCCCTCCGGCCCCACCCCACCCCAAACACGCTCCGCCAAGAAATGCGGGGATGGGGAGTACAAAGAACCGAGCCACACACCAAAGGGCCTCGGAGACTTCCCTGGGGAAGAACAACTTAGCCGCACAAGCACACACACGCACTCGTCCAGCGCGCGCCGGGGAGGGCGTCTCTTACCTGTCCCCGCGATGCCACTCATCCCTCCCCCCACCCCAGGTCTGGCTGCCCCCCCGCCCCCCGCCGTGGGTCCCCAGCCGCCCGCTCCAAACGCCGCGCACTCACTGCGTGGCTGCGCGCGCCCAGCGACTGCAGGGCCCGGCGGCGGCGGCGGCGGCGGCGGGGACCGAGACAGCGGCTGCAGCGGCGGCGGCGGCGGCGGCGGCCCCAGCCGGCGTCAGTCAGACTGGAGCCGAGAAGCCTCATCGCCCGTATTAGTGCGCCGACCTGGAAAGCGGCCAGGAGCCCTGCGCACGGGTCCGCCCCCGCCCGCCGCCGCGCGCCCTGGCCGCTCCGGGAGCCCGCGAGACGGGGGGAGCGCGGCCCGCCCGGCGGCCACGTGCGCGGAAACTTGCGGCGGGGGTGCCTCGGCGCGGGCCTGCGCTGCCTCCCGGTCCTCCTGCGGGACCCCAGGCTGGCCTCTGTGGGTGATTAAGCCCCGCTGGCGGACCGCGGTGGGGAGGCTCCCGCCTGCTGGGTCACCTCGAGTCCCTCGCTCTCCCGCCGCCCCTGAGATTTCTTGTGTCTGCCTGGAGCCTGAGGCCGAGGAGGGTTGTTACCAGAGCAAGAGATACAGGACCAACAAATCGGTTTGAGTCCTTCCCTACCCGCCCCAACCCATTCTTTCTGACAGGGTTCTGGGCCCTGATAGTTACTGTTACTTGCTATTTGTTGCTTACTAGCTTTTCAGGCTAAAGGGATCATGACACCCATTACACCCATGAACAGCACCAGAGCAACTGGTTTGCACTGGCTTGGACAGAAGAAAATCTAAACTGTGAGTGGTGAGTGGTGATAAAATCTAGTCGTGTAATTATGTGGATTGTCATTTCTTTATGTGTACTTATTTGCGTAACAGCCTAGCATATAATATATAGTATTATCTAATCTAATAAAGCTAGGACCTTATGGGTGCTGAGCAACGTTAATGTACAAACTTCTTGCTTCAGGGCCTGGCTACCCCGTAGGTAGCCTGCTTTTTGAGGTCACTGTGGACTCCTACAACCCACTCAGAATACATTTAGGGGATGCCACCAACATACCGATGGCCCCTGATTCCCCATCAGCCGGTACCTCTTCATGGAAAAGGCATTTACCTGCAGAGGCAAAGGTAGCATTAAGCGACAAGAGGACAGTATTCCCTTTGCTCCTGTGTATAGAAAAGCCAGCCCTTCAGAAGGCCTTGACACCACTGAAATGTAACTGCAAGGCTTTGAATTTAAGGGCTTGTTTCTGGTTCTGGAAGCACTGCACTTTCTTCTCTTGGCAGATGCCATTTTTGCATTATCATACTGTTGTGGTTGAGCAATGACCTTGTTTAAAACAGTATTTGTGGTTGAACCTTAAACGGGGTGTTTAAGTCCTCATTCTACACCTGGCCCATTTACCTCTCTCTACCTCTGCTCTGGGCTGGGGGTTAAGTTTGAAAATGCTGTGGGTGTGCAACACCAGGAAACATTCAGACTGCTAAAAGCTACCGGTTACACTTGATGTGCACTTTATGACAAGTAAACTCATTAGGTCCTCAGGACTAGTACCTGGTGGCTCACATTGTTTTTTGTTTTGTTTTTAATGTTACTGAGAAAAGAAATGGCCTAGTCACTATTTCAGTTTCTGTGTGTGCATTAGAAATGCAGAGGACACAGTGCAGAGCAAGAAATTATAACTGCTGCAAGGCTGGCTCGTGCTTCTGGCATGGAGTCTTTTTAAGTTCACAGAATTCTCTTGGCTTTTGGCAGGACTTGGATTTACAGATTCTTTGAGTGTGTGTAGTCTGCTTTTGCTGTACATTATCATTTACATACCAAGAAATTTTGGCACCTAAAAGTTAGCCTGTCACTTATACAATTCCTATCATTTATTTCTGAAACCTAATATAGAAAGCTAATCTGTTATATACAAGAACAACAGGATCTGGTGAGTTCCAGGGAGAAAAGGCCCACTCCAGGAAAAAAGGCTCAGTGTTGACACTCCATTTTTCAGAAGCTGACTATCCATGTAATCGGAAATCCAGACTCTGCTGCATTTTTTTCTTCTTGGTTTCTTGATTAGCTGCAGTCTTAGGCTTGGTAGAACTTTCACCGGAAAACTATGTAGTGAGAATCATAGGAAGGGTGAGACTCAGTTACAGGTTGTGATTTAGTGGAACCTCCAGTAAAATTTTGGTTCGAGACTTGAAAACCATGGTGAACCTAAGCTCCCCCTTTTATGAATTGCAAGGACTTGGTGCATCGTGAGCTCCTGCCACCTGTAGAGCAGGGATAGGAGGAGGAGTGTGACCTTACCCATGAGAAGATCAGTCTTTTTCACTTGTTAGATGCTCAGCATAGGATGTGAATGTTGCAAAGGCTATAGTAATCCATGGATACAAAGATTCCACCTTGTGCATCTGCTGTACCTGATGTTTGGTCTAGCATTATAACAGTTTCACTCAAGGCCATAACTAGGAATTGTTGTCTATATACCCCTTCCACTTGTAGTTGCTTTTATACATTTTTTTTAAAGATTTTTATTTAGTTAGTTGACAGAGGGAGAGATCACAAGTAGACAGAGAGGCAGGCAGAGAGAGAGGTGGAAGCAGACTCCCCGCTGAGCGGAGAGCCTGGCGCGGGGCTTGATGCCAGGACCCTGAGATCATGACCTGGGCCAAAGGCAGAGGCTTTAACCCACTAAGCCCCCCAGGTGCCCCTCTTTTATACATTTCATCTGTAATTCTGTCCTAACTCTGCACTTTTTCTGACTCCCCCTTGAACGTTTCTTCAAGCTATCATTCAGTCCATAACCAGTTTTAAACACTTTCCTGAGCACAGGTGCCTGGACTAATCAACGTGGACACAGAGCACTGGTCCTAAAGAAACTAGGTCTCACTAGGAAGGACACACATCAATGATTATCATACAGTAATTCCGTGTGTCATTTAGGGGTGTACACACAAGGGAGATGTCAGGGAATCTCCTCCACAGAAGCAAAATTTCAGCTACATCTTGAGAAGTGAGTACGAATGACCACTATTTCATAGCCAGAGAACCCCATGCCCACAGTCTGGGGGGGATGCAGCTCTTTGGGTGCTGGCTGCACAGCAGAATGCAGCTGCGTTGGAAAGACAGCCCAGAATGCCTACTATGTGCAGAATAGTAGTCTACATATGAAAACCTTGGTGTTCCTAAGAGAACGGTCAAACCCATTGGATAAATAGGAAAAATAATGTTATCAGATCAGATGAGATGGGGCGAATTCAGGGTGGTATGGTCGTAGACAAAATAATATTCATTAGGAATATCACAAAATGAGTATTCTGGGATTGCAACAAGGGAGTCCTAAAGCATCTTGGGTTGGTGGTGAAGAGTGAAAGCTGTCTCCTGTTGTGAGATTCTCCCTGCAAGGACCAGGTGAGGCTTTATGCACGTCAACTTGTTTCACCCTCATGACATCTCAGGATGAGAATTATTATCCCATTTTGCAGTTGAGTAACCTGAGGCATACCCAATTGTCCTCAAGTGTCTGACTCAGAATTCACATGCCAGTCTGCCTGACTCCAAAGCCCACACATTTAACCACCACACCTCACTGTCTTCCTGGAACTCGAAGTTGAATTGAAAAGTGATCTAATTCACCCATTCATTCAAGTTGTTGCTTAGTAACATGTTCGTTAGGGGCTAGATGAGACTGAAAAAAAATTGTTTTAAACCTTCTTAACCATTTTAAGTATACAGTTCAGTAGAGTTAAATATATTCACATTGTTGTACAACAGATCTTTACAACTTTTCGTTCTGCAGAACTGATGATTCATAGCCATTAAGCACTAATTTCCCTTCTTCAGTCCCCTACCCAGCCCTGGGCAACAACTTTTCTACCTCCTGTTTCTATGATTTAGACTATTTCAGATACTTCATGTAAGTGATATTATATTGTATTTGTCTTCCCCACTGGCTTATTCATTTAGCATAAGGTCCTCAAGGTTCATCCACGTTGTAGGACAGGTTTTCCTTCTTTTTTAAGGCTTCATAATATTCCATTGTGTGGATATACCATATCTTCTTTATCCAGTTTGTCAATCAGTAGACATTTGGGTGGCTTCCACCTTCTGGTTTAAAATGAATAATGCTGCAGTGAACATGAGTGTGCACATACCTCTTTTAGCTCCTGTTTTGAATTCTTTGGATTCTTTTGGGTATATACCCAGATGTGGGACTGCTGAATCATATGGTAATTCTGTTTTTGATTTTTGAGAAACCTCCATATTGTTTTCCATATGGCTGTACCTTTTTACATTCCTACCAACAATACACAAGGGTTTCAATTTCTCTGCATCCTTGCCAACACTTGTTACTTTCTTTTCTTTTAATAGTGCCCATCCTGATATGATATCAGTGCCCATATGATATGATATCTTATTGGGATTTTGAGTTGTCTTGCTTTTAATTTTAGTAATGTTCAATATCTTTTCATATGCTTGTTGGCTATTTGTATATCTTCTTTGGAGAATTGTTTATTCTTTTGACCATTTTTTAATAGGGCTATTTGGGTTTTTTTGATGGGTTGTGGGAGTTCCTTATATAGTCTGGATATTAACCTTTTATTAGATATATGATTTGCAAATATTTTCTCCTTTTCTGTAATTAGACTTTGCTCTCCTTTGATGAACAGAAATTCTTAAGTTTGATGTAGTCACATTTGTCTATTTTGCTTTTGTTGCCTGTATTTTCTGTGTCCAAATGTTAGTCCCTACTGCTAGTATATATCAATTAATTGATAATTATATGTTTATCTTGTATCCTGTGACCTTGCTGAATTCACTTGTTAGTTCTTGGATTTTTTTTTTTTAAGATTCCCTGGGATTTTTTATGTAAACAATGAATCATATCATCTACAAATATGGACAGTTTTATTTCCTACTTTCTCACCTATATGCTTTTTTCCCTTTTTCTTGCCTTATTGTGTTGATTAGAACTTTCAGAACTATATTTAATAAGAGTGATGAAAGTAGGCATCCTTCTCTTGTTCCTGATCTTAGAACAAAGCATTAAGTTTTTTTTCACTGTTAACATTTAGTGTTATCTGTAGATGCAGATTCTTATCAAATTGAGGAAGTTCCCCTCTAGTCCTATTTTTCTGAGGGTTTTTATCATGAATGGATGTTAAACTTTCCAACTTTTTTCTGAAATAATTGATAATTTTTTGATGTATTATCATTTTATTATACATGATGTATTAATTGATTTTCAAATTTGATCCATCCTTGTATCCCTGTAATAAGCCACACTTAATCATGGTGTATAATTTTTTTTTACATACAGAGGAATTTTACTTGTTAATATCTTATTAAGGGTTTTTGTGTCTATATTTATGAAGGATATTCTTCTGTAGTGGGTTTTTTTTGTTTTTGTTTTTTTTTCGTATTTTCTTTGTTGGGTCTTGATATCAAGGAAATATTTCAAGAAATGAATTGGGAAGTGTTTCCCTCTTCTTTATTTTCTAGAACAGAGTATGTAAAATTGGTGTTAATTCTTTAAATGTTTGGTAGAATTTTCTAGTAAAATTAAGCTGAAGATTTCTTTTTTAAATTTCACATTCAATTTCTTTAATAGTGTGGGGCTATAACTATTCAAATGATCTGTTTGTATTTCATAGGTGCATTGTACTATGTGTTTTAACAAGGAAGTGGTCTATTTCATCTAATTGCCAAATTTATGTGTATAGAGTTGTTTGTAGTATTCCCTTATTATCTTTTTGACGTCTGTTGGATCTGTAGTGATACCTTCTCTTTCACTCCTGATACTGATAAATGTGTTTTCTTTATTTTCTATTGTATGCATTGAGTGCTATAAATTTACCTCTCAGCTCTTCTTTGGCTGTGTCTCACAAATTTTGTTATGTTCTATTTTCATTTTCATTCAGTTCAATATATATATAAAATACATATGTTGAGTATTGAGTATATACATAGAATACATATATATGTTATAGGTTATTATATGTATATTACATATTATATGTTATATATATGTAGATATGTATATATTGAATACATACATACATACATATATGTATGTATGTGTATCTTCATATCCCTTGGGACTTCCTCTTTGGCCTATGCATTATTTAGAAGGGTGCTCTTTGGTTTCCAAGTGTTTAGGTGGAGATTTTCCTGTTCTGTTTCTGCTGTTAACTTTTAGTTTCATCTGTTGTATTGGAGAGTACACTCTGTGTGATTTCAGTCCTTTCATTTGTTGAAGTTTGTTTTGTGGTCAAAGATATGATCTATTTTGATATATGTTCAATGAGCATTTGAAGAGAATGTTCTGCAGCTGCTGGGTGAAATTTTCTATAAACGTCTATTAGATCCTGTTAGTTGGTGGTGGTGGTGTTGTTTTCTATATTCTTGCTCATTTTATGTGTGGTTTTTTTTTTAAATCATTTGTTGAGAGAAGAGTATTGAAGCCTCCTACTATAATTTGTCTATTTTCCCTTTCAGTTCTATCAATTTTGGCTTCACATATTTTGTGACTCTGTTGTTTGGGGTATACACATTTAAGATTTCTATGTTTTCTTGGTGGGTTGAATCTTTTTATGATTATTATGTAACGTTCCTTTATGTTTCTTGTAATTTTTTCAAGCTAAAGTCACTTTATCTGATATGATAGCCACTCCTGTGATTCAGGTTTATATGATATGTATTTTTCTATTGTTTTGGTTTAGATATGTCTATATTGTTATATTTGTAGTGAGTATCTTGTAGATACTATATAGTTGGATCATGTTTTTAAATCCTCTCTGCCAGTCTCTGTCTTTTTTTTTATTGAAATTTTTTTAATTAAATGCAGAATACATCTGCATTTAATGTAACATATTATTCATATGTTAGAGCTTGTCTGCTATTATATTTTTTGTTGTATGTTTGCTCTGTTTTTTGTTTCTTTGTTTTCTTTTTCTGATGTCCTATGGGTTACTTGAGCAATTTTTAGAATTCCATTTTAATTTCTTTTTGAATATATGTTATATATAGCTTTTAAGTGATTGCTCTAGATATTATGTTATGTATACATAATTTATCACAGTTAGAAGTAAATACAGAAACCTTACCTCTGTTCTTAATCTTCTACCGTCCCTTATTTATAATTACATAATTGCATTTTATATTTCTCTACATACATTTACAACATCAGACAGTTATATAATATTTGCTTTTACCATCAAACATAATTTTAAAAGTCTAGGGAAGTAGGAAAATCTTTGTATTTACCAATATTTTGCTTACCATTAGCTTTCTTCCTTCCTAATGTTCCAAGGTTCTTTTAATGTTTTCTTTCTGTTTAGGGAACTTTGTTTAGCTATTGTTTTTGTAGGTCTGTGGATGCTAAATTCTTAAAGCTTTCTTTCATCTTCAACTGAAATTGTCTTGATTTCCCTTTCATACTTGAAG
>CM053605.1:110783257-110803659 GCA_028646535.1 Procyon lotor | reverse complement strand
GGGCTCGATCCCAGGACCCTGGGATCATGACCTGAGCCGAAGGCAGACGCTTAACGACTGAGCCACCCAGGCGCCCCGTGGCACCCCTTATTCTTTGTTTTTAACAATGAACGTTTATTGCTTTTGAAAAAAGAGGATAGGTTGTTTTTTTTAAATCAAACATTGTTTTTCAATAAATAAAACTTTTTCTTAACTCAGTACTTCACTTTATATGCTGTTTTCTGTTTCTGCCCACCTTGGATGAATATGACTAATTTTACTATCTGACTTTTCTTTTACTAATTTCTAAATTGTTGCAACTTTATTTCTATATATCTACCTCATTTGGAGTCACGTTTGCCTTATGGAGTACCTATGCCAATTTCCATTTCTACTTCATATGTTTCTTAACTACGGGTGTGGAGTTCAGATGCTCCTAGATTCAAATTGCATGGGACTTTGGGCAATTTAATCCATCCACCTCATTTTCCTCATCACTGACATGTGGACAGTGGCCTAAGTTCATAATCCTGAGGTAATGATAAAATTTTTTTAAATGTATAGTCAAGTGTTTAGCGTATGTTCAGCACTCAGTAAATTACCTCTAATTATTAACATAATATGTTATTATTTTTGCTTGATTTTTCAGAGCTAATGTTACTGTTTATAATTCAGCTCTTACATGTTTATAATTGTTCATATAAATTAACTCTACTTAGTTCTTCTAGTCCGTTCCTTCTCTCCAGTGAATTGTGAGGAAATACTTAAATGGAGAAGTACTAGATAAAAGAGATTCTGATGGAGCATTTTTTTATAGAAGACAATATGGTACCACTTTTTACAACTTTTAAAAGCTAACTGTCATAGTAACTCAAGTATTCATTTTTCAACACCCACAAAAAAATTAGTGATACTCTGAAAGAGGCTTAAAAGAGATTTCATATTTACATACATCTTTTAATATGAGCAGTTTTAAAAGCAAGAATATCTTTTCCTGAAGAACAGCTAACTGTTCTAAAAGCTGTTTAGATGAATTCCTTGTGATAGTGAGGTCAACATCAGGGATTCAGCTCTTACATCAGAACTGCAGATATACAAACTTCTCCTAAAAGCTTTTAGGGACTTAAACTGAGAGAAAAAACTTTTAAATGAAAACTTTTGTTTTTTTTTAATTTGTTTTTATTTTAATTAAATGGCATTTTCTTTTTCTTTTTTTAATTAAATGACATTTTAATTCTACTCAGTCTCTGAAAGGTGGGAGGGGGCCTTTTTTTTTTATCTAATAGTATCATTGCTACTCTTTTTGGATTTTACTTTGAAGTTTATTTGCCATATACTATCTGAACTTTTTACATGATTCTTCCTTTAGAAGAGCGTTGTCTCCCTTCCTGAGCAGAGTACCTCTGCTAGAAAAAGGGAGGAAATTATTCCTGCTACCAACTAGTAGGCAAAGTATGTAACCATAATTTCCAAAAGAAAATATAATGGCTGCTAAAATTTCCCCTGAGTTTACCTTTTTATTATAAAGAAGAGAAAATTAGATCACATGTGGGAATTGGCAAATTTAAATGAGAATAATTAGAACTGCCAAGGATTTGATGAAGTAGCCAATACACCCATTTAGGGGTAATATAAAAGAGCCTTTTAAAGAATAATTTGGCACATAAGCATTTAAAACACTCATACTTTCAGTTTAGTATTCTGCTTCTATGAATTTTTCCAAAGGAGGAAATCCAAAATAAAAATGAGTTTTATATCCAAAGATGTTCTTTTGGGTACCTTTCTAAAAGCAAATTAGAACTAGTCAACACAAAAAAAAAAGAAAAAAAGAAATAGTCAACACATAAGCAAAAAGTGAAAATACGGTAAATCTTTATGGTGAAATATAATATTGCCCTCACCATTGACACAAAAAAGAAAGACAGACATGCAATACTGCTATAAGTTCTTGAAAAGTAAACCTGAATTTTATCAAGCTTCTAACAACCAGTTTATAGGAAATATAGGAGACAGAGGAACATGATAAATGTCAGCAGTGTGAGTGCAGTCTGCAAAATCCAACATCTAGAAAATTCTATAAACTAATTGTATAGTTTCTTCAACAAATAAAGTATGAGAAAAAATTTAACAAGTAGGGGGGAACGCACGGGTAAAAGAAACATCAACTAATTTGTATGAATTTTATTTGGCTCTTGATTCAAATAAACTGAAAACATTGATGAGATAAGTGAACAAATTTGAAAACTGTACCTGGTGGTATTAAAGAGTTACTAATGTTTTAGTTGTGCAGTGCTATTGTGATTGAGATACACAGCAATTTATAATGTGATGCCTAGAATTTGTTGGATGGGATCGTGATGAGAGGCTTTAGAGGAAGCAAGATTGGTCATGTATTGGTATTTTTTTTTCATTTTATTTTTTTTTAAACGTATTGATAATTGTTGAGCCAGGTTATGGGCACATGGGAGCTTTATTTTCCTACTCTGTCTGCTTTTGTATATTGTTTGAAAATACTCATAATATTGAAAAACAATGACTTGAATGTAAGAAATTTTTAGGTTATTTTGAATGAAAGAAACTGATATGTAGGTAAATTTCAGCTCTGGTTTTAAATGCAGAGGAGGAGAAAAAACACTAGGAAATAAAATACTATAAATGGCTACTTTTTAGGTAGTGAGATTACATGTGACTTTTTCTCTTTATAATAGTTTTACTGTATGTAAATTTATATGCTTGCCTTTTTTTTTTAAATATACACTTTTTAATTTTATTTTGGTGAATAGTTCAAAAGTCAAATGGCACAAGAAGATATACAGTGAAGGGAGGCTTGCCCTTCATTTCTCAGCCACTCAGTTACTCTCAGAAGTAACCAGTGCTAATTTCTTATATATCCATCTAGAAGATGGATATATGTTTTCTTTATTTAAAAATGCAAACTAGGGGCACCTGGGTGGCTCAATGAGTTAAGTCTCTGCCTTCGGCTCAAGTCATGATCTCAGGGTCCTGGGATCAAGCCCCGCATTGGGCTCTCTGCTCGACAGGGAGCCTGCTTTCCCCCCTCTTTCTACCTGTCTCTCTGCCTACTTGTGATCTCTCTCTCTGTGTCAAATAAATAAATAAAATCTTTAAATAAATAAATAAATAAATAAATAAATCCAAACTGTTACACTATTCACTGTTCTCTTGTTCCACTTAACAATGTATCCTGGGGATTGAGCCATATTTATACAGCAAAGTGCTTCTTCATTCTTTCATAGTGTGATAACTAATGCCTTTGGATAGACATATAGGTTTGCTACTCAAACAATCCTGAAATGATTAACCCTACTTGAAAATCCTTTCATACATATGCAAGTTTATTTACAGGAAGAATTCTTAGTTGTGGAATTGCTGGGTCAGATTATATGTATATTTGTAGTCTTGATAGTTTCCATATTGCTGTCTGTAGGGTGTGTAGGCACCATATTGTAAACACTGATAGGTTTTATTTGCATTGCTCTTGGGATACATATGATTGAGGATGTTTTCAGTTGTTTAAGAGCTGTTTTCACTTCCTCTTTTATGAACACTCTATTCATAACCTTTGCCACTTTTCCAACTGAGTTCTCAGGCTACTTTTATAATAACTCGTGGGGGAACTTTAGCATTTTGGAAATGATCCTTTTGTCTTTAATATAAATTACCAATATTTAGGGCACCTGGGTGGCTCAGTGTGTTAAAGCCTCTGCCTTCTACTCAGGTCATGATCCCAGGGTTCTGGGATCCAGCCCCGAGCCTGCATCAGGCTCTCTGGTCAGCAGGGAGCCTGCTTCCCCCTCTCTCTCTGTCTGCCTCTCTCTGTATACTTGTGATCTCTCTTTCTGTCAAATAAATAAATAAAATCCTTATAAATTACCAATATTTACCCCCAATTTATGTGTCTTTTAATTTTTTAAAAAGATTTAATTTATTTATTTGAGAGAGAGAGAGACAGAGGGAGTGAGCAAGTGAGACAGAGAAAGAGAGAAAGCACCAGCCAAGGTAGGGGCAGAGAAGCAGACTTCCCACTGATCAGGGAGCCCGACTCGGGATTCTATCCCAGGACCCTGGGATCATGAACTGAGCCGAAGGCAGACATTTAACTGACTGAGTGACCCAGGCACCCCTATGTGTCTTTTAATTTTGAATATGTTTGGATTTTTGTTTTGCCACACAATTTTTTAAAAATTTATTATCAAATTGATTTTCTTCTAGCTTTTATGTACTCATGCTTTCCTTGAGATCATTTTAAAAATTATTCCTGATATTTTACACTTACATCTTTGATGTATCTGAAATATACCCTACTATTTAGTATGAGGCTCAGGTTCAGCTTAATTTGGTTTCCAAGTAGCTACCTAGATGTCCCACAGCATTTATCAGTTCAGCTTTTCCCTACTGATTGAAAATGTCATCTTTATCATATTCTACGTATCCATATTTGTGTGTGTGTGCGTATGTGTGTGTTTCTGGCCTTTACATTTTGGTCCATGGATTTATCTATTCACATTCTAATACCTTTGTTTTAATTAGTATAGCTTTATAATATATATTAATCCTCATTTTTAGAATTTTCCTGGCTCTTCTGATTCTTTATTTTTCAATATTAACTCTAAAAATTTGCTTATCTAGTTCAGTGAGAAATTATTTTGATATTTCTATTGGTATGACCTTAAATTTAAAGATTAATTTTAAGTATTGCCACATTTTTTGTAAAGTTTATTTCCAGATTTTGCTTTCTTATTGATGTTACAAATACTGTCTTCCACTATATTTTCTGATTATTTGTACATATGCAGGCTAAAGTATTATGTATATCTTCATTTGTGCCCACTCATCTTAAATTCCCTTAATATGTGTAATAGTTTTTCAGTTGATAATCTTGGATTTCCTAGAATGTAATGATTATGTATAATCATAGCATTTACAGATACCTTTTTTCTAATACCACTATTTTTCCTTCTATGTTAATACAGTATTTTTAACTAGAAGAATCATTTAAAAACATGAATTTTCAAGTCATACATACCCCTGATATTTACCCTAACTATTGTCTTCTTAGTATAACTAGGCTTATTGAAGCTGTATGTATTCTGAACACCTAAGTAAACCTTTAACAATATTTAATTTGACTTTTTAAAAAAATCAGTATCTAAAAAATGTACTCGCATTGAAAATAAATATTTTTTAATGATATTTAATTACTGAAAAATCATTTTATTGCTTTTTCCTCAGGAACAAATGGCTATTGCATGTGGATCTCGAGCTCATTTGGAAAAAGAATCAATTGCTCAGGTGAGGTTTTCACTGACGGGCCTGATCAGCAGGGTTTTTTTCTCTTTTTTTCATATTCCTTAGCAAAAAAATCAGCTTTCATGTTTAATCTCATAAAAATGAGTTTCCTTTCAAAGGAAGAAAAATTTTTAATATTGGAAGGTTTGTGAAAGATTGGCACATTTAGGAATCAAGTTTTTGTGTTACTGTTTTTTAATGAGTATACAAAAAGGATGTAGACTTCACTTCGACTTACAATGCAAATACCCCTTTTTTATTTTTTATTTTTTAAGATACAAGAGTCCCCATTCAGTTGTAATATAAGGCAGACTTCTAAATGATGCATTTTTTAATCTTTCAATTTGCCTTTAGTTTTTCTCATCTTGGCATACTTTAGTATATTTTGGGTTTCATTTAAAGTTTTTTTTTTTTTTTAACTTTATTCCTCTTAGAAAAGCATTTAACAAGTTGTGATTGCCTTTGATGAAGACATTAAATTCTTCATTTTGTAATTTGTATATTAGGCTAGAAAACCTGGAGTAACTTGAGAGGGAAAAATATATTAAAGAATTATTCTGTGCAATTTTTTTAAATTATTTTATTTTTTCACTTAAAAATCAATCCAGTGTATCAAGCCCAGTAATTGTCCAGTATATTCTTTTTTTTTTTTTTTTAAAGATTTTATTTTTTTGACAGAGAGAAACACAGCGAGAGAGGGAACACAAGCAGAGGGAATGGTAGCGGGAGAAGCAGGCTTCCTGCCGAGCAGGGAGCCCGATGCGGGGCTCGATCCCAGGACCCTAGGATCATGACCCGAGCCGAGGGCAGACGCTTAACGACTGATCCACCCAGGCACCCCAGCCTTTTGTTTTTTTATCCCTGCCCAATTGTACTGGCCAGAACCTCCAGTTGAATGTTGGGTTCAATAATGGTGAATAGAAATGGTGAGAGTTGGCCATCCTTTCCTTATTCCTGATCTTAGTGGGAAAATATTCTGTCTTTCACCATAAGTATATGGGCTCAATCCCAGGAGTCTGGGATCTGACCTGGGCCGAAGGCAGACGCCTAACGACTGAGCCACCCAGGCGCCCCTGTCCATTATATTCTTAATGGTTCATCTATTAGAGTGGTAAAATAGATCAAGAATAAAGCAATATTTTTCAATGCAAGGTCAGAAGCCTGGGGAGTTTTGTTTTGTTTGTTTTGTTTTGAACATGCATATTTCTAGGCCAATCTCAAACACACTGAATCAGACTAGAGGGATAGACCAGGAATCTACATTTTTTTAGCAGTTTCCCAGGTCAACTTCATGTATACCATAGTTTGAGAACCACTGGAATAAAAGGCTGAATCTTTCCCTCAATAATTTTGAAATACAAAGAAATTATAATTTTTTTAAGATACATTGATGGCAGCATCAGAGAACCTCCAAAAGATTATGCTCAAGATTCTTCTTTTCTTAAGAAATAAATTATTTAATATCTTCAGCATCTGATCCAGTGTTCTGTGTCTCTGTGGACTCTCGGTGGTATTTGGAAAAGGTAATTTAACCATAAAGAGTGTCATACTACTAGAAGTTAAAATTGAAAGATTGCCTAGCGGTTACCTAGTCCAGCTTCATCACTTTACTAATACACAGGGGATAAGGGGAGGAAAAGTGCATGTCCAAGATGTTTACGTTATTTTATAATTATAAAACCATAGAAACTAAAATAGTAAAGCCCAACAAGAGAAAAAATTACAGATATTTCTCCTGGGTGGAATATCATGCAGCAAATAAAACAGATACTAGTGGAGACTATGTAATAACACAGGAAAATATAAAAGTATTAGGTTGTATGAAAAAAGAATATGATATTGTAAATACAGCATAATTATTTATGTGAAAATATCTATGCAAACAAAAACACTTAAGACCATGCTGGTATTTAATGGGTTTATGTATAATTTTTTTCCTTTTTAAAAATTACAGGAAAAAAGAAAGATAATCCCTTTGGCGAAGGAAAAAAAGATACAGCAAAATAGAAAGCAGGAGAGTAATAATTAGGAAGCTAGTGAAATACTCTCTAGGCAAGAGATAGCTGGGAACTGTATTTTATGTCCGTGGCAGGAGAAAGGAACCGGGTTTTTGGTTTTGTTTTTAATGGTGTAAATTCTTTTTAGAACTTCTGTTAGTTTGAAAACTGAATATTTCCTAATGATGGTATTTAAATATAACTGTGCTATGGTCTAAATCTCCTTTGTATCTAGTACTACTTTTAGTCAGACCTCAAGGGATCTATCCCAGGATCTATGTTTTTTATCATTTATTTTGTCATCCATTCATCTGTTCCTCCATCTCAAAAACCTAGTGGTTTATTTAGAGCCTTTAAAGCTCTAAATAAGAGAATCAGAATCAGCTGCTACTCCATAGAAAAGAAGGATAAACTGATCCACTGGCGAGAATCCAGCAGTTGTCTACTGCAGATGTTACACACAACTGCTCCTCGGTAGGCTTGTAGTTGAGGTCCTGTTAATTGTCATAAAACCCTACCTGCCTTATACAAGGTCATCTCCACCTGCCACACGTGCAGGAAAGTGCCAACACTGAAGTGTTGAGCCACTCCAGTTTTCTCTTAACTATACACAGTCTAAACCCTTACATGGTGATCAGTCTGTGGACAGTGAGAAAATTATGAAGGAATTAATGAAGATAGTGAATAGCACCTTCGATAGCTTAATTGCATAGTTTTCAGATCTCTCTTTCCTGAGTACTTTTAGACATATCCTCTGTTAATCCTACTATCTGTTCTGCTGCTGTCTTGGAAGATAAACATGATACAGCACCACTGGAGTCCTTACCATCTTCAGTGTATCCGTATGCCCATGTGTCCTGTATAATAGTTATAACAGGGGTGTTTATATTGTCTCAGCGTTCTTGCATTTATCATTTTTAAAAGATTCAAAATAGAATCCTTTAGTGTTTATTTGATGTCTTTAGATTTTCTTTGAAGAGTCTTGGCTTAAGTCTGGGACTTCTTTGAATTTATTTTAAGATAATGAAAGTACCAGTCAGCTTTAAATTTCACCTGAATTCCTTGTTTACATTTCATCAACATTAGAGAGATTATTGTTAATATTAAAGTAGTGAATGTCTTTTTCTTCATATTTTTAAATGTCTACTTCAGAAGTTTATATGTTACTCTATGACTTTGTTAGTTTCATTGAACTAACTCTGTTCCATAATGTATTTTTAGATGTAAGATATTTTGCATGGTTATAAAAATTAAAGGGAGATCCTCTTGTTTGTAGCTTCCCTTGTTATACTTTAAATATGTTAGAAGTCAAGTAAGATCTTCGTGTGAACTCCATGTGTTTCTGGTTTTTTAAAAATAACCATTATCCTAAAGCAAACAAAAATCCTCTATTAAGATCCAAGCAAAAGTAGTCATGGGATATTTTCATTTGATAACCAGTAAGCTCACCTAAATCATATTAAAAATCATTCAAGGAGAATAGTTCATAGGCATTATTTTTCTACCTTTTAATTTTAATTCTTCTATCTTTCGATTTCTATTTGTTCCTTTCCTAAGCATAAATGCTCTTTTGGAGGTTTAATCAGTCAACCAATATTTATTGGAAATATTTTATATGGAAGGCACTGAGCAAGCTGTTGTGAGATTACCAAAGTATTTTAAGATGAGCTTTCTCCCCTATCTGCTTAGAGAGGTAAGACCTATTTACATCAGAACATAACTAATGATTCTAGGTGATAAATGAGAAGTGCTAGATCCTTTCAAAAAGTTTATTTTACAGTTTACAAACATTTTGCCTAATTGCTGTCAAAAGTGGTAACCCAATTTATATTCCCACTAGTGGAGTACTCCCTTCACTCCATATCCTAACAAAATATTTAGCACTATGATTCTTTTTAGTGTTTGCCAGTTTGATTATATAACATGGTATATGGTATATAATCATATATATACATGGTATGTCATGGTATACCATATATATAACATGGTATCATGCTATAGTTAAAATTTGGTGTTATTGATCACTAATGAGAATGACCATTGTTTTATGTATTTAAAAAGCTCTTTTGCATCCTTTTCTGTGAGCTGCTCTTAGGCTGTGTCCAATTAGCTTTAGGATTGTACTTTTTATTTTTTATTTCTAGAGAGTTCTAAAATGTTATCTTTCTAATGTAGAAAGAATGGCTACTGATCATTTTCAATTACATGTACTGCATATTTTTTGTTTCACTGTGTTATTTGGCTTTTTCCTTTTTGACATGAAATATAATAAAAATGAAGTATACACACACACATGTGCTGCGTGCACTGAAAAAGAAGTTTGTTTCACATACCTTATAGATAATTATTTTATTCTTTCTTCCCTTCCTGTCCTATATAATACACAAGTGAAATTGTGGTCAGGAGGTTAAAGTGAGCTTTTCTCTCAAGCTTTCTTCCTTCATTAAAAACATTTATTGAGTTTCTGTTACTATCTGTGCCAAACACTTAGCTAAAGGCTTGACTGTTACCTCATTTAATCTTTTTATGTTTAAATATTTTATTTACATTTTTGACAAAGACACAGCGAGAGAGGGAACACAAGCAGGGGGAGTGGGAAAGAACAGGCTCCCCACTGGGAGCCTGATGCGGGGCTCGATCCCAGGACCCCAGCATCATGACCTGAGCTGAAGGCAGATGCTTAACAGCTGAGCCACCCCAGTACCCCTATTTCACTCGGTCTTTACAATTACTTTGTGAGGTGAGCATTTTCTTTCCCATTTGATAGATGAGGAAAGTAAGATGGAAGGAGTTGAAGTAACTTGCTCAAGGTCATCTTCCTAATTATTAACTCAACTAGGATTCAAATACAGGTCTGCTCAGGTCAGTGGCTTGCTCTGCTTTTTCATGTTATCACTGCTTAGTCATGTTTCTGTTGATGATGATAGGAAAAGCCAGTACATGAAGAATGACACTAAATATTACAGTTCTAAAAAGCAAAACCAAAAGGAGGAAGGGAAATATTAAATAGTATGAAATAGTAAATGTTCTACATAGACTCTCAGTAGGTTACCAAAGTGCACATATAGCATATCAATCCATGGATTTATTACACTATAGAAAATTTTAAGAGATCTTTTATTTTAATCTTAAATATGAGAGTCTTGAATACAATGACAATTAATGATCTATTATCTTTGTTTTAAAGTTTGTAATACTTAATAATGGAATATTATGTCATGTTCTACTAATAAAATTAATTACTAATCATATAAATACTCAGGATTAAGGACTACTTAAGTTGAATATCCAAAGTATTAAGAAACTTAGTCATTAAAATATGTTTATCAGGTAGCTGTCATACCTAACCAGACAGACTATTGTTTCAGATTCCTTCTTAGTGTATGACTTTTGTGACACTCTGCTATACTTCTTTGATCAATATTCTCATTAACTAGGCATAGAACTCTGGGTTTAAATCATCGTGTTTTATATCTCCAAGATATTCTAATAACTGTCACCTTCTTTTAAAATAGTTTATTTGAGAGAGCGAGTAAGTATGAGCCAGGGGACGGGCGGGCGGGCTGCAGAGGGAGGGGAAGAGGCAGACTCCCTGCTCCAACCCAGGCTCAATCCCAGGACCTGGAGATCATGACCTGAGTTGAAGGCAGCCACTTAACTGACAGAGCCACCCAGGTGCCCCAACTGTCACCTTTTTGAAACTGAAATGTATCTGGGTAGAGAGGCATAAAATGTAGAGATGAATAGTTGTGGTATGCTCCTGGTAGATTGAAGCCCGAACCTCTCACAGGTACTATGATTCTTGTCCAGTTCTTCTTGAACCTGTGAGAAGTGAGTAGCTCTTTCCCTGGTACCTCTGCCCTTCTCTAAGCAGTAGGCATCCTCAAAGTTTCTGTAATATACTTTGCCAGTGAAGCTAATGAAACAGTGGTGTTCATATGTAAGATCTACCCAGCCAATTAAATATTAAAATGCAGTTGTCTAAGGCCAGGTGTTTTCAGTGGTCCTTTATAGATTAATGGAAAAGTCCTTTATATTTTGTCTTTGTTTCAGCGTTCTTACTTCCGTACTCTGCTCATGTATGGGTTCCACTTTCTGGTGTGGTTCCTGTGTGTCAAAGGAATCAGAGACACACAGTGTGGCTTCAAATTATTTACTCGAGAAGCAGCTTCACGGACGTTTTCGTCTCTACACATTGAACGATGGTAAGTTCCTGACCAGATGTCCTGGGCGTGTCTCACACAGCAGCTACTCCACGTCATGAGAAGCAGCCCTAAATTCTGAGAATGAACGTTGAGCTTTAAACAGGACTGACACATATATATGTAAAGTTAATCCATATCTTTATTCTTTTACTGAGTTGGACCTTATTTTCAAAATCTCAAACTAAACATATGGCATAAAGTTAATTTATTCACCTTAATTGTGGACAGTACCAATCAAAAGGCCTGAAAACATCCTGTTCCTTTAGGCTTCTGTATTTTCCTTTGAAGAGACAAAAGTTCAGAAATATCAGAATGGAAGAAGAGCCCCCCTTTCTCTTTTCCTTCTTTCCTTTTCTGTAGTAAGTTCCCATTTCTGCCTATGACCAACCAGGTCACTTGACCTCTGCATCTCCTTCTGCCTTCTTAAGAACTTCATCCTGTTGGCTTGTCTTTTCCTGTCAACCACATCTTTCCCATCAGTTTCTAAAACAAGTTTAAGTTTCTCTCGCCATTAAAAAAAAAATCCCTCTCTCCATTGATACCCCCAGCTCCAGCCCTCTTTCACAGCCAGCCTTTCCTTGAAAGTGTGCTCTATGTCTTCTGTTCTCTCTCTTCCCACTCATGCCTCACCCCACCTCACTATGGATTTTCCCCATCCCTCCATCTCAGCATCTAGGGACCTCCTGTCATGAAACCCAGTGGTCACGTTTGATATGACCACTTAGGTGTCTTAATTAACCCATCAGCAGTGTTCTGTACTTCTGAGTGCTCTCTCTTGACATATCCTCGTCCTTCAGCTTGTCGTTCTCCCAGACCACACCTCAGCTCTCCGCCTGTTTAGTGAATAACACTGACACACAGAAGCTTGAAGCCTTGTTGTCACCTTGGACATTCCCCACAGCCCCTCCATATATATCCAGTTCGTGGCCTCCCAGCCTGTTGATTTTAGCTTTTGTGTCCCTTCATTTCTCTTCATCTTCCCCACACCATCCAGGACACCATCATTGCCTTTGCTGTAGCCCAGGGAGTCTTTTCAAAAATTAAAAGTGATCACTCAAATGCACCTCTTTTGCTTAAAATCCTTCAGTGGCTTCCCAGTGCCTTCCTGTGGCCTTGAGAGGTGCAGCATAATCTGTCTCCACATGGGGACCCTTCCCTTCTGAACTTCTTCAGTTCTTCCTTAGGGCAACCAACTTCACTCTCCAAACTAGATCATTAAGCTACAGCTATAAGCCTGGGCAAGCAGGTGCCTGGGCGGCTCAATCGGTTAAGTATCTGCCTTCGCTCAGGTCATGATACTGGAGTCCTGGGATCCAGCCCCACATCGGGCTCCCTGCACAGTGGGGAGTCTACTTCTACCTCTGCCCCTCCTCATGACTCATGTTCTCTCTCTCTCTCTCAAAAACAAATAAAATCTTTAAGAAAAAAAAAAAGACTGGGAAGGCATTTCTGATTCAAAATGACAGATCTGTGGGGCACCTGAGTGGATCAGTCAGTTAAGCATCTGCCTTCTTCAGCTCAGGTCGTGATCTCAGGGTCCTGGGATTGAGCCCCGCATCAGGCTCCCTGCTCAGCTGAGAGTCTGCTTGAAATTCTTGCTCTCCCTCTGCCTCTCCCCCTCACCAGGCATGCTCTCTGTCTCTCAAATAAATAAATAAAATCTTTAAAAAAAAAGGGATTCCTTGAAATGTACTTTCTTCTGAAGAATACTTTTTTTTTAATCAATGTTATGCATGTTAATAATTTAAAGTCAGTTCCTTAAGGCTTATACTAAAAAAATCATTGTCCCTTGTCCCATCTCCCTCTGTCCCCAATTCCTACTCCCTAACTATAGTCACTTTGAACTCCCTGCTGTCTTTGTGGTATTTGCTCTTATATTTAAAATAATGGATTTGCATAGCCCTGTCTCCATTTTTCAGTTTTAGATATTACTTTCCAGAATAAATCAACAGACAAGTATGTAGTTCTCTTAAACCCCTGTACACCCTCCACCCATATCCTCCTAATGCAGTTTCTACATAATTTGTGGTTAGATCACTACTGATTGGTATAGCTATGTAAAGATAATTCATATTTGAACCAAAGTATGCGATATAATTGTATTACCTGTCTTATAGTACTTTCTATTTTCCTGAAAATAATAAATATTTTTTATTATTTATAAAATAAATTTTATATTTATTATATAAATATAATCAAATATATATATATATAAATAATTGACTGACAGACTGACAGTCACTTTACCATGGACCTGTCACTTAGGCTGACACTCCATGTGGAGTAGAAAGTATCTCCATATGTTCCCATGCAGCAGCAGCAGATCACACATCAGTGTCACCTTTTTCTTGGAGCCATCTTGTCGGCTCTGACCTTTCTAGTTGTTCTCTGGCCCGCTGTACAGTTCCTATTCTTCTTGTTCCTTGTTTCGGACCCCAATTGCAGTAGAGCACATCCTGTTAAACTTCCTAAATATAAGAGAAAGAAACCTTGAGACCCTGCATGTGATCTTGCCTTTAGTCTCCCCTCACATTTGCCTAATAGCTGGAGAAAGCATTCTAGCTGGAAATTACTTTTCCTCAGGATTTTGAAAGCATTGTTCTATTGTCTTTGGCACCCAGTGTTTCTGTGGAGAGGTCCAATTCTGACAGTGATCTGAATCTCAATTCTTTGTCTATGCATGTTGTTCCCATCTCCTTTTGGAAGCTTTTTCTCCAGTGTTTTGAAATACCATGGTTTCGGGGCGCCTGGGTGGCTCAGTGGGTTAAAGCCTCTGCCTTCGGCTCAGGTCACAGTCTCAGGGTCCTGGGATTGAGCCCCGCATCAGGCTGTCTGCTCAGTGGGGAGCCTGCTTCCCCCTCTCTCTCTGCCTGCCTATCTGCCTACTTGTGATCTCTCTCTCTGTGTGTCAAATAAATAAATAAAATCTTTAAAAAAAAAAAAAAAGAAAGAAAGAAATACCATGATTTCAGGAACTTAATGTGGCTCTTTTTCTTGCATCTTGTTGAGCATGCAGTAGCTACTCCAGATCTGTGAACCTGTACCCTTTTTCTCTTCCCTCCTATAAAACAGATGTGGAACCTCTATCCTCACATGTGTCTAGTATGGTCCTGAAAAGCTCATTGGAAGCTGTGTGCATGGTCAGAGGACTCTGATCATCTGGTTGCTGTCACTACAGAATAAGTAACAGAGCCACTTGGTGTGGGAAACTCCTGGCTGTTACTATCTTTTGGGCTGGTTGTTTTCACGTAAATGGGATCTCTCAATTTCCTGCCTGGGAGATAGGAGCCTGGCTGCCAGCATTCACAGAACCAACTTGAGCAAAAGAGAATCTCTTAGGGATTTTCCATGAGTCCTCCCTTTTGAAGCCCCCCCTGCACCACTTACATCATCTGCGGCAAGGCCAGTGATGCCTGAGCCTGTGGGGAGCTCTGCGGTAGCCATTCGTCTGTTCTAGACTTTTCCTGTTGTCACAATCTGCGTTTCCTAGTTACCAGTTTGCCAGCTACTTTCCAAGTTTCCGATTTTTTTTATCATTTTCATCTCTTCTTTGTTCTTATGTATTTATTCCATTATTGTTGTTTTAATTTTAGTGGGATTTCAGGAGGGAGCAGTAGGGTGTCTGTGTGTGTGAGCTGTGTTTAACAGAGTATCAACACGCTCTTTGTTCTTTAGGAATAGATCTGTGAGGTCACAGCTATACCAGGAACTGAATAACAAAAGAAAACAGTGGCTCTGCCCTCCCTACATCTGCAAAAACACATGAAGGCATCTGAGTTGGAGGCTAACTCTTATACTGTTTCTGTGCAATAGCATAAGCCTCTCGAAACACTTGGTATTTTAGCTGTGTTCTTTGGTAACAGATTGGTCTCTTATAATATGGTGATGTGAACTATACTTTTTTTTTTAAGTAAACATCTTCATGTCTTAAAATGGTAAAAGAGGAGGATAGAGTAAAAGTAATAGTAGAAGATGAATAGCCCTTTCAGTTTTTTTTAATATAAATTTAATTAATCAGTGCTTTTTTTTCCCCTCCACTTTCTACTCATCATTCTTATGTTGTCTTATGTCTTTGATAAGTCACTATATGTACTGATATCCTTAGAATGATACTTAATAATCTTGTTCAGATAATTGAATATCATTAGAACTAATTCAGCCTTTTAGGTATTTTTTTGGTTTTGTGGTAAAGGAGAGAATTAAGGGTTAACCAGGCTTAATATTCAAATAATTTCCTCCTTTCTTGAGTGTCCTAGGCTAGTTAACTGAAGTTTTATACAGTCTTTTTAACAACACAAAGAACGCTTTTGTAGATGGTTTTATCATCTTAAGTAAATATTTTATTAGGATAAGAAAAAGCATTAAGTGTTTTTAAAAAAAATTAGTTTTCATATTGAATTATCCAAATGCTTGGGATTTAAACTAGTCACAGAATGGACAGTAGTTGATTTGTGGCCAGGAAGACAAAGCTATGAAATTCAAGTTGTCTGGGATCAGGAAAATCAAATAGAAGTGAGTTTTGGGTGTTTTCTTGTTCGTGCTAATATTTTAAAACCAACCCCTGGAAGTCTGAATTGTGTTCCGTGCAGTCTAGAAAGTCGGGGCAGGGGTCTGCTTAAAAGAACAAGATGAAAGCCAAACAGCACTTTCAGCTACCAGAGCACTGAAGAAGGTTTCATAGGTAGTGGTGCTTCTTCCTGAGCTCACTGCCAGTGAGAGCAAGAAACTGGTTTCAGAGAATTTGTAAGCAGAATCCAGGAAAACTTCTAAGTCAGGATTCAGAAACTTTAGGGAAAGCACATTTCACCTAAACCAAGGGGTAACTGAGGAGGAGTTTTCAGGGCCCTTCATAGGGAGAAGGAAGGATGAACTGGGAATTCAGACTAGAGATATTCTAACAATGTAAGTTAAAATGAGACACATGTAATTCTCATGTGTGTATGTCCTTATAGCAAAGAGCATTTCAGACTAAAGTGCCTTTTCACTTCAACATCTGGCAGTACTATCTTGCCCAGAATGGTATGGGGAAAGGAAATTAAAAAGACAAGGCCCTTGGCAACCCTGTATTTCAGAAAGAAACCTTGGGGCACCTGGGTGGCTCAGTTGGTTAAGTATCTGCCTTTGGCTCAGGTCATGATGCTGGGGTCCTGGGATCGAGCCCCACATCAGGCTCTCTGCTCAGCAGGAAGCCTGCTTCTACCACTCCCTCTATGTTCTCACTTCCCTTCTCAAATGAATAAATAAAAATCTTTTAAAAATTAATAAATAGGGGCACCTGGGTGGCCCAGTTGGTTAAGCAACTGCCTTTGACTCAGGTCATGATCTCAGGGTCCTGGGATGGAGCCCCGCATGGGGCTCCCTGCCCGATTGGGAGTCTGCTTCTCCCTCTGCCTCTGCCCCTGCCCCTCTCCCTGCTCATGCTCATGCTCTCTCTCTCTTTCTCTCAAATAAATAAATAAAAATCTTTTAAAAAAATTAATAAATAAACAAGCAAACCTTAATTCTTTGGTGGTAGAGGAATGTAATCAAGCAACTCTAAAGTGGTTGACAACATTTTCTCCAAGACATACTCAGAGTTCTATTTTATCAGCTCTCTGAATCACTTGAAAATGCTATCAATTCTGTACCCTGAGCTAGTTAAGCCTGGGATTGAAAACCATCAATCTTGAAAATTTGCATGCTTAAATTTTCCCTTAGAGCCCAACAGGCCAATTTTACCTCTAGTAGTTTCTGAGTTATGATAGAGACACCATATTTCTCATTTAAATGTAATACAGCAACACACTAAATTATTTACCTGGAAGCTCCTGAACTACTTAACCCTTTATTTGACCTATGAATCTAACTTTCAGTTTGACTCTATAAGATATATATCTGCCTTCTAAGCTTCTGTAAAACATGCCAAGGTAGAGATTTAATTACACTCTGTTTGTCTTTTTAAAAATAAAAATCAATATATTTTCTGTTTCAGGGCATTTGATGTAGAATTACTTTACATAGCACAGTTCTTTAAAATTCCAATAGCAGAAATTGCTGTCAACTGGACTGAAATTGAAGGTGAGTATATTGTCCATGTTACAGCTGATCTTAAGTGGGGGTGAGGGTAGGCAACAATACAGTTGTCCAGTATTGTTAGCTAGCTGCCCCCAACAGGGCCTAGTCAGCTGACCTGAGAGGGGCAGGTACAGAGACCGTTCTCCTCCTAATCCCCTCCGCCCTCCAGATGGCTTACTGCCTTCCCTCTCCCTGCAGTCTCTTCCTGGGGTCTTCAGTAGGCCTACTACCCAGCACAGGACATTCAGTAAAACTTCTGCAGTAGACAGGATCATGGCAATCGGAGGTTAGAAGCAAGGTTGAGAAGTCTTTTTGAGATAAATTTTGTCTGCATCACCTTTTATTTAATATTGTCTTATTTTATTACTCAGCCAGTGTTGAGTACCTACTAAGGAATTACAGTTGTTTTTACTCCAAATGGCCATACTCCAATCAGAGCCAGTCTTTAACTGGTATCTGTACATATATCCAAAAAAATGTGAAAATCTCTAGGATCTCATCTCTCATAATGAGAAATCTATCACAATTCTTAATAATTCCTGTTTGAAAAAGCTCAGATTGCTTATAATTTGTAGAATTTAAAATATATTCTAGTTTTCTCTTTTGCTTATCTTAGAGTGCTCCAAAGTTAATTCACAGTGTGGAAGCAGTTAACAATCACCTAGAGACTTTCAGAGTCACCCCTCCCCTGCTGAGCATGGCCTCCTTAGAAAGTCATTATTGTGATATGCCACTATTGCTCTGTAACCGTGGATGTTTAGAGACGGGAGAAGGTCTGCGGATCATACAAACTATAGTCTAGAACAAATTTAGACTTCTTGGAGTCTTGCTGAATCAAAGTTAACTTAGAAAAATGTAACTACTCTTCCATAGTAGCAGCCTGGATCAAAGGGGATTGAGAAACCAGTAAAAGATTGCTCAGATTTTTAAGGATCTGCTGGGTTGATCTGTTGATCTGCTCAGCATAGACTCTTTGGGAAGTTGAAGTGGGAAAAAGTAAAAAATGTGTTTCATATTTACATCATTTGCTCACATGCATTTCAGAGATACTTGTGTATTACTTTTCATTAATGAGCACTCAATAAGCAGTTTCATATTAGTCATTCCCAGAATCCTTGGCCATATACCCTCAGTCCTTATAATAGGGCCATCTGAAATCTCCACAATTTAGATCCTTCCCAGTTTCATTTAACTTCCAAGATGTTTTTGTTGTTATTAGAGAAACCACTAAATTCAGCTTTGAAGATGTTTAATTCTTTTGTAAATGATTCAAATAAAATTAAGGTGGATGTGTTAATTAACTTGACAGTGGTAATTATTTTACAGTATGTGTATATAAATATATACGTGTGTATATGTATATATCAAATACACACATTCTGCACTTTAAATATATTTCAATTTTATTTGTCAGTTATATCTCAATAAAGTTGGGAGGGGGGAGAAAGAAGAAGAGGAAAAAGCTAGAGTATTTGGACTTAAATCTAGAAAATTGTCAGTGATTAGTATTTTGATATTGGCCATGACTCATTACCCTCCAGCACTCCAGTTACCCTGACCTGCAGTCTTCTCTTGACTTAATAAAAAAAACAAAAAAAGAAAAAACAATAGTTCCACAGGATAAAATCAAGGCATACAAGCTTTTAAAACATGCTTCAGGAGGCAGATCTCCTGTGGTCAGCTGGGCTTGGCACACTGCCATTTGGCAACCACCGGACAAGAAGATGTCCTAGCTAAAATCATATTTGTTTTAGCTGATTGAGAGTCTTTGGTAGAATTAGAATAAAAATTGGGTTTTTGTCTTAGATTTCTTATCCCAGATTATATTATGTGTGGAAATGTACCTGCTTCTCTACAGTATATCAGACTAAAAAGTAGCTTGTAAAACATGAAAATTTGTCCTAAAAAATCATTCTTAAATGTACAGATGGAATTAAATATATACATATATACATAAATACATGCATACATAATGTTAAAAAAAAAGGTGACTAGAAGGTCACAAATGTCATGTAGATGAACTTCTAAAATATAATTTTAAACTGATATATTTTCTCCAGAGTTTACTTAATTCATTTATAATTATTTTTAAATCACAGGTTCTAAATTAGTTCCATTTTGGAGCTGGCTACAAATGGGCAAGGACCTACTTTTTATACGACTTCGATATTTAACTGGTGCCTGGAGGCTTGAACAAACCAAGAAGATGAACTAGGTTATTTGCCATCTTTGTATTCTTATGTATCAGTGTCACACATTTCATTTGAAATTAAAATTTTAAATAAACCTGGAATAAACCTATGCCATTGTCTGCCTTTTGGTAATTTTAAAGAATTAACTGCTGTAACTAAAAATGCTTGTACCCCTTTTGAACCAAAAAAATTAAAGGTATTGTAACAAAGTCAGATTTTCTTTTGCTTTGGCAATTTTGTTTATTTAGATCAATTATCATTATGATTCTGAGAAATGCAACTTTTAAACAGAAGAGAGACTCAATTATTCTTACTCTGAAGTACCTGCATAATTCTCATGAACTTAACTGAATATAAACCATGATCATGTATCTGTGCTCAGAGGTTTAACAATGGATTTAGCATATGTTTAAATATATATAAATTTATCAGTATTAAGTCCATATTTTAACTTCTTAAACTTTAGGAAATTACATGTTAAGGAAATGATACGGGTTTTGTCACAAAGGCATCCACTTCCTTATATAGTCTTATTTCTCTCCTTCCCAATTTTACTGACACATGCACTTATTCTCTTACCTCCAGGCAACACCTTGCTGTTGACTTCATGTTATTAGAAACTGGAAATTCCTTATAAAAGAGAAAGTTCTGGAGGTGCCTCGCTG
>CM053605.1:110766195-110782757 GCA_028646535.1 Procyon lotor | reverse complement strand
TTCCTTTCCCCTTTAAGTGCTGATAGATTTGGGACTAAATCCCTTTGGTTCAGCCTTGTCCTCTGAGTTCCAAATCCTGTACGTAACTGCCTACTGAATTCCACTTTGATACAGTGCTTTTCCTGACCCTCTACCCACCTTATCACCTCACACCCGGTATATCCAAAATATCCAAAATACATCTATCTGACGCCCAACTTCAGTTCCTTCTGAATTTGTTAGCGAATGATATACCATCACCCATGTGCCCAAGTAATCTGGACTCATCCTAATCTCTGAATCTCAATAGTCAAGATTTTTTTATATTCTATTTTTTTTTACTTTTTCATATAAATTACAAGTTACCAAATCAAGTTATAAAAAAAAAATACTATTGGGAATTTGGTCAAAATGGCATGACATGTACAGATTGATTTGGAGAGAACTGAAATCCTAACACTATTGAGTATATAAATTCATGAACATGATATAACTCTAATTTTTTTCTGCAGTGTTATACAGTTTTCATCAGAGTTCTTGCTCATTTTTTAAAAAAATTTATTCTTAAGTGTTTTATGGTTTTTGATGGTATTGTAAATGCTTTTACTTCTTTCGTTTTCCACTTGTTTGCTGCTAGTAAATAGGAATACAGTTGTTATTGTATGTTTGCCTTTTATCCTGCCACTTGCTAAATTTGCTAGTTTCTTTTTTTTATAGATTCTGTAGGGTTTCCTTTGTTATTATTTCTGTTTTCTGTGAATAGAAACAGTTTTACATCTTCTTTCCTAAGCTTTATGCCTGTTTTTTTTTCCCCTTGCTTTGTTGTACTAACTAGTACTATGATGAATAGAAGTGGTGAGAGTGGATTTTCTTGCTTTGTTTCCAGTCTTAATGGAAAGTAACCATGTTTCACCACTGATTCTGATAGTAGTTTTAGGCTTTTGTAGTTGTCCTTTAAAGATTATGGAAATTTCCTTTATTTTTAGTTTCCTGGGTGTTAATAATATTTTGAAACTCACGAATGAGTAGTGACTTTTGCCAAATGCTTTTTCAGCATTTATTAAGATGATAATATGGCAGGAGGCCTGGGTGGCGCAGTTGATTAAATCTCTCTTGGTTTCTGGTCAGGCCCTGATCTTGGGGGCTTGGAACCAAACCCCACATTGGGCTCTGTGCTCAGCAGGAGTCAGCTTAAGTTTTTCTCTCCGTCTCCCTCTGCCCTTATCCACTGCATATGCGTGCTCTATCTCTCTCTCTAAAATAAATAATCTTTTTAAAAAAATGATAATATGGCATTTTTCCTTTATTCTGTTCATATGGTGAAGCAGTTGATTTATTTTCAAATGTGATACCAATCTTGCATTTCCTGTGTTAGATACCACTTGTTCATGAGGTGTTAAACTTTTTAATACTGCTGGATGTGATTTGCTTATATTTTGTTAAGGATATTCACATCTCTGTTCCTGAGTGATATTTGTTTGTGTTTTCCTATGATAGCCTAATGAGATTTTTGTTTCAGGATTATGCTGGTCTTATAATATGAGTTGGGAAGTTTCCCTCCTTTTCAGTACTCTGAAAAATTTGTCTATTATTTCTTCTTTAAATGTTTGATAGAATTTGTCAGTGAAGGCATTTAAGCTTGGTGATCTCTTCCAGGGAAAGTTTTTAGCTGTGAATTCAATTTCTTTAATAGATATGAGGCACTTCAAAATTTCAACTTCTTTCTCTGTAGATCAAAAAGTAACTATGTTATATACATCTGTGTAAACCACACCTTTATTAAAACATAGGACATTTCCATCACCCCTGAATGTTCCAAGTAATGAACTTCAGGTATATAAGTCTTTGTAATTCAGGCTCTGCATGAATTAAGCAACTATAACTGAAAATGCAAATGTAATATGACTCTTTTACCAACCACATGTTAGCTTTATTTCATTAACATTTATAAAGAAGTGGGGAAAAAATAGAACTTAAAAAATAGATGTTCTTCTGGTGTATCAAAACAGGTTATCAAATTCTGCATTTTTTTTACAGGTAAACAGTTTTTATTGTAACATTATTTAAAACAAAGATAAGTGGGAAGTAATCTAAAAACCAAAACTGTGAAGCAATTGCAGTAGAACCAGGTACAGGCATACAGTATACATCTGTTAGCATCAAAAACATGTGATAAGTTTTATTATATATTGTTATTATTTTATTTTGTTTATCTGTGCATTTAAGTTTTTCATTTAATTTCTAATTAGTTAACATATAGTGTAATACTGGTTTTCGGAGTAGAATTTAGTGATTCATCACTTCCATATAACACCAAGTGCTCATCACAAGTGTCCTCCTTAATGCCCATCCCCCATCTGGCCCATCCCCATTCACCACCCCTCCAGCAATCCTCAGTTTGTTCTCCATAGTGAAGTCAGATTTATTTTAGAATTTCCTCTCAGGATATCCCACATTCCTTAAGTTGATGCCAGTTTTAAAACAGACAGACACGAATATATTTTAGATTTATTGCACTGTAGTGGACTGACTTGATGACAGATGGGGCTTAAACTAAAATGGCTTTGTCATAAGATAGAGTACTATGCAGCAATTAAAAAGAATGAAGTACATTTATATAAGACTAACATGGAAAATACCCTCAAGCAAATTGCAGAATGATTAAATATTTTTGAAAATTCAAACTCATGCTATATTTTTTGTAAGTACCTATCTATGGACGAGTATGCAGAGTAAAATACCTAAAAATAAGTTCAAACTTGTAACAGTAGTCATATCATTCAGAAGCACATGAAGATTTGGGAATTGTAGTTGATGATCAGATGAAATTTAACTAAAAGAACATTTATGTATGTTTTAATTTTTGTAAGAGTAGTAGCTTGATATAAAACTTAAGTAAATAGAACTGTAAAGTGACTTGACTGACTTACATATGACTAGAGGCAAAATGCATCCAGGTTTTGTTTTTGTTTTTGTTTTAGCAATTACTCCGAAACGCCAGAAAGCCAGCTTATAAAATCTGTACAGGGAGTGCTCTAAATCTTGTGCCAAATTATGGCACAAGAGAGTATTGCAAATGAAGTAAAAATGCAACTTAGAATTAAAATTAAAAGTCAAATATTACTCTACCAAAAAACTTTAGAAACCAAAATATTGAATAGTATGAAATGCTTATATCATTCTTTGAAATAGGCAGACTATGAGACATATCTATAAACAAATGCTCTTTTAAAATATGTTTATAAAAAAGATTTAAAAATTCACAAAAATGTTAAAAATGATTATTATTTCTGTATGGATGAACAGTGGTTGTTTGAGCTTTCTTTTTCCATTTTCAGGTTTTGTTTTTTTTTTTTTGTTTTATGAACACAAATTGTTTTTTAAATCAAGGAGAAAAAAGCTGCCTTTCTATTCCAATTAAGAAAGGAAGGGAGAAAGAAAAGAAGGAAAGGCTAGACAGGACAGAGACGGTAAGGGTAGATAGGAAATTCTTAGCATTTGCAAACTCGCTACACAGAATCCTGGTGCATTTTTAAATGAGAATGTTAGCAGCGTGGGTGCTTGGGTGGCTCAGTCATTAAGCATCTGCCTTCAGCTCAGGTCATGATCTCAGGGTCCTGGGATCAAGCGCTACATTGGGCTGGGGCTGCCTGCTCAGTAGGAAGCCTACTTCTCCCTCACCCTCTCCCCCTGCTTGTGTTCCCTCTGTCACTGTCTCTCTGTCAAATAGAGGAATAAAAACTTAAAAAAAAAAAAAAACTGACGGTGTTAGTAGAGATGTGTGTTAGAAACCTGGTGATTTATAGAAGAGGTTTGGGAGGGATGGAGGGAAGTGAGAGGGATGGAGAGGAAGAGATGGTTTTGAAAGATGTTTAGAAAGTAAACAGTTGGGGCACCTGGGTGGCTCAGTCGTTAAGTGACTGCTTTTGGCGCAGGTCATGATCCCAGGGTCCTGGGATCGAGCCCCACATGGGGCTCCCTGCTTGACGGGAAGCCTGCTTCTCCCTCTCCCACTCCCTGTGCTTGTGTTCCGTCTCTCTCTGTCAAATAAATAAAATCTTAAAAAAAAAAAAGAAAGAAAGTAAACAGTCCACAGGATTGGTAAGAGAGTGGGTAGGATTGGAACAAGAGAGTAAGGGAGAGGTCAGTTTTCTTTTTATATTTGTCAGTTTAAAACCAAGTCATTTCAAATCTATTTTGTAACTGCATTACTCTTTGATGTAGGTAGAACTGTGATTCTTCTTCCTGTGACAAAAACTCATGTCTAAGCCCTTTGGCTTTTGCCAAGGTGGTTCAAAATAACACTAAATCACAGAGTTTTAAGCTGCCCAGGAAAATGCTATTTCTTTCAAGTGGATTAATATCTCAGTACAGAAACCATGATCCACATCCATCTATTATCTCCAGCCTAAACAACTGCCTTGGGGTAACTTAGAAAACAAATAACTAAATAAAACATTAAATTTTCTATGCTTAGATTTCACATCTTTTTTTTTTTTTTTAAGATTTATTTATTTATTTATTTTATTTATTTGACAGAGAGAGAGATCACAAGTAGGCAGAGAGGCAGGCAGAGAGAGCAGGAAGCAGGCTCCCCATTGAGCAGAGAGCCCGATGCGGGGCTCGATCCCAGGACCCTCAGATCATGACCTGAGCTGAAGGCAGAGGCTTTAACCCACTGAGCCACCCAGGTGCCCCCAGATTACATATCTTAATATGCAGCCATTAACAGACCAAGTCCCCTTTCTCTGATTATTTAAATCTACAGTAAATATATCTTTGTCTGAAATTCCATTTCATTTTCATTCAATACTAATCTAAATCTATTTTTTAAAGATTTTGTGATTATTGAGCGGAATTATGATTTATGTTAAACCAGGGGTGATTTTTGCCTCAACAGGGTGATTTTTGCCCCCCAGGGGACACCTGACAACATCTGAAGACCTTTTTGGCTGTCACAGGTTGCATGGGGTGAGCTCCTGACATGCAGCGGACAGAGGCTTTCCTGCCAGACTGGACAGCCCCCCACACAAATCGTTAAAATCCAAGGGAGAAAATGCAATAGTCTGAGATTGAGAAACTTGTGTTAGACCCTTGGGGAACTTAGTAAGGCATAGATCCAGATAATTACAGTATTGTTTATGTGTTGTTTATAGTAGAGAAATAGTTGGTCTCTATGGATGGAGAGCATTAGGACTCATTAGAAAAAGAATGACCAGGAGAACTGAGGAAGACGTAGATTTGAAGACGTAAGGTTGATGGAGTGGTAGAGGGATCAGCTGGTTACTCTGACCTAAGGCCAACAAGTGCTGGCTGGAACTGACTGTGGGAGATGGGGAGGGCGGCAGCTAGGCCGTTTGGGGTCCCTCACCACCAGATCACGCACAGAAAGCTGATAACCATCATTGCTGCGAATGTGAGAGAGAGTGGTGTAAAGGAACTGATCATAAATCACAGCCAAGGAGTATTCTTGGGCTGTTAAATGTATTGGCAAGGGCTTAGATTACTGCCATCTTCTTATTTCGGACACCTAACCAGCTGAACCACCCAGGCGCCCCTCACTGCCATCTTTTAATGGGTTGGCTCAGGATTTCTAGGGAGACTTCACATGGAGGTGAAAGGGATCACAGCCTCGGAGGAGGTGAAGTTCTCTGCCAGGACCGGAATCAGTGTGAGGCCACGAGGGTTGTGGGGCAAACGGGAAGTATGAGTTATGGTAGGGATCACATTCACGTAGGGAATCAGGAAGACTCTGTGGGTGGGACTGAACTTTGAAGATGGAAGATTGAGGTTAGGAAGTATAAAAAGTGAGAATGAGGACGGAGGGCCAGGAAGGGCTAATAATCCATAACAAATAATTAATTCTTAGATGCTCACTCAGTGTTCCATGGGTGTCTTGTCAGTTTATAACTTGTGTTCAGTGGATGCTTAAGAGTTGCTTATTCTTAATCTTTTTATTCATTGTTCTGAGGCTCTTCTGATTATAGATTAGGATTTTTTTCATAATCTTTGATTGGACTTTGGCTCTTAAATTTTGATCTGGTAAGAAATATTGCTAATTAACAAGAGGGACCATGTTATACATGTCCTCTGATACTTTGTTTTAAATTAAATATTTATTTATGTAATAGTTAATACTTTCTTTTTTAAATTTTTTTTTAAGATTTTATTTATTTGTGAGAGAGAATGAGAGAGAGATCGAGAGCATGAGGCAGGAGGAGGGTCAGAGGGAGAAGCAGGCTCCCCGCTAAGCAGGGAGCCTGATGCGGTACTTGATCCTGGGACGCCAGGATCTTGACCTGAGCTGAAGGCAGTTGCTTAACCAATTGAGCCACCCAGGGACCCTAGTCGATACTTTCAAAAGAATATGTGATGCATGTATAAAAATTATGAACATTATAATAATATGATATTTAATAATAGAAGATTCAACACCACTAATGGTACATCTTCTGTTGTGCTGCTCCTTTGCCTCAAGTATTAGTATCTTGAATTTTGTTTTCACTGCTCTGATGGTTTAACTATAATTTATTCACATATACATGTAGCTCCGGATATTTTTTTTTAAACTTTTGAAAGATGATTCCATACTCTGTGTAGTCTTCTAGGCTCTACTTTTCTTTCTAAATTTAACATAATTTTCTAAGATTAATCCTTGTGCATATAGTTAATATACTTTTATTACTATATAATATTCCACTGTGAGATTTTATATATCCATGCTTTAGTTGATGGACGTTTGGGTTGTTTCTGCATTTTTGCTACTTTGAATAATGCTGCTGTGAATATTATAGTATGTACAATAGTGTCATCAGGATAGTGACTTTCAAATGGTTTTGTTAACTATAACCCAACAAGACATACACATCAATATCTCTCTCTATATATAACCCAACAGGATATACACGTCAATCTCTCTCTCTCTCTCTCTATGTATCTATCACTTTAAAAACTTTAAGAAGATATATTTTCCTCAGTCACTCTGATAAAATCCAGCCTATTTTTAAAAATGCTCATAGAGATCCAATAAACTCAATAAGTAAATAAATTTCGTTAATCATTTCTCTCTGAGAATTGAAAACCAGTCTAGGGTATATATATATATACTGGGCTGTGAAATTTGCTAGATCTTATGATATTAAAAATTCAACTTTAAAAAATGATGGCAGATTGTTCCCAAAATGCATACTCCACCTATTGCTACCAACTTTGGTTAATCACGTGCTTAGCAACCCTTGACATTTCAGACAAAATTGGGTTTTTGGCAAGAAGTCTATTAACTTGGTAAACCAAATGAGGATATATTAATTATTTTTATATATGTTCTAATTTTAAAACTAAAAATTTCTTGCTGAATGAAGTGCTGGGACTTCTAGAAGACTAGAGAATACTGAATCATCCTATACTTTGTTGAGCGTTTGCCTAAAGGATGTCTTCACATTTTCTTAGCTGAAAAATATATCTTCCTTGTTACTCTCTTCCCTTCACTGCTTAAGTATGCAACTGAGAAATCAGTTGTGGCCTTGTCCTTGATTATTTTATGGTTAAGCATCACTGAAAAATTATCTGCTAAGTAAATGTTAAACATACTGAGAAAATAGCTATGTTGTCCTTGAGTAGTATGACACATTTCATTCTAAAAAGACTGAAATTTTTATGGATTTTTTTGATTTTATTTATTAAAAATAATAAAATTATAAATTTTATTGATGTCAATTTTAAAGCTCAAAGGATTGGTTAAACAGGCTGTTCAATGAAAAGTTTTGGTTCAGTTTTGTCAAAATGTGGTCTTATAGTCCCAGCCTTAAATCTAAGCTGCATTAGTAGGAACTTTACTTAGCTGGTTTGTAGGCCTTGCCGTCATTTTGAGGTGGAGAATGTCTTTCCTGGTATTTTCTTTACACTTGCTAAGGTCGTGCTTCTGTATACTGGTGTATCTCCTCCTGGCTTTTGCTGTGTTTATGATTCCTTAGCATGTAAACATCTACTTGTTAGTCTAGAGGCAGTAACTGAATCTACATAGGAAGAATTTTTGCTCTGCACAATGATTAACTTCATTATTCACGGCTATCCTCTTTGTTTATGGGTGCTCAACCGCACTTGTCTTAGGCTCCAACTGCCCTACAGCTTAATCTTTCAAGTCAGTGGTACAACCAAGCTTAGTCGCCCAGTAATGCCATTTTGTATATATTTCAAGAAAATTGTCATCATTGTCGGCAAAAATTTTTGCAGTGTGGTCTTACACTCTGTCATTCTTTTGGATGTGTGTTTTTCTGCTTGAGGATATACAGAGCTCATTACCATGGATGAGCTTAATTTTCTCCAGCACAGATTAATTTTTTTGTTTTGTGTTTAGTTTCTGGAATCCTTTCTCAACAGTGACAATCCACCGTGTACATCTAAAGAAGCACTTGCCCGCACAGTGGGAAAGTAGCAGTTAACACATGTGATGTGGAGTGGAAGGAGTAGATGAATTTCCCTGCAGAAATACTAGGACTCTAGTTGGTGTCATGTCCTCAGTTATACCATGTCTGCATTTACAGAGCATTCCCGCTCGAGAAAAATGCAACAAGTTGGAGGAGCTCAAGTTCATGCCCTAGAGTCCATCTAGCTCTGGTCTAGGAAATAGGGAAACGGTCCTTTGAGTATCAGTTTCAATTGTGAGTCTCACTAGACCTGTACAATGAAGAAAACACATTGCTTCTGGGCTAGGCCAGAGTTTTAGACCCTCTATGATGAAATCACTCTGTTGCCACCTATGTTTAAAATAAAGATAAAAAAAAAACAGTGCCCTCCCATAAACCATTTAGTAAAGCCTAAAATAGCCCCACAAGTATCCTTTATTACATTTTTAGTACTCTAAATATTTTTTTAAGATTTTATTTATTTATTTGACAGAGAAGAGAGAGATCACAAGTAGGCAGAGAGTCAGGCAGAGAGAGAGGGGGAAGCAGGCTCCCTGCTGAGCAGAGAGCCCAATGTGGGGCTCGATTCCAGGACCCTGAGATCATGAACTGAGCCAAAGGCAGAGGCTTTAACCCACTGAGCCACCCAGGCGCCCCAGGACTCTAAATATTTTGAAGCAGTTTAATGGCATCGTATCCTGACTTAAATTCTTTTAATTCCTTAGGTAACGAAGATTTTTAATCTGGGAAGCTCCTGTGTGGTTTTAGCACACACACGACATAGCACCCAGTGCATGGTAGAGACTAAATCTAAAAACTTTGAGAATTACTTCAGGATGCCTTCACAGAGGATATTTTTAAGAGTTTTTTTTTTAGAAATAATTCATACTTTTTGTAGTGTGCCTAAGCACAAGGGAGGGTAGTAAAATGTTCTTGGTAAGTCATTCATTCTACTCTAGATTGGTATTTCTCAGAGGAGCAAAATGGGAAAGAGGAAACGTGAAAGGTCATTTGTTGTGTTTAAAATAATTATAGGCTGGAGTTAGGAAAGTTAGTAAGAAATTTTTTTTAGTATGCCTCATATTCATTACTCGTGTGTTGATGTATAAGAGACTCTGAATGAAAAATTGGGAAAATGAAAAAACAAAACAAAACGTGTTTCTGTCCTCTGTGTAATGTGGCTGTGATATACTATTCCTGCTGATCACATTCCCCCATATTTGGGCTGAACTGCATTTTCTGAGAGAAAGAGGAAGGGAGAAAAGGAGGGAAATGGTTGGGGAGGGGGAAGGAAAAAAAGGAGGGGGGCAAGAGCATATGAGAATGAATGTTTGTTGAAGGGAAGCTCATATCTGTTGTTCCCAAACACTCCTCAGGGTTAAAAAATAACGTCCAAGCTGTCCCGAGATGACTTTACAACAATGAGAAGGTGGAAATATACCTCATTACCTACAACACTGATTTTAAATCATCTACTTTTTTTTAAAAAAGGGAAATATCCCTTTTTCAGATTTGAGCTGAGCTAGTCTACATGGATATTATCTGATATTTAGAATAGTATAGCTTATCTGTTTTCTGAAGGACATACTGGGAACATTTTAAAAAAGGGGGGGCTTATTGACTAAATCAGTAAAATAATACTGTAATGCTTACAAAAAAGCTTGGAAGAGTTACAAAATTCATAAAGTTTTAAGGTTTGGTGTTTTGATGGGCAGAGAGTTTTACTGATTTGTTCCACACTTTGCTAACAAGAGTATTCTTCAGTGCCCAATGAAACACTTAGATAAGGTGGGCAGAATATGTTTTTAAAATTAAAAATATATTTTAGAAGTAGGACAGTAAACTGAGTTCTCTTAATTCTACAATAGAGTGCAGATTGTTTCTGACTAAAAAATTAGATCTGTTTAGAAGTAAACGTTGTGAGGTTTAGCAGTTAACTCTAGGAACTGCAACCTAAAGAACTTGGTAAATATGTGTGAAATGAAAGGATATTTATTTCTGAAGAAGCTGTATATGGATCAGATTTTTCCAAATTGACTAATACTTTTACATTTATTATGATTCATTTTGTCAGACCAGTAGTCTTTTTCAAATTTATATTTGTGGTAAACCCGGATTTTCATGGGTCAGGATTGCTTGGAGTAAGGATACCTCTAAGATGCCTTGTATTACTTTAAGATCTGGTTTCTTCTTTCTGAGGTTGCTAAGGGACAGAAAGTTTGATTTTTTTTTTTTTTTAAGAGCAGCGGTTATTCGCCAGTATATAAACAATTCAGTAAAAATAGATTTCTAAGGATCTTCAATTCGTAATTGATAAATCATTCATGCTGAAATAGTTGGCCTTGATTCTTATTCTCCTTGAGAATGTGGAATGTTTTATAAACACATTAAGAGTTACAAATATAGAGAGAAGAAAGAATTGCACTGTCAGTAATGCAATGATACACATTCGTGCCTAGTGAGTTTTTAATCAGGGTACTCTAATGCAAATGATAAAGCGTGTTAGAATTGGGTATAAATTAAGAATAGGCTCTAAGTAACACGTAGTCTACATTGCAATCTGTTTGGGTCCTACTGTGAGTTAAAGGCTTACTTTGTTTTTATAATCCTGGTTCTGTGCTGAGTTCTGTCTTTGAGATTCAAGTTTTAGGACAAGCGAGACCCACTGAGCCACCCAGGCGCCCCTGGATTAATTCTTCTTAATCTGCAAAGATGCTGTTTAGAATCCCCATCTTAAAACAAAGCAACACTGTTGGGATCCACCTTCCTCTAATGAATGGATCATTTCTGTTTGTAATCAATAGTTGCTACCTACTTTAACTGGGAATGCAAGACTTATTTTGGGAGTGAAGGAAACATGGAACCACGACTTAGAGTGATAGCACACCACTTTCCAAACAGATATGGGAAATCCAGTCTTCTTGGAGTTTTAATAAGAGCATAACCAAAATATGTGAGTCCCTCCGAGAGACTCATGATATGCTTCAGAATGTATTGAGGCAGGGTGGGGAAAAAAATCAATCCTTATTAATAAAAAGCTCATACAGAAAAAAATTCAAGTATGAAAAATTAGAGCTAGAATAACAACGGGCAGAATACTTTCCGCTTTTCTGTAGTTCACTTCTGTTTTCTGTTGGGATTTTTCCGACTCTGGAGGTATTTTGCAGTTGACACAAAATGCAAAAAAGTACAGAAGTAACATGTCTTTCACTCGTCTTCCAGCCACCGGTAGTTCTTTCCCCAAAGCAACTGATGTCCGTTTCATGAATAATGAAAGTATTCGTCTCCAGCCCCTTCCTCTGAGCTGTGAAAGTGTTCAACAGACACCTGAGTTAATCACATCTTTCCGTGAGGAACAGAAATACTGTGTATCACCGTTTCAGAGTTTCTTCTGTCTTCCTGACTGCCAAGGGCTGATGAGTAGCACACACATCACACACAAAAAAACATTTGTCGGCGTTATTTTTTTCCCCACTGCCTACTTTAGTAGGAACATGACCAACTTATATTTCGAGAGTTTATTGTAGTGATATTTGTGCAACCTTTTTTTTTTTTTTTTTTTTAATTTTTATTTATTTGACAGAGAGAAACACAGCGAGAGAGGGAGCACAAGCAGAGGGAATGGTAGCGGGAGAAGCAGGCTTCCCGCAGAGCAGGGAGCCCGATGCGGGGCTCGATCCCAGGCCCCTGGGATCTGACCTGGGCCGAAGGCAGACGCTTAACGACTGAGCCACCCAGGCGCCCCATTTGTGCAACCTTTATAGATAAAATATCCAAGCATGCGCTTGGCTGTCCTACTTCTTTATCCAGCGCTCGTCACCTCCTTTTATCAAAAGGGGAGAGAGCCCAGTGGCTGGAGGAGCCGGGTTTCAGACTGAGCAATAAACAATGTTCATTTTCTAAGAGTAGGTCTCTTGTTTTCCTGAAGTGCTTTGGAGTAGGACCCTAGAAAGGCTTTGTTGTCAGTCATGCTGGCAGGAGTGTGCCTTTTGCTTTCTGTCCCATAATTCAGAACACTCGTGCCTTCCCACTCTCTCGGTACTCCTCCCCTTTTCCTTGCTCCTCCAGTCTCTCACCCCGCCCCTCCCAGTCTCACTCAGACTTCATCGGACATTAGAGTCTTTCAGAGGGAATACTCCCGTTCTTCCTGTGACCAGACGGATAGACCTGCCCTGTCCCCTTCCTCTTCGCTTCCATCCGTGGTCCCATTTCCTCTCTCTCTTCTGCGACACAGAAGGTCTCCTTTTTATGGATTAATTCTTCTTCTTCTTCTTCTTCTTCTTCTTCTTTTTTTAAAAGATTTTATTTATTTGTTTGACAGAGAGAGATCACAAGTAGGCAGAGAGGCAGGCAGAGAAAGGGGGGGAAGCAGGCTCCCTGCTGAGCAGAGAGGCCGATGTGGGGCTCGATCCCAGGACCCTGAGATCAAGACCCGAGCGGAAGGCAGAGGCTTTAACCCACTGAGCCACCCAGGTGCCCCTGGATTAATTCTTCTTAATCTGTAAGATGCTCTTTAGAATCCCCATCTTAAAACAAAACAAAGCAACACTGTTGGGATCCACCTTCCTCCACTGCTGCCAGCCCGTTAGAGCCTCCACAGTCCTTCACCCGAACTGTACGGCCTCTCCTAGTTGGTTTCCCTGCTTCCCCTCCCATCCCATTTGTTCTCCACGTGAGCCGCCATTGTGATCATTTAAGAATATGTTAGATCACTAAACTTACTTGTTTTTGCAATCCGTTCAAGGCTCCCCTTTGCACTTAAAATAAAACCCATTTTCCATACATTGTCTTCAAGATCCAGCACAGCTGCCTTTAGCCTCCAGCTGCCTCCTTGCCCACCCCTCCCTGGCCACACTGGCTTCCCTTCAGTTCCCCAAGGGCACCGAGTTCTACCTACACCTGGAGCTTTTGCCTGGAACTCTCACTCCACAGAATCTAGAGAGGCTGACACTTCCTTTTCCTCTGAGTTTAATTCTTACTTCTTCAGTGAAGTCTTCCGAGTGAGTCCAAGAAGGGCTCCCCCCCTGCTTTGCTCTATTCCAATACAATGTTTCTTCCGGCATAGTACTTTATGTCTTGTTAATATTTGCTTGTTTAATATTCAGACAAGACTCTCAGCTCTCAGTGAGCGCAAGGACCATGTCTGTTGTTTACCACTAGGCAGTGCCTGGCACAAAGTAAGCGTGGGTGGTAGGTGTTTTTCCTGAAATACACAAATGAGTAAATGCTGGCCAACAAATGAAGCTTGGCTGTGGTTTATTGTTTAGATATAGAGAACTGGTTCTTTCACAACAGAAAGCCAATCCTTCACTTGACCCGCATGTCCCTTTAGAGTCACGTTATTTTGGAGATTGAAGAGTCTTTTATCTTACCTTCCTATCGTACATGCCCCTCTGTCATCACCTCCAGTTTAGTACCGAGTTCACAACGAGCTTTGGGTCTGGGTCCCCTCTCGCTCCCAGTCTAAGCATGGCAGGGGAGATACCCATCGTTGCTTTCTTCCTGTCTTCTTTGGGCACTACAACTTACTAGTTGTGTAATCTTGGAGAAGTTACTTAATTTCAATGTGCCTCCGTTTGAAGTTACTTTATTTCAATGTGCCTCCGTTTTCTGAAATATAAAGTAGGGTTATAATAATCACAGGTAGCTGTTGCAGTGATCAGTGAGGAAATGCATGTGAAAACTTACCATGATAATACGACACGGGGCTCAGTCCCAGGACCTTGGGATCAGGAGCTGAGCCAAAGGCAGACGCTTCACTGACTGAGCCACCCAGTTGCCCCAAACATCTTTTTATGTGCTTGTTGGGCATGTATATCTTTTTTTGAGAAATCTCTATTCAAGTCCTTTGTTTTTTTAATCATGTTGTTTGGTTTTTTTGTTGTTGAGTTTTAAAAGCTCTTTATTCTGGCTATTAATCCTTTATTAGACATATGATTTCCAAAGATTTTCTCCCATTTTGTAGGTTGCCTTTTTATTCTGATGCACAAATTTTAGAATTTTCATGAAGTGCAGTCTATCTTTTTTTCTTTTGTTGCCTGTGCCTGTGGAGTCATGTTGAAGAAATTGTTGCCAAATCCGGTGTTGTAAAGTTTTTGCCCTATGTTTTCTTCTAAAAGTTGTTTACAGTTTTAAGTCTTATATTTAAGTAGTTGATCCATTTTTTGTTGATTTTTGTGTATGGTCTGAGAGAAGGTCCAGTTTAATTCTTTGCATGTCCTTTCCCATTGAATGGTCTTGGCACCCTTGTCCAAAATTATTTGACCATATATGCTTTGATTTATTCCCGGACTCTCTGTTCCATTCTTTTGCATGTGGATATTCTGTTTTTACAGCACCATTTGTTTGCAAGATTGTCCTTTCCCATTGAATGGTCTTGGCACCCTTGTTCAAAATTATTTGACCATATATGCATTGATTTATTCCCGGACTCTCTGTCCCATTCCATTGGTCAGTGCGTGTTTTTATGTCAGTACCACACATTTTGACTTCTGTAGCTCTGTAGTAAGTTTTGAAATCAGGAAGTGTGAGGCCTCCAGCTTTGTTCTTTTTTAAGATTATTCTGACTATTCAGGGTCCCTTTAGATTCCATATGAATTCTAGGATGAATTTTTCTATTTCTACAAAAAACTTTTTTGAGGTTTGGTCTGGATTACAATGAATTAGTAGATCACTTTACAAAGTATTGACATCTTGACAGTATGGAGCCTTCTAATCCATGAAGATGGGATATGTCTCCGTTTATTTATGTATTCTTTCATTTCTCTCAACAATGTTTTGTAGTTTTCGTTCGTACAAGTTTTCTACCTCCTTGGTTAATTCCTATATATTTTATTCTTTTTTTTCTTGAATTTCAAAACTTATCATGTTTTATTAAAAAACAAAGTAGAGGGGCGCCTGGGTGGCTCAGTCGTTAAGCGTCTGCCTTCGGCCCAGGTCATGGTCCCAGGGTTCTGGGATCGAGCCCCGCATCGGGCTCTCTGCTCTGCAGGAAGCCTGCTTCTCCCGCTACCACTCCCTCTGCTTGTGTTCCCTCTCTCGCTGTGTTTCTCTCTGTCAAATAAATAAAATCTTTAAAAAAAAAAAAAAAACAAAGTAGAACATTGAATGTGATATAATAGCATTTTACAAATACAAGGATCTTCCCTGCATGTTCAAAAGTAACATATTCTGTCTAGCCATACTAATACACAGGCTTCAGATTCTTCTAAATCCCACACGTGATATCTCTCTCCAGTCAGGCTGTGTGTGAAATCAAAGATTTCTTGGGGTCTATGCAATAATTATATTTAGATCAGGATTGAGAACACAAGGAATTCTTAAGAATATACATTCTCTTATGAGGAATCCATATCTTCGTCTGTGATGATGTTGTTGGAGATCTTCAGATGCTCACAGTTCTGCATTCTGCAGTGGTTATTCATGTACTCACTGAGCCAGGTCCTGGAGGGCCTGTTGGAGGGTGTTATACTCAGCCGTGATCCCCTCATGCCCATTGCCACATGAGAGACCAGTGGGCTGTGAGCACCAGGGGCACTAATGATGCTCTCCAGCCTCTCCTGAATCGAAGGCGGAAACCTGGCTTCACTGAATGTCATGGGGTCCAGGACTATCTTACTGTCAAACTCATTCATAGCCTCATTCAGCTCACTGATGCCCTGGTGGACTTTGGCTTCATCAGTGGGCCACGTAGCTTGAGCGGCTTTGGAGCACTGACCTCCTGGACCTTTATAAACACATAATCTCAACTGGCTCTTTGGCAGCAACATCTGGGTGGTGGAGAAACACTTGGGAGGCCATGTGCAGCATGGTGGTGGTCTTCTACTTTGGCTACCGACTCCTCCCAGCAGAGGAGGGTTCTGTTCCTTTGTCTTCTTGCTGCTACATGGTTAAATTTCTCCTTCTCTTTGCCCAACTCTTTAAAGGCGTTCACAGGGTATTTCTCATTTGCAGCATTTTTGACAGCTTCCAGGGCCTCCACCACCTGCTGCACAACATGTAGCTAATGGAAGAATACCTTCCTAATGATTTTGAAGAGGAAAGTCTTCGTCCTACTCTTGGAAATTCTGTAGACAACCAAGCACTTGGGAAGAATGGAAGCAACAGAGCAGACAAGATATGAGCAGCAGGTTTCTGGTGAGGGCTCTGAGGCCTCTAAATATTTTATTCTTTTTAGTA
>CM053605.1:110755639-110765695 GCA_028646535.1 Procyon lotor | reverse complement strand
AATTCAAGGTCTTCTCAAGTCTTCTCTGAGCCTGCTCCTTGCCTTAGATATGCGTAGTCACTTTCTACGCATTCTTTTCCCCATATATGCAGTTGCTTTTGAATATCCTAGCCTTTAATGTCTGTCTGGCTCCTGAAAGAAGAAAAAGAAAAAAGACAGGAGTGGGGGAAGGGTGTTGGCCCAATTTAAAAGCCCTGGACGTAACTTTAGCTAGAAGAGGCAAGACTTGTGCAGAAGTACAATTGTAGCAGCCACCCTCCCATTTGCAACTCTGTGATCAAAAGGTCAGAGCACAAATACCTGATGTTTGGAGGACAGGGTCCATTTTGCTTTCCCTGGCTTCTGCAAAGTGGGTACAAGGTGCTGCAGGAACATGCACAGCTGCCTGCGAAGGGTTGAGCGGGGGATTGGCCACTGCTACTGGGCTAAGAACTGCAACTGACCCAGATTAGCCACATTTGCCATCCAAATCTTCCCCTAGAAGCTGTAACCCTTCAACTGGTTCTGGAGTTCCAGAGTAGGTAAGTTATACAGATCCTGCTAGTGCAATAATCATCATCTAGATGGGGAGACAGATTTCTGTCTTCATAGTCCTCCATCTTTCTAAAACCCTTGATTCTAGTCTTTTTAAGGCTCTCTCCCATAGTCAACAATTGTCTTTAGTCTCTTCAGCTTGTTCCCTTCTCTCTCTTACCTTCTTCTTTCTTCTAATTCAGTGTTTTTTGTTTTTTTAATCTTTTGGAGGTCACAGGTTCTTTTAAGAATTTGCAGAAAAATACGTATGAATTGTCTCCCTGGAAAAATCCACATATGTACAATCACTCAAAATGAGCAGACAGTTCAGATGTCCAACAGATGACCTAAGTCCCATCATGGCTCTTTTGAATAGAGCCTCTATTATAAAGATGCATCTCTGTCATCTTCCTTTGGTACGTGGTCAGAAGATACTCTGTCCTGCAACAAGACATTAACTAGCAGACTGTGAACAGGAATTGCCCTCTCACAGATTTTTAGGAAAACTCTGAATACAGCTAGAAAAGCCTCTTTCCCAGAATATGAAATCATATCTTTTTCATGTTAACACAAGATGTGTTTATCCAATGACGCTAAACTGGTGCATGTATGGGGTGGTTATTTATATTTTACAATGCAAATTTGCAATTGTCACTCGTTTGAAAACATAGGGATGACAGACTAACTCAAGTGAGAACAAAGTCAAATTAATGAAATATATATCTAATGTAATTTTGTATGTGTATGTTTGTGAAGCCTGGTGTCTCTTCAGGTGTATAGAGTAGTAACACATTATGTATATATGACAATAAGGATAATAACAGCCAATTATTTTCTAGGTAGACATTTTTTTGGATCTGTTTTTATACTTTAAAAGCACTTGTTATCACCATATTAATTACTAGTATACAAAAAGCATTATAAATGTAGTCAAGGGAAAGAGTCTTTTCCTTTAAGGGATTAAATATTCCTTTGGCAAGTGTGTTCAAGTTCTGAATTTGGTTCATAAAACTATTTTATAGAAGGTATACCATGGATTAGAGGGTCAAATTGATAAGATTAAAAAATTTAAAAAACAAAACAAGTAATGGAACAATAACATTTTGGTGCACCTGGGTGGCTCAGTGGGTTAAACCTCTGCCTTCGGCTTGTCCTGGGATCTCAGGGTCCTGGGATCGAGCCCCGCACCAGGCTCTCTGCTCAGCAGGGAGCCTGCTTCCCCCTCTCTCTCTGCCTTCCTCTCTGCCTACTTGTGATCGCTCTCTCTGTCAAATAAATAAATAAATAAAAATCTTAAAAAAAAAAAAAAAAACAGGAAACAATAACATTTTGTTATGGTGAGTGTTTCTGGAGCGGGCCCTTGCAGAATGGACCAATGTCTCCTGATCCCTTGGGCTGACTATGGCATACAGCCTGGTAGATGATGTAGAGTTTTCTTGGCCACACTGATCAAGAAGCAGTGCCCGTGAAGGATTGTTCAGAGGTTCTTTGCGTGTAGTGCTTAGGCATGCTCCAGGGCAGATAGCCGACATATTCGTCTTAAATGGTAATTTTTTTGAATTTTGTTTTCTTCAGGATTAAAATCACCAATTGAATCTTCCAAGGGGGCCAGTGAGTAAAAATAATCTTGAGTAACTGCTAACAAGAGTTTGGTTTAAACTGACAGATTATAAACGAAAGGTTCATATCTCCCAAACCTCTTTCCAGCCTGGCAAATTGGATTTTCGGGTAGAATTATGTACAGTTAAATCATGGTGTATGCATGTGGTCAGTGCTGCTCTTCTTTTAAGTGGTCCTATTTATTTTAAAAACTTGAAAATGAGGAGTTTTTTTGTTCCCTCAGTTGGGGTTTATTGTAAAACTCATATGCCCGAAAAAGAAAGTCCTGTTTCATGCTGTGCATGAGGTGGACCACGAGTGAACCGGGGGAGGGATGGGCATAGTGCTTTTGTCCTTGCGTCCACAGGAGGCAATGGCCAACAGAAGGCATTTGTGGAGATCCGGGGTGATAAAGGCCTTGGTGAAGACACCCCAAGTGATGTCAAATACAGTAATGCCAAGCATACGTTTTCAGTCTTATTCCTTAGTGGTAATTAAAACAGTGCTAGAAAGAAACAAAAATCTGGAAAGAAAACTGAAAAATCACGTGGTGTTGGTGGATTGCATTTGCTATGAAAAGGGTCAGTTTGACAACTGTGGGGGGGTAATATTGTTTTGCCCCACTCTATGCAATATAGCCTCATGAGTAAAGGTTTCAGCCTCAGACTGGACTATTCTGGGGGTGGGGTGGGGAGAGTAGCAATGTAGCCTCAGTAGCAGCCAAATGAGTCACACGGTCCCATGTGGCAGGTACAGCCAACAACCATGGAGTCGTGGAACTATTGCCCAGAAAGACCCTCACGGGGAGGGTGAGCCCCCCTCCGCCCCGATCTGCAGATGAGGAAATGAGGGGACCCAGAGAGACCACACGGCTGGTTGGCGGCAAGGCGTAGACAGTTTTCTTAGTAAAGTGAGAATTTAACCACAAAAAGAAATAGTAGAAAATTATCCTAATCTGCCAAGTTAGTTTATTTTTTAACTGTGACCTATATCCTTCTAAGTGCAACTCAGTTATCATCTCCAAGATCCCTCTAGAACTCCCAGGCTTGGGCCAAGGACTCTACCTCTGGCATCTCTCTTCAGAGTTCTCAGTAGATTTTGCAGAAATTATCTGGTGAGGTTTTTGTTTATAAATCCTTCACATACATTCATCTTTAGAATCTGTTTTGTTTCATTCTTCTTTGTACTTTTTATAGGAATAGAGTAACTACAAGCAATATTAACAACCCCCCTCCTAAAAAAGTGGAACCGCTTTTTAATAACTTCCCTGGGAGTGCTCTGTTTTACATATAGGGTGAGCCTGGGCCAGTGGTGTTTTCAGGAAGTCACGCTAAGTTTGAGCAGATAGTTTTTGCGCATTTAACTTATCTGACAGTGGAAAGCTGTTCTGAGCCAGGTTGACACTCCTAAGCAAGCTTGCACGGGGCGGGGGGGCAGTGCAGGGTGGCTGCAGTGTTGATGTCAGGGTGATGGCCAGCTGGAAATAAACAAGGGGCCCTTTGTTCTGCGAGTGGCAAAAACTTTATATGAGTGAGAATGGAACAGCCTTAATGAGCCTTAAGTGGCAACCTGGATGAATAGAACTGAAGCCTTAATGTTAGTGAGAGTCCAAGTCTGATTCCCTATTTGAATTTACTTTTTCTGTTAAAAAATATATCAAACGTAGGAGCAAATGTACACAGTATTGTTTGAACATCTGCATACCCACCCGTCACTTTACTAAACCTTAACTTTTTGATATTTTCTATCCACTGTCTTCCCTACCCAGAGGTTTTTACTACACATTTGGTGTTAAATACCCTGAGATTCTGAATTTGACGCATTGGGATCTCCCTCCATGCCAGAGCCTCTGTATAAAGTGACAATAAAATTGATAGCATTAAAAGCATAGTTTTGGAGCCACTATGAGACTACCATAAAGACTCAGAATGGGGCAGTGAGATCAGACCAGAGAGCCAGGGTTCTGCAGACCTTACATTCTTGACCAGTCTCGGTGTTCCCCCAAGGGATGAGGAGAGATGGTGGCCCGGGGAGTCACTCACCAAGGTGAGCCTCAACCAGACATGGTTTGAGGATCTCTGGTTTAAAGGTAGTGCTTTTCAGTCTTTCTGGATGGTAACCCACAGCAGCAAACTGCATTGCATTGTGCACTGCACATTGCTCGGTGACCCTCAGCATAAGCACATGCATGCTCGGACACACTCACACAGAGCACATACCTGTGAATGAAGGTGTTAATGAAATAATACCCTTCCTTTGTAAGAGGCACTACAGTGTAGTCTGTTTTGTCGTACAAAAGCTACTTTGTTTGACTAAATTGATTTCATGTCTTGTTAATAAACAGAAACCCGTGGTTTAAACCACGTGGTTTAAACAACAGCAACAAACCCTGGTTTAGAGAACTGTTATTTGTCTCATGAAGCAAACAATTTTTTTTTAAAGGGTGTAATTGGTTTAACTCTGCTGAACACTTTATAAAAAGCTTTTATCTATCTCTGACCTAAACTTCAAGCTTTATTTCACAATTTACTCATAGAAGTCCCATGTAAAATTAAGCAGAATTCGATGCTCTTTGGGGCTTCAGGTTATTCTGCACTGTGTTACTTCCCTTCCAGGCTCCTAATCCTCTCCAACCATTGCTTTAAGACAGCCTGTCTCGATTAAATAAACAGAACCTGAACACAGTGACTTAACTATTTTTTATAAATTCGTGATCGTTAAGCCACAAAATCAGCCTTTCCAAATAAAACTGAGGAGAAGTCAAACTGCCAAGGGAGAAAACCCAGCTCTCGAGCCCTCAAGTCTCCTTTGCCTCAGAGTTTACCTCTCCATACAATGCTAAATAAAGGCTATACGAAGAATAAAGTGATGCAGGTGTTGCTTTATATTTATTAAACTCATCAATTTGCATGTAACCAGGCTGGCATCCTCCTTTCCTGGGGGGCCTGATGACTGTCACGACAGCAGGGGTTTATGTAGCACTTCTGCTGGGAGAAGTTTATATAATTGTACTCAGATAGGTACAACTTTCCCTCCAGGGAAGTGGAAGAGAAGATACTTAATGCATATTAAATAAGCAGTCATCGGAGATTTTGAGCTAGATTGATTCTAAAATACTAAAATGAGTTTGCATGCTCCAAAATGTTACCAACAGACACTTTAAACTTTAATAAGGTAGCTGGTTTCCAAAATCTGGAAGAAGCAGAGGGTTTTGTTTCAGCCAACTATTTCACTGAAGAGGAAGTGTGGTTCTTTCTACCTCAGGAAATTTAAATGGGACTGTTGAATAACGGGGAAAGAATGTCTCCCTTGGATGACGGGGCGAAGAAGAACTCAACTGATTTTCAGGCAGAATGACAAATGCGACAGCAGTACTTTTCTGTCCACGTTTATGTACCATGACTGTGTGTAACTGCTAAAAAAAAGACAGTTCTCAAACTTTCTGGTTTTATAACATCTTTTTACTCTTAAGAATTATTGAGAACTCCAAGGAACCTTTGTTTGTCTAGCTTATATCTATCAATCTTTACCATTTGGGAACTAAGACTGAGAAACTTAAAAATAGTTATTGATTCATTAAAAGAGAATGATAAACCCCTTATATATTAACAAAAACATTTTTATTTAAAAAATGATATTTAAAAAGAATTATTGAAAAGAGTGTTAATGTTTTATATCCCTGCAAATCTCTCTAAGGCCTGGTTAAGAGATGACACTTGGATTCTCATATCTGTTTTTGCATATCATCCGTTGTGATATATTTTTTTAAGGTGAAACCCATGAAGAAAATCTAGCACACACAGAGACATAGTTGGAAAAGAGAGGACCCTGAGGCCCCCTGATGGGAACTCTGGTCCTTTGAAAACTACTGTCCTATAAAGTAGTTTGGAAGAACATATATAAATGGTGAGATTATTAGTTTCCTAATTTTTTTCTATTCCATTTATTTATTTTTCCAACAGTGAAGATAGATTACTTGCACAGATTCTAACAGAAAGGAAGGAGCTTGAGCATGTTGTGGAAAGATTATAGAGGCCCTCAAACTCCAGGCAGAGAAGTTTATACTTGGGAAATGGAGGAACCACTGTAATTTCTTAAATAGGAAAATTACTCAGTAAAAATTGTATTGGGGAGTAAATGGATTAGAACTAGGAGAGAGGAGCTACTTGAGAGGTTGTTGCAGTAATCCAGGAGCGTGGTGAGGGAGGCAAGGCCTCACGTGTTGGTGGAGACGGAGAGGTTTCAAAATATGAAAGGCATTTTGAAGGCAGGATTACTAAGACTTGGGTAAGGGGGTAGTCGAGAGGGAGGAGTCAAAGATAGCTAAGACTTTCCAAGTCTAAAGCATTTGAAGGGTATTTTCTTCCTTATATCCAATCTTTAATTTTTTCTGAAAATTATCATGATGCAGCTAATTAGAATTTTGTCTTTTTTTTTCCCCCCAGAGTTGGCTAGGCCCTTCTAGAGCCTGGGAGAAAGTCAACCCAGCTCCCAACCTGAATCGGTCAGTTAACTTCCAGAAGAAAAGAAAGACCTATGACATCCCTGGAGCGTTTGTACCTATGACATCCCTGGAGAGTTGCTTGCTACGTTCTCGCCTCAGGCCCTGCAGGCAATAGCGGGCCGTCTGTCCAGTTCCCGTTTGCCCTGGACGCCTGCAGGTCACCTCTTATGCACTCCAGCACCCCCATCAGCTCCCTCTTCTCCTTCACCAGCCCAGCAGTGAAAAGACTGCTAGGCTGGAAGCAAGGAGATGAAGAGGAAAAGTGGGCAGAGAAGGCGGTAGACTCATTAGTGAAGAAATTAAAGAAGAAGAAAGGAGCAATGGATGAGCTGGAGAGGGCCCTCAGCTGTCCAGGGCAGCCCAGCAAATGTGTGACAATTCCCCGGTCCCTGGATGGGCGGCTGCAGGTGTCCCACCGCAAGGGTTTGCCTCATGTTATTTACTGCCGAGTGTGGCGCTGGCCTGATCTCCAGTCTCATCATGAGCTGAAGCCGTTGGAGTGCTGTGAATTCCCGTTTGGCTCCAAGCAGAAAGAGGTGTGCATTAACCCCTATCACTACCGCAGGGTGGAGACCCCAGGTGAGTTTTCTTCCTGATACCATGGTTTATTTTAAAAGTTGAGGAGCTGTGTCCCAGTTGATGAGGAGTGTTGGGGCATCAGCAAGACAAAGACCCCCCCCCCCCCACCACACACACACCACCAAAATAAATGAAGAGGGGAAGGTTCCGTTTTGAGGAAGTAATCCAAACTTTTGTAGTCAGAAAAATCTAGAAAGAAGATAATTTCATTAAACATCTAAGTTTTGTGTGATTTTGAAACATGAAGCTTGGATGTATTTTGGAGTTTATCATCATCATGTTTTTCTAGTTCTTGGGGTATTTGAAGATCTTAATATGGCCTTGATGTGATTAACTGTAAAAAATAAATACCCTCCTTCCCATCCTGTCTCCCTCAGTGAAACTGAACTAAGCTAAAGAAGGTTTTTGCTGCCACTTTCCGCAAGCTCAGATACGGGAAGTATCTCCTGTCTGGGTCTGCAAACAGCCAGTGAAAGAGCTGCTGGAAATCCTTCCAGGAATGAAAGCAACGGGGCTGGGAGACATTGGCAAGCGTTCTTAAATGTGGCTTTAAATATAAGAAGGTATCATTCTGGGGGCGCCTGAATGGCTCATTGGGTTAAGCCTCTGCCTTCGGCTCAGATCATGGTCTCAGGGTCCTGGGATCGAGCCCCATGTCGGGCTCTCTGCTCAGCAGGGACCCTGCTTCCCCTTCTCTGCCTCTCTGCCTGCTTGTGATCCCTCTCTCTGCCAAATAAATAAATAAAATCTCTAAAAAAATAAATAAATAAAAAGCCAGTGTGCGTGTCTACGTGTGTAATGTACAACATCACAGAACACCACATCATCCTCCAAAAATGAGGAGAGTGATAAGCCGTCACATTTCCTTTTATGTGTTCCATGAGTAGGCAGGAACAAAAAGATGACCTGCTTCATGAACCGTCTGAAAGGGAGGGCCCGACACAGTCCACGGTATATGGCTTCTTCTGCAATGACACTTCTTCATCACAATGCTAATAAGGCTCAAACAAACACTCTGAGCTGAGCCGAAGGCAGAGGCTTAACCCACTGAGCCACCCAGGTGCCCGCACACTGGCTTTTTAAGGGGAAGAAATCCTTTGTTTCTCTGCCACCCTCAGATGGGGTGGTTTATTTTAAAAACTTTTCATTTACCTGTCTGAGTTTATTTTCTTGCTGTTGCTTAGTAAGAAAGAGATAAGTGTTTGATGGCGGGGAAGTGGTAGACTTTGTGATTGATGCTACTGTTATTTTACAGCTGTTGTCATCTGTTTATCCCAAAACATTTCCTTTTTATGAAAGTTTTTTTTTAAGATTTTTATTTATTTATTTGACAGAGAGAGATCACAAGTAGGCAGAGAGGCAGGCAGAGGGAGGGGGTAAGCAGGCTCCCTTCCGAGCAGAGAGTCCAATTTGGGGCTGGAACCCAGGACCCTAAGATCATGACCTGAGCCGAACACAGAGGCTTTAACCCACTGAGCCACCCAGGCACCTCCCTTTTTATGAAAGTTTTTATCAATACTTGCATGTGGTAACAAATCAATAGTGTTATTAAAAACAAGAGCTACCCCATCCATCTCCAGAAGCAACCTCTTTTAACCATTCTTGGTTCTTTTGCTTGTTCCCTCCTTTATTACTAAAAATTATGGAGATAACTCTAGATAATGTATTTATATACCTAGACAATATATTTATATATTAATTACTGAAATTTATGGAGGTAATCCTACACAATATACTTATACGTCTGTTTCTGAACTTTTCACCTTGAGGTAATTTCATTGACTAATACAAGAGATGAGGAATTAGCTAATTTATGTTAACCTGTTTCTTCCTCTTTTTAAATCTGTTATCTATATTTAGTTTATGGTTTATGTTATTTTTTGCTATTGTATTGGTTTCCATTGTGGGAGCTGGGGCTAAGGATTTTTTTTCCCTTAGAAGAGCTTTGCAATTTGATCACTTCCTCCCTGTTTTCTCTGCTTCTCTTTCTGGAAGTTACGTTGGTTACAGGTTGCCCCACATTTATTGATTATCTTTCTGCCCAGGCACCGTGACACTTTGGAAGTCAATAGGAACTAGGAATGCCTGGATAATACTTGCTCTTGAGAACTGCATCCATTCCTAACTTTTTGTATAGAATCACAATCAAAACCACTTTTTTTGTTTAAAGTGGAACCCAGAAGAAACATACATAGGGCTTTGTTAATAAGTTTTCTTTTTTTTTTTTTAAAGATTTTATTTATTTATTTGACACAGAGAAAGAGATCACAAGTAGGCAGAGAGGCAGGCAGAGAGGGGGGGGAAGCAGACTCCCTGCTGAGCAGAGAGCCTGATGTGGGGCTCAATCCTGGGACCCTGAGATCATGACCTGAGCCGAGGCCAGAGGCTTTAACCCACTGAGCCACCAAGGTGCCCCTGTTAATAAGTTTTCTTATCAATGCTTATCTTTTACTGATTCACTTTGTATTATTCTGTTTATCTTTTACTTAATAATTTTTAGGTACTTTAGATCTTTCTGGAAAAGACAAGCAGATTTTTTTTTTTTTTTTTTTTTTTACTCTAGCAGCACTACTGAGCCTAAAATTTAGGCTGTTTGTCTGAATAATTCAACATGGTCTCTGAAAGAAAAATATTCTGGGCATCACTTAGAAACAAATTTTGCCTTAAAAAGAAAAAAACAAACCAAACCACTTTACTGGCAGAACCAAAGGAAGACGCAAACAATTAGGCCTGCAGAAGAACAGATAATAGGGCAGCTCTGGTAATTTCTGTGGTAGGAATGAATAGGCAGTCTCTTTAGAGTGTTGACCTCAGAATGATTCTCCTCTAAACTTTTTACTGTGATACTCTGTTTAATATTC
>CM053605.1:110741892-110755539 GCA_028646535.1 Procyon lotor | reverse complement strand
ACAACATATCTTTGCTCTGGTTTCTTATTCTCATCCTCTGGAAGAAGCTAAAAGTATTTGAACAGCATCTCTGGGAATTTCTAGGGTTTTTTTTTTTTTTTTTTTAAGGTAGCAGAAATAAGATGATAAAATACTTCTCTAACCCAAGCAGAAAGAGTTGGCCTGAGAGCAAGCAACGTGAGTGGTCCATGCTTGGCGTTTTCTTTAGCCGTCTCTTTCAGTAAACACAGGGAGTCTCTGCCTCCAAAGCTGAATGCTTAACTTCCCTGGGACAGAGTCGGGCCTCACCTAGCCACTGCTCTCTCCTTTTGTGCTGTGTGAAGCCAGCACAGCATCTTGAAGACGGAGCTAGTCAGTAAACGTTTGCTCAACTGAAAAAGCCTATGGAAGGGACATCCTGTGCAAAAGGGAGAATCGAGCACATTGTCACAATTGCACGTGCCGCCACTCCTATAAAGTGGGTCTAAGTTAGATCATGAAGAAGAGATTTATATGCACCTCTTCAGTGTGAGATAAGTCATATCCTGAGTGACAGATTCATAGAGGCCAGCCTAAACTCATTTGGTGCTAGATGTTGCAATCTGCCTCATTCATATGTTCATATATTCCTTTATTTAACAGATATTTATGGAACGTTTATTACATACAAGCATTGCCATAGGGAGCTGAAAGGAGAATTCAAAGATGGGTAAAAAATGTCCCTGTCCTCACAGAACTTATAAAATGTGGGAAGATAAAAAAAAAAAGGAGTTGCCCCTTCCTTTCTGAGTTATTCAGCTCTTTTTCTTTTGCCCCCTCAGCAATGCAGCTACTATTTTCATACACATCTACTATTGCATTTATCATACTACATTACATAATTGGGTCTGACAATAGTCTCTGACCTTCAGGAGACAGTAACTGTTGAGAACTATCATGTAAGTAAGCAACGAGGCTGTACGTAGTCCAGGCGAGTGATGATAAGGACTTGAGCTAAGAAAGGGATGTGGGGACAATGAATTTGAGGAGGTAGACTCAACAGAACTTGATGCAGTGGTGAAGTCTGAGACTCTGGGAGGGAGCTCAGGAGTCATCCACACAGAGGGGAGGAGATGGTTCCTGTCTTACAAGAGGCCAGATTCACTGAGAAAGGGACACAACAGGAAGAGAAGTCATTTGAGGACAGAGCCATAGTTAAGGGACAGGAGGATAATTATGCCACAAAATACGGACTTAGTGGAAACATATCTGTGCTATAAAGATTGCCTTACTGACTTGTCTTCCTGAACTGGTGGAACTAACAGGTTGATATTTTTCCCTCTTCAAATGAAGACGGGCCTGTGAGGGACAGACCCCAACACCTTTGCAGAAGGTGGTTAGTTTTCATGGAGAGAATGGCTCTTTTAATTTCAAAGAAAATAATTCTTTTCTGAACGATTAACAGCAAAATGCAACCTGAATAACAGGCCCATAGATAAGTGAGACTAAAAGGAGATTCTGAAATTTACTGGTTCAACACCTTATTTTTTACCAGCTTTGAGATATATAATTCATATGTCATACAGTTCACACGCTTAAAGTGTGTAAAGTAGTGGTTTTCATATTTTAATTTTTAAAGTTGTGGTAAGATATATATCTCATAAAAGTTGCCATTTTAACCATTTTAAGTGTACAATCCAGTGGCACTAAGCACATTCACAGTTCTGTGCAACCGTCCCCACCATCCATTTTCCAAATTTTTTCATCCACCTAAACAGAAACTCTGTATCCATTAGCAGTAGCTCCCAATTCTTCCCCTGTCCTTTCCTCCAGCCCCTGGCAATCTCCAATCCACTAATTGTCTCTGTGAATTTGCTTATTCTAGGTACCTCAAAGAAGTGGAATCATACAATATATGTCTTTTTGTGTCTGGCTTATTTCAGTTAGCATAGTGTTTTCATAGTTCAACTATGTTGTTAGCCTGTGTCACTTACTTCATTTTTGTGATTGAACAATATTCCATTATAGAGATACGCCACATTAAAAAATAATACTTGTTATTGATGGATAGGATATTTGGGTTATTTCCACTTTGGGCTGGTGTGGATAATGCTGCTCCAAACACTGGCAGGCAAGCACCTGCCTGAGTCCCTGCTTTCAGCTCCTTTGGGCAGATGCCTGGGAGCAGATATGGTGATATGGTAACTTTACGTTCAACCCCCGAGTTTTACAGGTAGACGTACTCAAGGACCTGCAGAAGAGCCACCGTGCTCTATAACTTTTTCACCAGGCTCATAGTTTATTATCTCCCAGGGAAACATCTTACCCGTGGTTGCACAATGGGGTCTGCATTCGAATTGCCAGCAATGCCTGGGAAGTGTTCATGGCTCCATCCAGCCACTGATCTCCAGACTCAGAATTTCTGAGAGTGGGACCAGGAATCTGCATCTTTAACAAGTTTCACTGGTGATTTTTATGCACACTTAAGTGTGGGAACTACTTGGATGGACAAAATTCAATTCAACAAAGGCAGACTGATTCAGCTTTTCATGCCACTCAACTCCACCCACGGCTAACATAACAAGACAATTCTGAAGTGACATTAGGAATGTATACAGGAAGAATCAGTTCTTCTGAGGTTTTCGCTAAAGAGGTTTTCCTCTGCTGCAGCAGTTTTTATTGTGTTGTGAATTAGTTTCTGATAAGATCTTATTTGCTGAATGCACAGCATTTGCCTAAGCATGATCACTGCCCAATTATAGGATCTGATATTTGGGGAGAGGAGTCCTTCGCATGCTTTGGGCACAAGGTTATAATCAGGTTTCAGCTGTTGTGCATTTTGGAGGCATATTTGGAACTATCTCAGAGACTGCGCATCCCTGTGGTCATTGTACAATCCATGGCAACAGAGAAATTGAAAAACTAAGCTCAAAGAAGGTTTAACTTTCTGTTTTGAGAGCCGGACAACAGACCCCTGCGCTATTGAGAGAGCTAGGAGAATAGCTCCTTGATTTGAAAATCTTATCATGCAGTCGTTGGAACTTAGAACTCTTTAGATAACTCCTAAGTCAGAGGGAAAACTAAATGTTTCATGAGGATGTCAGGACGACCGATTTCTTCTGTGTGACACTCACAGTGTTACCGCCGGATACTGGCCTCTCTCAAGCAGTAACACTTTGTGCCAAGCCCAGGAGGTTCACAGCAAGAAAGGCTGGAGCTGACTGCCCTTGGGTAGTGTATCAGTTTGACATGCCTCTGTTGTACTGCTTTCTTTTAATTGACACACCACCCCTGCCTTATCACGGCACAGGAGCCCCAGGGACCCAGAATGGCTGACGGGTAGATGCCACAGCTGATAGTCAGCTATCAGGGCCTAATGGAGGCAAATTCGTAGATGCACAGCTCAGTGTAGCTGTTTTCCAAGACCATTTCCTATTAGCCCAAAACAAAACAAAAAAACAAAATGCGCTAGCTAGCCTGCTATTTCACATGTCTTTGAAGGAGTTAGAGAGCATGCCTTTGCATTTTAACTTTGGCATTCCTCAGCACCGTAGAAAGAATGTTTGTTTATCAGCCTGGTTACTAGAGTAAATTAATTTTTTATTCTAACCTAACATTTAGACGCTTGCAGTTCTTGGTGTTTAGTACAGAAATGGTTATTTAGGTTAGCAGTTTTATTCCCATGTGTTTGTACTATAGTTTTGTAGTGGTGTCTTTGATTTAGCTTAGAGGGGTGCTCTTAGAAATATATGAATAGGGTTTTTACAGAATTTTACCTGGTTCTTAAAATAGGCTAGGTAGATTAATGTTGCTCAGTTTTAATGTTCATGTAAACCACACGGGGATCTTACGCAAAGGCAGATTTTGATTCCTTGGATCTGGGGTGGGATCCGAGAATCTGCATTCCTCACAAGCTTCCCAGGTGATGCAGAGCCAACTATTCAGGGACCACACTGAGTAGAGAGGGCCTCACGGAGCTTACGATCTGAAGTCTGCAGGGGTGGAGTCTTGTATAAGTAAAGGTCCTTTTGCAAATCAAATAATAACGTCCTAATTTATGTTTCATAAATTAATGTTTCAGTGCACATAGGAACACACTGTAGATGCAGTAATTACTAGGATATTCAAAGAAAAGAGCGAATGCAATCAGTCAAAAGAGAAAGACTATGCGTGGCAAAGAAAGAACTCCAGACTTTTGTTGGTTACTGGCAACTTAGCTTTGAGAAATTTGAGGTGAAAACATGACGTTCATGGATTTCCTAATGAAATATTCGCTGTCTTTATAAAATACTTTATTCTGTATAAGTACTCCCTTTCCATAGGAGAATGTGATTCTATGTGGGAGGTTTTTTTTTTTCTTTCTTAAATAATTTTAAGTCCTGTCCAGTGATTTTTGACTTGGCTTTCATCATATCCAAACTATTATTTTTCAGCCTTAGTTTGTTGGAAAATGACACTCTTGTCACCGGGACTCCGTTCGGCCCAGTGACAGTGATATGCTGTCTTTCACAAGTATAGAGGAGGCAACCTGCCGCCTTCCTTAGAGCTGTCTCCTCTTGTGGTGATGGAATTTACATTGATCTGTTCATATTGTTGTTTGTCAGACCCCCTCAATACTAACACACATGAGTACAAATGCTCTCACCCTGGGAGAGTCACAAGGATCGTGGCCTGTGTCACACTTGTGGTGACCAGATGAGCACACCACACAGGTCTCCTATGAGGAGACCGGTTTGGAGAGATCACAGAGAGCATCTTTGTCTTGCAGTCACCTCTCCTGGTTAAGAGCATGAACCTAAGTGTCCAGGTGGGATCATGAGATGGGAAGCCAGGCATGACGGGAGTGATGTGCTCTCTGGTTCTTTTTCTTCCAGACTTCCGGCCAGTTTGCTATGAGGAGCCACAGCATTGGTGCTCAGTCGCCTACTATGAACTCAACAACCGAGTTGGGGAAACGTTCCAGGCCTCCTCCCGAAGTGTGCTTATAGATGGATTCACAGACCCTTCAAATAACAGGAACAGATTCTGTCTTGGACTTCTTTCTAATGTAAACAGAAACTCAACAATAGAAAACACGAGGAGACACATAGGAAAGGGTAAAAGCAAATATGTCACTCCTTTATATGTTCCTCAGAGCTAAAATGTGGGGAGAAGAACAAGCTACAGATTGGCCATATAACCTGGCGGGATGGTCACAGCCTGGTGAGCCGGCAGCTTAAGGCTCCGGGGCTGCAGGGTCATGGTCTCTCTGCTTCTAGGGTCAGCGTAGCATCTTTCAGAGAGCAGCGTAGGATAAGTATTAAGACAAAAGTGGTAAGACAAACAAGAGGATACATGTGAAAGCAGGATGAAATTACTAAATAGAAGTATCATGCATTATTATCGAATTGCCTAAAGATGCTAAATAAGAAAACTTCAGAGGAGGAATTCTGGCAGGGGATTATATATATCAGGTAAAGTGACCTTTGGAGACTTATAAACGAGATAGTGAAAATCATGACGATTTATGTAAGGAAGTAGCAATTTAGTAGCGTGGTCTGTGGTCAGGCATTGTTACGAAGCCAGACGGACACAGGCCTCCCTAAGATCTGGCCAATGGAGTTTTGAAGCCTGTCTAATCGGTGTGATTGGTGGTAGCAAATACCAGCTGAGTGAGACCTCATTGTGTATCTTTCAGTCATCTTCTTTCTGTTGAGTATGGTAGTGTTTGGCACCTGTTGTTCACTATGATGTCAGACTACCATGGGATCCTAGTTGTACAGAACCTTTAGAGTCACTTTATCTTTCCCCTATTCATCCAGCCCTCAGACCACCTCAGGAAGGTAGACACAAATCTTTTCTTTTAAATTTCCAGGGGAGATTCATTATTGTACTTGGGGATACATTTTAATATTCTTCCAAGCATACTTCCTAAATGTCTCCTGTCGTAGAAAACCTACAACCCATTGATTAGAAACAGGTTGAGTTTATTCATTGATGTTCTTTTTTTTTTTCTTAAGATTTTATTTATTTATGACCGAGAGAGCTAGCAAGAGAAGGAACACAAGCACAGGGGAGCTGGAGAGGGAGAAGTAGGCTTCCCGCTGAGCAGGGAGCCCGACATGATCCCAGGATGCTGGGATCATGACCTGAGCGGAAGGGAGACACTTAACGACTGAGCCACCCAGGCGCCCCTTCACTGATATTTATGTTTGTTTATATCCTATATTTTTCCATAGTGGCTTTGAGGTGGCTTACAGGAAAGCTTTGCAGTGAAATGATAAACGGAAAATAGAAAATCAGAAACAGGGTTGGGGGCAGCAAGGAAGGAGAATGCAACTAAAGGTTAGCATTGTGGCTGTGAGTAAAATTGTGCTCTAGGCTTCCTGACAGGGAGGTCAAAACATGGAAACACAACTGTAATGTAATTTTTATCCCAAATGAGGAAACACAGCCATTCTTCAAAGGAAATAATACTTTCCCTTTGACTGAATTTTTTTTTTTTAAGATTTTACTTATTTATTTGACAGAGAGAGATCACAAGTAGACAGAGAAGCAGGCAGAGAGAGAGGGGGGAAGCAGGCTCCCTGCTGAGCAGAAAGCCCAACTCGGGTCTCAATCCCAGGACCCTGAGATCATGACCTGAGCTGAAGGCAGAGGTTTTAACCCACTGAACCACCCAGACGCCCCTCCTTTGAATTCGTAAATAAATTTCTCAGGTACTACAGCTTTCCTTACAAATGAGTTTTGTAAGAATCTTCAGGTGAACTCTAAAGGCAGAATATTACAACATAATTTATGGAGCTGTGTGCTGAGGGCCTTTCCAGACTGGTCTGTGTATGAGACTTCTACTGATGCCACTTGGTCCAAAGATAGACTTCAAACATGAAAAGAGTGTTGAATGCCTTCTGGGAATCTTTCTGCAAGTAGCTCGTTGGAGGTGCTGCCGATATAGACTTGGGAGTTGAGGTTCTTTGTGTTCCTGCCTGAGAGCTCATCCCCAGGTTAAACTATAGGAACACAAGCTAGGACTGACAGCCTTTTATGAAAACCAGGAAGTCCACCTAAGTGCTCACTGGATGGGAGGGCACTCCACCCTCATGTGGTCCTCAAGGCAAAGTCAGCTTTCTCAAAAAGCTGTTTGGAAGTGTTTTACAGAGAAAAAAAAAAAAAATTAGAGGAGTTATAAGCCATCCCATAAAGCATGGGGAAAAAATTAGCTTAGAATATTTTTAAAGGGGGACGCCTGGGTGGCTCAGTGGGCTAAAGCCTCTGCCTTCGGCTCAGGTCATGATCTCAGGGTCCTGGGATCGAGCCCCGCATCGGGCTCTCTGCTCAGCAGGGAGCCTGCTTCCCCCTCTCTCTCTGCCTGCCTCTCTGCCTACTTGTGATCTCTCTCTCTCTCTGTCAAATAAATAAATAAAATCTTTAAAAAATTAAAAATTAAAAAAATATTTTTAAAGGAAGAGCTGTTAGTCTTTTATGAGGTCAGGGGACTGCTTCTTAGGTGCTCCCTTGGATTGTTTGGTTTTGAGCATTATAGCTTCCTGGAACACCAACCTGAATAAATTTGTAGCAAAATGCCTCCTAGATTAGTAAGTAAGTTAACTTGTTATTTGGAGTTAATTAATCGAGACACTCAGATTTCAGAGATAGGCATTCATCTCACAGATCTTTGTTGAGCATCTATTCTTAGCCAGACTGTCCCACCATTAGGGATGCAGCAGTTGGAAACAAAGAAACAAATCAGAAACAAAAACAAAAAATTTTGGCTTTCATTGGTAACACGTAACTAGGGAAAGACAGAGAAGGAATAATGTTATTTATCTCTAAGGATTTGTCTAGAGGAAAACACAAGAGGGGACAAGATTGGGGAGAGCTTGTTTTGAAGTAGAATGGGACAGCCAGGGAAGGCTCTCCTAACAAGGTGACATTTGAGCAGAAAGAGAAAGAGAGGGGCACCTGGGTGGCTCAGTAGGTTAAAGCCTCTGCCTTTGGCTCAGGTCATGATCTCAGGGTCCTGGGATGGAGACCCACGTTGGGCTTTCTGCTCGACAGGGAGCCTGCTTCCCCCTCTCTCTCTGCCTGCCTCTCTGTGTACTTGTGATTTCTCTCTGTCAAATAAATAAATAAAATCTTTAAAAAAAAAAGAGAGAGAGAGAGAAAGGGAATTAGTCACCTGGAGGGGGGCTTTCAAAGCAGAGGGAGCAGCAAGTACAAAGGTCTGAAGCCTGCCAGTATATACATTGTAAGAACATTAGGGAAGCCAGGGTGAATGAAATAAAATAGGTAAGGGAGTGGGGAAGTTGTAGAAGAGGAGGAGATAGGACCAGGTTCCAAGAGTTTACAGATCTGAATTTTCACTTTAAAAGGATTCCCTGGCAATTACAGGAAAATTAAACTGTTAGTGAGGGAAGAGTGAAAGGTTTTGTTTTTGTTTTTGTTTTGTTTTTAAGATTTCATTTGACAGAGAGGGAGACAGCAAGAGAGAGAACACAAGCAGGGGGAGTGGGTGAGGGAGAAGCAGGCTTCCTCCTGAACAGGGACCCCGATGCGGGGCTCAATCCCAGGACCCTGGGATCATGCTGGGAGCCAAAGGCAGACAGATGCTAAAGGACAGAGCCACCCAGGTGCCCCAAGGGTGAAAGGTTTAAAAACACACACGAAAGAGAAAATGGAAAGGTATATAACAAATACTAGCTTTGATTATTTCTGGGCTGTGCATTTGTGGCTATTATTCTCTCCCTTGCTGTATTTTCTAAATTGTCTCTCGTGGGCTTTCTTGCTCACGTGAGGATGGGAGGTGATGGGACGTGGCCTGTCAGGGCAGGCCAGGTATGCTGCAGTGGTGCTGAGACTCATCACGGGGGGTGTAGCCCAGCCCAGCAGAGCGGCTGAGGGTGAGTTCTGAGGTGGGCCGTTCTGTGTAGTCCAGCTGGCCCCACCCTGTTTGTTCATCATATTGTCCAAAAGAGACTTAAAGTTTTCAGATTCAGATTTGGGGGACTGACCTTGCCACCAGCCCAGTGATGGCTTCGTGTGAATTACAAGGAGCCCCTTTCTCAAGAGAAGTTACTGCCATCTTCTGGAGAAGCTTTATAATGATACTATAAATCTTGGAAGGCTATGGGGCACACCCTAGAGTTGTGCGGTGCACAACAGTGGGCATCGTCCCACGGAGGTCCTGTCCCCTGAACCAAAACCCTAGCGTGGATCAGGAAATTTGTGCTTTTATCTTATTACTTTTCTCACCATACACTAAAACTTTTTTTATTTTGGAAAATGTCAAACATATACAGAAGTGCATTGAATCATGTAAAGAATATTCATATCACCCTCTCCAGCTTCAGTAATGATTCAGAGTCTGTGCATTCTTTTTTTTTTAAAGTTTTTTTTATTATTTGACAGAGAGATCACAAGTAGGCAGAGAGGCAGGCAGAGAGAGGGAAGCAGGCTCCCTGTTGGGAAGAGAGCCCAATGCGGGGCTCGATCCCAGGACCCTGAGATCATGACCTGAGCCGAAGGCAGAGGCTTAACCCACTGAGCCACCCAGGTGCCCCCAGTCTGTGCATTCTTATCGTCTGTTCCTCCACAGTATTTTTGCAAGAGTATTTTAAAGTAAATCTCAGACTTCATATCCTTTCATCATAGATTTGAGTATTTATATATCCATAGAAAGGATTTCTATTTCCCCCCCAAAAAAAGAAGGGATTTCTAAATAAAAGTACTATTATTGCACCCAGGAATAGGCACTTTCTTAAAGCTCTGAATGATCCTGATATTCAGCCATGTTTTTAAAATGGTGTGCGGAAAACAGGGCAACAAAGGCGCGGTGAAGATCGATTACAAACTCGTGATAAAGTGTTGAGTTCGTGCCAGGAAGTTTGGCATTATTCTAAGGGGTGTGCAGAGGCACCAGATTCTCTGAGCAGGACTGTGGTGTGATGAGATTTACTTTCTGTGGTGGCATTTGTCCCTCCCTCTCAGTCAGCAGGGGAGCCCCTGTACAGTCCTTCCACTTTGGGACTCCCGACTTTCTCTTTCTTCTGGTGAAATCCAGAACCTCAGAACTGTCTCAGCAACCTAAGCAACCCGCCTTCCTCCCAGTCTTTCCTGTCATTTCTCTGTCATTCAAGACTGTGGAAGAGTACCCAAAGGGAACACGTTTGCAGTCTGACTTAGCAGACCCAAATCAAACCCGAGGTGCCTCTGGCCCTACGTGCCCGCAACATAGGACTCACACTCCCTCATCTTATAGAAGGCAGGTTGCAGTCACACACCAATGGGAAGCCCGGGTAGAGGGATGCAGCCCAAGAGAAATCGGAAGAGCTTGCCTGAGGACCACACTGCCTGGGTTCTCTTAGGCATCTCAGGAAGGGCATTATCCTATTGCTCACTGTTCTCTATGGAGATTTTGAATCTAAAATATGTCATTTAAAGCCACAATTTTGATTTATCAGGTGGATGCAAATAAAATCATTTGCCTACTTGACTTTTTTTTTTTTAAGATTTTATTTTTTTATTTGAGAGAAATCACAAGATGAGGGAGGGTCAGAAGGAGAAGCAGACTCTCCACTGAGCAAGGAGCCCAAGACAAGACTCAACCTTGGGACTCCAGGATCATGACCTGAGCCAAAGGCAGTCACTTAACCACCTGAGCCTCCGAGGCACCCTTGACTTTTCTTTAGACGCCACTGTCTCTAGCCAAAGCCCAGCCTCCCTCACAGTGGGGTTGAATTCCACCCTCGTCCTACCGTTCAGAGCTGACTCAAGCCTCCGTGTGCTCATCCGATTGGCTCTGCCCCTTCTTTTTGCTCGAGACACTAAACTGCCTGTCTGCCCAGCCTCTCTCTACTCTGCTTCCTTAACTCTGCCAACTGCACTGTGATTGTGGACAACACTTTCACAGGATTGAAAATCACCCCCTAAATAAAGACCAGAGTCAGATAACAAATATCCTATCAATTCTACTTAGTAGGTTCTGGGAGGATTATAAATTTGAAGGTCATTCAATTCAAATACATCCTGAACACGGGACCCTCTCATTCTCTGGCTCTTTCCCCGCCAGCTCTCCCTCTTTTTGAATGACCACAACCACCTTGGGGGCAGCCCTCCCTGGGAGCTCACAGGGACTGGGAAGGGAAGTCTGCTTGTATTTGCTCTAGCCTCACCTCCAACAAGTCAGTGCAGCCAAATAGCCATATCCCAGCCAATGAGGACCCTCTTGCCTGCTCCCTACGGTCAGGGCCGAGGGTGCCAGACCCCAGGCTGTTCAGGGAGAGAAGGGACACGAGAAAGAAAAGGGAAGTGGAAAGGGGGGAAAAAAGGAGAGGAGATCCAAAATATGTCAGTCTCCATGGATTATGGATCATTGCTTTTTTTTTTTTTTTTTTAAGATTTATTTATTTATTTGAAAGAGAATGAGAGAGAGAGAGAGAGAGCACAAGAGAGGAAGGTCAGAAGGAGAAGCAGACTCGCTGCCGAGCAGGGAGCCGGATGCGGGACTTGATTCGGGGACTACAGGATCATGACCTGAGCAGAAGGCAGTCACTTAACCCACTGAGCCACCCACGCGTCCCTCCAGATCATTTCCTTGAACACTTTGTGACCACATGGTGATTGTATTTACAATCACGTTGACACATAATGCTGGAGAATTTTGTTTCTGCTGAAAGGCTGGAGGAAAACTGCTGGTATTTAATGTTCACTAGACTGGAACATCTTCGTTTTATCTAAACCCAGTCCCTTGCTATAAATGTATGTTAAGTCTTAAACCCAGACACCTGGAGGGAGAGAGTCAACTCAGATTTAATATGGAATGTAAATGAGTGTGGGCAGCACCAATCTCAGGGTGGTGTTTTGGTTTTTAAGTCCAAAAATGTGAGGTAAAGTAAAATAAGCAACATTTTGACTGGGAGTCTTTATGTCTGAAAAAGTGACAAGAATTTCTTTGTTCCTGGGACGCCTGGGTGGCTCAGTGGGTTAAAGCCTCTGCCTTTGGCTCAGGTCATGATCTCAGGGTCCTGGGATCGAGCCCCACATTGGGCTCTCTGCTCAGCAGGGAGCCTGCTTCCCCCTCTCTCTCTGCCTGCCTCTCTGCCTACTTGTGATCTATCTCTGTCAAATAAACAAATAAAATCTTTTAAAAAAATTAAAAAAAAAAAGAATTTCTTTGTTCCTAAGTAAATTATAGCTGTTATTTCTGTGATCTATAATAGTAGGTGATAAGTTCTAAAATGAAGTAGATGTCTTCAAGGTATTTATTAAGACAAATGGATTCGTGATTGTTAAAATAAAACATGAAGTTCATTTGCAGTTTCCTCTGAAGCGGGTTTAGTGTATGTACGTAAGTGACATTTCCTTAATATTATCTGTGCCCAATTTCTATTTTTTTTATTGATACATGGACCTGAAGGACTCTGTGATATTTTCTGCATTGTGTATTTATTTTGCATCTAATATTTTGAGAGCTTCCTATTAGAGCGAATAAGCATGAGATCGAGAGGGACGGAAGGAGCAGAGCACAGCAGCCTCAGCCATCGTTGTAAACATGGGGTCTGATCCACTTTTAAATGGACCCATGGGGGGAAAAAACCCACAGTATAATTAGAACAAGTGGCTGGTGATATTAAAATTAATTTCACGATAATCACACACCTTGAGGTTGCAGTGAGAAGGGAATGGTGTTAATCCTAAACTAAACACGATGCTGGTGCTTGAGGGACGCTGTCTTTACCCCGTAGGTGTGCATTTATACTACGTCGGGGGCGAGGTGTACGCTGAGTGTGTGAGCGACAGCAGCATCTTTGTACAGAGCCGGAACTGCAACTACCAGCACGGCTTCCACCCCGCCACCGTGTGCAAGATCCCCAGCGGCTGCAGCCTCAAGATCTTCAACAACCAGCTCTTTGCTCAGCTGCTGGCGCAGTCGGTTCACCACGGATTCGAAGTCGTCTACGAGTTAACTAAGATGTGCACTATCCGCATGAGCTTTGTTAAGGTAAGGCCTTAGTGCTTGCTTTCGGATAGTAAGATAGAAGATGAAAAACAAAATGAAACAAGCCAAAAGCGTCCTTTGGGTGATGTGGCAGCTATACCGCCAGTTCGAGTAGGAAACAGGGTTTTTGTTTTTGTTTTAGGGGATTTCTTTTGGAACTCTGTTCAGGTATTTCCAGAAAGAGCTCCTCTAGGAGTATCAACACTTTTGTTTAGCAGTTACAAGAAAAAAAATTTTTTTTAAGATTTTATTTATCTGACAGAGAGAGACACAGTGAGAGAGGGAATCCAAGTAGAGGGAGTGGGAGAGGGAAAAGCAGGCTTCCCACAGAGCAGGGAGCCTGATGTGGGGCGCGATCCTAGCACCCCTGGGATCATGACCTGGGCCTGAAGGCAGATGCTTAACAACCGAGCCACTAAGGTGCTCCTAAGAAAATTCTTTTTTTTTTTTTTAATTTTTAAAAAAGATTTTATTTATTTGACAGAGAAAGAGATCACAAGTAGGCAGAGAGGCAGGCAGAGAGAGAGGAGAAGCAGGCTCCCTGCTGACCAAAGAGCCCGATGCAGGACTCAATCCCAGGACCCTGAGATCATGACCTGAGCCGAAGGCAGAGGCTTTAACCCACTGAGCCACCCAGGCGCCCCCCTCAAGAAAATTCTTAAACGTTTTGCTTTTTGAAGAAAGAGCAAGTTAAGGTAGTAATGTGATTTTTT
>CM053605.1:110724972-110741392 GCA_028646535.1 Procyon lotor | reverse complement strand
CATTCTTATTGTTACCACATGGTCAACTAGAATTGAATAACTGCAATAATTTCAAAAACTGCTACAATCTGCAAACTGCTTTCTTCCATGTCTCATTTATTCTCTACTATGCTGCCAGATCAATCTTCCAAACGCATGCATAATTTACCATGCTGAGGACTTGTTGAAGAACCTACAATGGCTCCTATTGCTTGCTACATTAAGTCCTAATTTCTTTGTGCAGCTTTTAAGACCTTCAGAATTTGGCTCCATTCCTACTTATATTTACACTACTTATACTCCTGCACTCCAGGGGACCCTCCTCTTGAACAGAACTGTCTCCTGTCTTTCTGTTCAGGGCCATTCTCATCTTTGACCCATGCCTATCCTATCCTGTCCCCATTTCCCTACCAGTTGGAATGCTTTCCTTCCCCCTCCAACCTACTCCCAACTCCTTCTCCACCCCTCCAAGGGCACGGCAATCTCCACACCTTCCAGAGAGTTCTCCAACTCTTTCAGTCCCAGTTGGGTACCCTCCTGTGAGTGGCAAACTCAAAACTAGGTAATTGGGAAGGCGATGGTATACTTAATTATTCTTTGTTGGGACCTCTTTGGAAAAACATCTTAAATTTCTTTCTGTATTCCCTACATAATCTAGGAAAGGGCAAAGCAAGTAGGAGACCTAAATTCTTACTGAGGCCTTGACTGTAGAGTTTGTATCTGTCTTTCAGCTCTGAGGCCACAACAGCTTATCTCTGGAATGTTAGCAGCTGGAGAACTAGTTACTAACATTCTTACTACAAATCTAATTCTCACATTACATCTTTAGCAAATGCAAATCTATAACTGGTTCAGCTTTCAGAGAAGCTTTTAGGACTTTATTCAATGTTAACCAAATGAAATGTTTGCCTCTGGCTGGTTTTCACTGCTTTCTCAGAAAGGTGCAATTGGTTTGGAATTTGTGCCCTATTTTAAGTGTGATAAAAAGCTAAAGAGGAAAAATGATATGGGAGTTTATGGCTGTGGAAACTTTTTAAGCCTTGGTCATCCCAACTCTTTTATGTCATCTGCTAACCTGGGCTCAATTCATGTGGTCATGTTGCCTGCAAGAATTTCCATGACTTCAAATGGTACCATTTCAGGGCTACCAACATTTAGTGCCTGTTTTAATACTTTTGACTCATCTAGGAAAGACATAGCTGATGTGGAAAGAAATGGAACTTGGGATTCTTGGTTGAACTCTTAGCGTCCTCTTCGTCAGATACTTAAAGACATAGGCCTTCCCTAGACTCTCCTCAATCTGGTTCCTCAATCATTTTGAATATTAGAATTAGCTTGCCCCTGGATTTTTATTTTAAATGTTAATTATATATTAACAGAAGAACCAGAATAAATAGCATTTATATTTTTGGTTTTCTGTGATTATTTATGTCTCTGCCTTCAGAATGAAATCATTTCCTTCCTGACTAATCAGAAGGCTGAATTTAGGTAACAGAGTATAGTTGTGGACTGAAAATAGATTTCTAAAAAGAAAAATAATTTCATAGCTGACTATGCATGTCTTAATTGAATGCCATCCTACACTGCCTGGCAACCACATATTCATTCTTCAAGACCCAGTTCAAATGTCTTTCCCTCTGTGAAGCCTTCTCCAGCTTTCCCAAGAAGAGTTTGGCATCTTTCCTTCATATTCTAACAGCACATTTTTTTTTATTCCTTGAAGTCACAAATATTTACTGAGCACCTACTTTCCATTAGTCAGTGTCTTACATCCTTGCCATAATACACTTTATGGAGTTTATCAGCTAGCCCATCTGTCTCCCTCTCCCACTCAACCTCCGGAGGGTGAGTACTATGTTTTACTCATTTTCCTATCCTTCTACACAATGCTTGCACACAGTACATGCTCAATGGGATGATTTACACCATAAACTACAGGAGCCAGTGGTTCCTGAGCAGCTACATGAGTAACAACAGTGACAGGGAGACCAATTCATCAGGTTTGCTTTTTTAAGGTGAAAGAGTTTGTCTGGGTAGCCTTGGGCACCTGAAGGAAGAAAGGTTGGGAAGATGAAGTTTAGGACTGAAAGTTTGAGCTCTCAACAGAACTCATCTTAATAGCTCCTGGATTTGCCTCTTATTACCACTGGTTCTGACTTCTTAAGACAATCCTTATTTCTTGCCTGAATTTACTGATAACCTCTAAATTCGCCTAACTCTATAGTATTCTTTTCCTCCCTAGTTTCTTCTAATCCATCTTTAACATAACAATTAGCCTGACCTTTCTAAAAACAAATACTTGTTTGCCAAAATTCCTTTCCATCCTTAAATCTTGCAGTGATTGTTACACACAGGCCTTCAGTTTGAAATCCAGATGCCTTGCTATGATGTTTAACTCCATCCATGGTCCAGTCCTTCCTTCCTCATCACTGTTACTCCTCCACATATACCCTGTTTTCCAATTATACTAAGCTACTGGAAGTTCCCTGAAAGTTCCAAACCATCATACCTTTACGTTTTGGCATATGATGCTTCTTCTTCCTGGATAGAAACCTTTCATATTCTTTGTCTTACTCAACTCACTAGAACTCAACTTTCAACTTATAGCTAAGGTGGTACCTCATCTGAGATGCTTTCCTTAACCATCCCCCTACATCTCAACTGGGTTAGGTGCCCGATACATGAGCTCCCATATCAACGTGTGCATTCCCCTAATATAGACGTCTCATAGTGGTACAGCACTTGTCTGACTTGTCCAGGGCACTGAGCTTCTTGAAGATAGGCACAGTTTCTTAGGTGCATCTGTCACTCTCTCAGTGAGTTCTTCCCTGATCAGCCCACTTAACACACACACACATAGCTTTCCTATTTGCATTCCCTGCTTTATACTCTCTCTGTAATACTTACCACCTTCTAACAAACTACATAATGTACTGACTTATTTTGTTTATGATCTATTTATGCACTAGAGGTAAATTGCCTGAGAGCAAGAATTTGAAAGTCTGTATTTTGTAAAACTATCTTGAATTTCCCTGGTCTCATGGATGGTTTTTCCCTTCTACTTGGTTTTATATTACGGTTACATTATTAAGAAATAACCACTTACACTTTTCTGAGGGAAACTGCTGGAGTCCTTTTGTTCTTGCATGTGCCTACATATATCACTAATATCCTGTTTTACTAACATTTGAATGCCAAGACGCTTGAAACTTTGCTCTCTTTTTTATTGTCAGAATTTTTGTTACCTGTTCACAGATTGATTTCTTCTAACAATGTAAAATTCTGTCCCTGTTTAGTCACTTCAGTGTAGCTGCTTTAGAAGGCATCTTTCCTGCAGCTAGTCAAGTTAACAAAGAGAAAGATTTATTCCTCCATTTTGTATATTCGTTTCTTGCTTATCTCAAAAGATTTTGTCAATTTCTTCCATTGGTAGATTCTGAGAGTCTAGAACAGTGCTTGACATAGGGCAGGTACCCATGAAATATTTGTTAAATAAATGAATTTGTATCTTTCATGTTTGGTTTGACATCTGGCACATAATAGACCCTAAATACATGTTAACTGAATAAGCTAATGGAAAATTTTAAGAAACAGGGATGTAGAATCACATCGAGGACAAAGTGAATAAAAATGCCATTCTAGACTTCTTCCCCATGTGCTGTATCTAATCAATTACCTCACTGCGGTTTATCTTTTTTTTAATATTTTATTTATTTATTTGACATAGAGAAAGGGCACAAGCAGGGGGAGTGGCAAGCACAGGGAGAAGGAAAAGAAGACTCTCCGCTGAGCAAGGAGCCCAATGTGGGGCTCCACCTCAGGACCCTGGAATTGTGACCTGAGCCAAAGGCAGACATATAACCAACTGAGGCACCCAGTTGCCCAGTACTTCCTATTATTTTTTATTCTTTTCCTGACACTCCGACTATTTCATTCATGTCATTGGTGCTCACTTTGGCACGTATACTAAAATCATTCATGTTCCTGTCATCTCCATTATGGACTATTTTACAGTATTCCTATAGTTAGTTTCCATGCCTTCAGTCTTGCTCTCCTCTAGTCAAGTCAATCCTACTCTAAGTGATGTTTCTAAAATGTGTGCAGGAGCATTATCCCCCTGACTGGTGAATCCTATTATCTGAAGGATCACATTTAGATTGCTCTATAAGAATGAAGCCCTTCATGACCTGGCTCCTTCCCATCCTTACCTTCTACCCCAATACACCCTACCCCACATATGCTCTGCACGCCTGCCTTTCCAAACGATTGCAATTATTTAAGCACTTCTTTCTTATTTCTGTGCTTCTGTTCTCTTTGCTTGAGACAGCCCTCACTCACTTTGTACACCTAATGAATTTTATCTTCCAAAATTTAACTTAATGTTGATTCCTCTTTGAAGTCTTCTTGACCCCCAAGTAAAACTGTTGCTCCTTCCTATGCTTCCTAAAGCACTCATTACCCTGTCAACTGTCACAGCCCATTCATTATCACTCTTGGCTGTGACCTGAAGCCTTCTTGAGTTTCTCAGAACTGATAGGTCTTGAGAAAAAGCTCTTGTTTGGACCCATCAAAGGCTTCCTTCTCCATGAGCAAAACTATCTAAGCGATCCATTTAAAGTTTTCAACACGAATTAGGAATTCTTTCTCAGAAGGCACAAAGAAATTAAAAAGATTTCTTACCTGAGTGAACCTTATTGAAACTGGCAAGAGAAAATGATGCCTTGCTTTGGGATTGTGGAAGTTTCTTATTTAACTGCCCAGAGCAGTTATCAAAGGGTTTAAGAAACATGTCAAGAAGTTCAGTGTAATATGGGTGACTGAGTGAGAACTCTGATTATAAACCTGGGCAGATTTTCTTTTCCTGAGCCACTCAAAGTATTTAAATAATCTCTTCAAAGAATAAATTATATATGGACATTGGGAAGGGTATGTGCTATGGTGAGTGCTGAGAAATGCATAAGCCTGATGATTCAGAAACCTGCACCCCTGGAGCAAATAATACATTATATGTTAATAAAAAAAAGGAATAAATTATAATGGAATAAATAAATTGTAACAACACTAAGCATACAGTATAGTATTTTGGCACTTCATGGTGTGTTTGTTTGTTTGTTTGTTTGAATTGAACATGACCTATTCCTATAGATGGCCTTATAAAATATAAATAAATATGGACTCTCTTTTCTAGCACAATCACTATCAGGAAGAACATATGGTGTACCTCCAAAAGTAATCTCAGTATTTTTCCCCACTTCCTTTTAAAACAATGCTGTTGCTAAAGTTTGGCAAATAAAGAAAAAAATCCTATTTGGTAACCATTTGCAAAAGTGTACTTTCTTCTCTTAAAACTGTTAAATGAAATCTATTTATATACCATAGTTAGGCTTTCACACAATGAAGTAATTATTTTGGGCTTGCGTTCTCAAGAAATTCCATTGCTGTGCTGAATAGTGGCTGGTCAAGAGATGGCAGGGTGGGGGTTTCAAAAAATTATCATATCTCCTTATTCCCAGAGTTAAAAAATGACCAGAACAGAAAATTTTATCTTGATTCCCAGATCAAGAAATGCCAGTATAACCAACATCACTATGTTAATGGCAAGTAAGAACCACTATGAACAGGGAAGGACATGGTGTTGGGACACAAAGAAATTTAAGAGATGGCAATGCCCTCAGGGAGTTTACAACTTCTTCCTATAACTCAGTCAGCCTAGCTCTTATGTGCCTCTAGACTTTTGCCAGGGCCATTGGTTTTACCTTCAGTAGCATTCCCAGACCTCTGACCTAGCAAACTCCAACCTGTCATTGATTGTCAGCTTAAATACCACTTTATCAGAGTAGGTGACAAAGGTAGGGGTTATTCCCTGTCTCTCTAAGATGAGATCCTTCATATCTAGCCCTGTGCATTTCTTCATTGCATCTATCATGACTGTTATTATATACAGATATTTCTAAGATTTTTTTAAACTGGTTTCATTTAATGATTATCTCTCCCAATAGACTGCAAAGTCCAACAAGATAAATGATCTTGCTCACCTCTCTACCCTCAGCCCTAACACCACTGTGTGGTACACAGTGAGTGGGTCTCAGGAAATACCTGTAGAGTGGGTAGATTTATTAATGACATGAATACAAATTGCCAAAAAGCACTTCATGGTAGCATGGCTGAGGTCCAGATGATAGCTGCCTTGTGAGATTATGGGAGGGAATATATACAACCTGAAGCTAAAATGGTCACTATCAAGAGAAGAGCTGAGACAGATCTGGAAGAAAGAGTAAGATTTGTTCCAGAGAAGATATGGGTAAGTGTCTCTGGCTGGAGGAATAGAATAGTGTGTATCACAAATTGAGGGGAGGGGATGGGAAGGAGACATGAGAACACTGGTATGGTTGAATAGGAGGGTCTATAGGAAAGTGGTGGGATAATAAGTTGATTAAATTTAGGCAAATCTAGGCAATGATGGTACCATTAAAGGCTCTGAGCAAAGTCATTACTATATAAACGTAATATTTTGACATCTAAATTACAAAGCCGATAAAATAAAGGGTTTAATTTTCATTATAAAGATCTCTTGGCTTTACTAAAAGATTATGGAAGTATTATTTTGGACAATATCACTTTGGATAGATTAAAATATTTGTTTCCAACTAAAATAGAGAGAGAGTTGTGAGAGATTAATAATTAATGAGCAGAGTGGCTAAGGGAGTAACCACTGCTAATTAAAGATCATTTAAAAATTAAGGTAACACTTCAATTCTACTCATGTATATTGACACTTGTGATTTAAATAATATTTTAATTTATGTAAAACTTCAAAACCACATCTATTGCATTTGGCAAAGTAACTGTCAGATTCTAAAATACCACTTGCTGAAGAAGATTCCAGAACATTTTCTATTTGACTATTTTTAATAGTCAATTAGTTACACTGCTAATTATAGAAAAATAGAAACGCAGTTCAGATTCCAACTGAGGCACCTTGCCTTCAAATAAAATTGACAGAAAAATACCTGGCTTCTTCTCAGCTTCTATGGGGACGATGGAAGATGGTTTTTGCCTGCACACTTCTCTCTTGAGTGGTCTCTTATTGTCTTACAATAAGCTGCCCATTTTTAAAAAAACTACATTTCCCCGAATGTGGAACATGTGACACCAAGTTTTTTAGGGACTGATGACTATAAAATAAATGAAACTATGTAAAGAAAATAAATGATTAACATCCACCCAAACTGTTGATCCTTAGACCAATGTCCCCTGAAGTACAGTTCCCCCTTCGAGAACATGTCACCACTCACCACTGGAAAAGAGTAGTTTCATATGGTTCAACCCAATATTGTCGTTCCCTAATAAGTCATGCATTTGAAAAATGTCTTGATGTGGTAAGAGGTTTCAGCAGAGAAAGTAGAGACACGTTACATGTCATGTCTTATGCTTAACTAAAGGCATAACTTCAGTGATTACATACCAAATCCAAAGCATCTGACATTAAAATATATTCTATAAAATATACTTCTGGAATATAGTCAACTTTTCAAAAGGGATTTCAGTAGACTGAAAAACTTACAAAGCACAACTATTCTGCTACAGAACCTAAACACTTGGCAGTGGAGAGACAAAATGAAAATTATTTTCAAGCTGGGATGTTTACAAAGGTAATGTATCATGGGTTAAGGACTACTTGAGCAGAGATGAATATAATTGACTAAAAGATGTTTCAGTGTTGTTCAAATACAAATTATAAATTTAGACTAAGCATTTTCATTTATTTAGTACTCAACCATATCTGCTGTGGAAATCTCTAGGGTTGGTAGCCTTTTTCTTCCCAGGCACTGCCTTTCTAGGTATGAGCACTAGAGGCTGCTGTATAGGAAAAAGCTGAATTGGAAGATGGTGACTCTCATTTACATACGTGGCAATTTGCCTAGAGATTTCTATTCAAAATGGCCTCCTAGAGTCTCTCCTAGGAAGAAGAAGCAGCTAATTCATCACTCCTAGACTTGAATAGAATATCAGATTGATGTGTATGCTGCGAATTTAACTTCAAAGAAGAAAAGCCTAATTTTAGAAGTGTGAATATTTTAGAAGCATCATAACAGATCCCTAAGGACAGTTTCTTTGCCGGGAGAAACATGTGACTTTCTATTATAATGTCCCAGACCCAGGACTTCCACTGTCTAACAAAACGGCACCTGGCCTTTTGAGAGGTTGTGCTAGTCTTATGACAGAAGAATCTGTAGCACAAAGAGCCCAGTGCACTATAAGAACACGTATAAGACAATCTGGATCTCTCCCACTCACAAATACTCTACTGTGCCATGCAATATAGCAGCCACTAACCACATATGACTACTGAACACCTGAAATGCAGCAAGTGTGAACTGAGATGTGCTGGAAATGTAAAACACACACCAGATTTCTAAGGCTTAGTATAAAAAACAAATGTGTAAAATATCTCGATTTTTCATACTGATTATATGTTAATATGATAATATCCCATCATATGGTAATATTTTAGGTTAAATTAAATATACTATGAAATTAGTTTTACCTGTTTAAAAATGTAACTACTGAAAATTTTAAATTATATGTGTCATGCATTATATTCTACTAGACAGTGTTTCTTGAAAACTGTGAAAAAACTCATCTTCTTCCTAACTACTAGGGCTGGATGGAACCCAGCAGGCATGCCAGCTTTGAAACTCTGAGCTGTAACTTTTGATGTTAGATGATGTAATGAAGGCTTGTGCAACATGCAATAGAATTTACCCTGGTAAGCAAGGTGAAGAGTGAAGAAATGGTCTAATGACTGTTTCCATGACTATTTCAGAAGGGAAGCTGTGGTTCTCAAATTGTGGTCCTTAGACTAGTAGCAGCAGCAGCAGCATCACCTTGGAACCCGATAGATATGCAATTCCTCTGGCCCATTCTCGACCTACTGAATCAGAAACAAGTCCTCTCAGGTCATTCTGATGCACTCTCAAATTTAGAACCAATGTTTTATCTCATTTAACATTCCACCTGCTTTGGCAATTGCAATTAGTTACCATCCCACTTAATGAGTAAACTGTGTGCAAAGAAGTTAAGAAATGTACCCGAGTTACACAGCTATTAAGTGGCAAAATCAATCAATCAATCAATCAATCAATCAGGCTTTCAATTCCTGTGTTTCTAATCCTAGAGTGGATGATCTTAATCAGATGTGAAATTGGGAGGGGGTGGGAGTGGAAGAAGAGAAGAGAAATAGGGAGTCTAGATCAGTGGTGGTTAAACTTTTTGGAGTAATCAACCTAAGAATCTGATGAAACACTGGTGGGTCTTCCACAAAAATGCACTTTTATACAACACTGATATAATTTCAGGGCTGACCCTTGAGGGCTCTGCCTGTATCCAATTTTATAACCCTTCATCTAGAGCCTCAAATTTGATGATGAGTCATTATTCATAGTAAACAGGTGTCTGTTTATAGGAATAGGGTTTTGTATACAAAATGCTTCCTACTAAAGATACAGTGGAAGGAAAATTTGTTCTTAGATGTTGAATGAGTAAGAACTGTATTTCTTAACATAGGCAGTAATATCTTGAACAACAGCCTTAGCAACATATATATAGATGTTTCCTTAGGCAAAAGAAACAAAAGCAAAAATAAACTATTGGGGCTATACCAAAATAAAAAGCTTTTGCACAGCAAATAAAAATATCAGCAAAACAAAAGGGAAACCTAGTGAATTAAAAAAGATCTGCAAATGGTATATCTCACCAGGGATTAATATCCAAAATATATAAAGAACTTATACAATCCAACACCAAAAAACAATTCAACTAAAAAATGGGCAGAAGACCTAAACAGGCATTTTTCCAAATAAGACATACAGATTACCAACAGACACATGAAAAGATACTCAATATCACCCATTATCAGGGAAATGCAAATCAAAACCACAATGAAGTATTGCCTCACACCTTTCAGAATGGCTAAAATAAAACACAAGAAACAAGTGTTGGCAAGAATGTAAAGAAAAGAGAACCCTCGTGCACTAACGGTAGGAATACAAATTAGTGCAACCACTATGGAAAACAGTAGTGGTTCCTCAAAAATTTAGAAAACAGAAATACCATACTATCCAGTAATTGTACCACTGGGTATTTATCCAAAGGAAACAAAAGCACTAATTTGAAAAGATATATGTACTTATGTTTATGGTGGCATTATTTACAATAGCCAAGATATAGAAGCAACTCAAGCATCCCTTGATAGATGAATGGAGAAATAAGAGGTCACACTCTCACACACACATACATACACACACACACACACACACACACACACACACGCAGAGGAATTACTACTCAGCCATAAACAGGAATGAAATTTTTCCATCTATAACAACATGGATGGACTTAGAGGGTATTGTTAAGTGAAATAAGTCAGAGTAAGACAAATACCATATGATTTCACTTATATGTGGAATTAAAAAAACAAAAAAACAAATGAACAAACAAACACTTTAAATACAGAGAACAAACTGGTGGTTGCCAGAGGGGAGATGGGTAGGGGGAATGGGTGAAACAGATGAAGGGGATTAAGAAGTACATACTTCCAGTCAGAAAATAAATACATTATAGAGGTGAAAAGTAGAGTATAGAGATTGGTCAATAATATTATAATAACTATATAGTGACAGATGGTGACTACATTTATCATAGTAACCAATGAGTAATGCAGAATTGTCAAATCACTATGTCATGCTCCTGAGACCAATATAACATAGTATGTCAATTGTACTTCAATAAAACAAACAAATAAGAGTTTCCTCTGTTGGCGTTCATTAGTGGTTACAGTCCCAACTGCCTTTTAGCAGAGGGAGTAGCGAGCACTGAACTGATCTTGAAATCTGAGAGGGGCAGGGTCTTCAGGGAGAAGGACGGCCATAGGCCTTGATCACATTTGGCTGTAAAGTCAGAGCACTGCTACAAGACAAATAAAAACCCTTGCTAATAGTGTCTGTTTTTCCCACTTGAAGATAATGTTAACGACAGGAATTTCTACCTGTGTTGGCGTTTGGAACAAATTAGGCTGAAAAAATGCATGTACAGTGAACATGCCTTTGTGTTTGTGATGCAGAGGGTATTTGCAGAGTCTGAAGCTCTTTGATAAGCACAGTACAGCTCATTTTTAACCTGACCTGCCTGGAACTTTTATAATTTGTTTCCAGACAATGGTGATCAAGTGCTTGGAGATGGTGAAGGAGGGGAGGCTGGTCTCTTTTTATCAACCTGCAAAAATAAAGCTGAACATTTTATTCTTTCATAAAAGGGAAAGTAGGTTATCTTGAACTGTTTTGGTAAATCCTTGTTTCTTTAATAAGTAATTCTACATTTCAGAAGATAGGAAAATATTAAAGGTGACTACATACCTCTGTTCATTTGGCATTTTTTAATGCTTTTAAGTACCAGGCAATCACTGATTTAAATGAAGAGTTCTGAAAATTTGTACCGGAGAAATTTTCCATAAAAATTACAAATACTATTATAATTACATATATATACATATATATGTATATACGCACAATTATAATTGCACATAATTATATATAATTACATTAATAATGGCTTATATTTGCTTTTCTAATTACATCAAAAAGTAGTTAAAATATTGCTTTTGGAATCAACCTGCAAAATCTAACCATTATTTATGCCACTGCTTCTTTGGGAAAATACAATTAATGTTAGAAACCTATTTAAACCTACCATTGGCAAAAGAAGGGTCTTTTAATACCTTCTGTGACTCTGGAAAACAGATTATGGATTTTCTTTTTGACTGGCTCTGGTGGAGAAAGCACTTTCTCCTCTTTGGCAACTAGTTTTGCAAAAAGAAGGGAATTCGCCCCCTGGTGGTGATCACATACATCATGGAATATTCATAAACAGGTGTTCATATATTACAATATTACAAACCACTATATGATCCCCCCTGTATTAAAAAACAAAAACAAAAACTGAATTACCCTACCTGAACTATATAATCAGCATCTTCTTATATATTACCTTATCTCTAATTTTTTACCCACACAATTCAAAACTTTATTATGTCATGGTCAGATGTTTCTAAATTAGATTATAAGATCCTTGGTAGAAAACTTCCTTACACCTCTACACTTATTCATTCACTTCAAGAATGATCACATTTGAGGTGCCTGGGTGGCTCAGTCATTAAGCGTCTGCCTTCGGCTCAGGTAATGAATGATCCCAGAGTTCTGGGATGGAGCCCCACATTGGGCTCCCTGCTCGGCAGGAAGTCTGCTTCTCCCTCTCCTACTCCCCCTACTTTGTGTTCCCTCTCTCACTGTGTCTCCCTCTGTCAAATAAATAAAATCTTTAAAAAAAAAAAAAAGAATGATCACATTTGTTCATTCATTCACATAATCCACTCATTCGAATAATGAATACTTAGGACACATGAAATGAGACACTTTTGATATCACTGGGTTCACTATGCCTTATTCCGGGCTAGTCTACATCATCTATGAGATAGAAAGCTTATTGCTATAAAACAAACAAAAAAAGTAAATGCAAAAATATGTTTCCCAGTATTCTGATATAATGATCTTTTTTCTGCCCCTATTTAACATAATCATCTTATGTCTAGCTGAGATCTTATTTTGTGTGTCAGCCAAGTGATAGCAGTAGGGAAAAACATGGACCCTCAGGAAAAGGAGTGGAGAAAGCTCCTGAAAAGCTCCAACTTCTCACTGTGAAATATGAGGCAATGTTATCTGCTGAGAAAGGAGGTCAGTAGTAAGGAAAAGTGAATAATCCCATGAAGAAAAGGTCGATTTACCTTATTTATTTATGATTTTACCTTACCTGACTCCAAGTCAGGACTTGGGAGGCTGATACCACTGAAAGAAAATAAGATTCAGGCAAGAGAATAGGTGGAGAGAAGTTTCTAGCCAGGGAAGGTAGAAAAGCAATGAAGGAGTAGGAGCTTGAGGGACTAGGAAACTCAACAGAGCATGGTAGATGAAAGTTGGATGACTAAGAAGCTATGGTCAGAGACAATGTCTATATTGGAGTTTTCAACTTCAGAAATGATTAGGGAAGATGAGGTTGAAGATAGGTTGCTCATGGAGAATGGAAATTAAGTTTTGTTAGGTTAAGGGGGTCAAGCTGAAGCTTGGATTGCTCACAAAAAGGTTAATGTTACCTATGATTACGGCAGGGGTTCTGGAAATCATGACTCCTGTGAGTTGGCGCCAAAATATTCAATAAATGAAGGCTTATGGGATGGGGAGAATGGTAGAACTACATGGTAAAAACAAAAGTCAAAGAAGAGCCATCAGAAAAATGCAAAAGGGAATCTTGCCTTAAACCTGAAGTTCAACTGGTTTACAGTTTGTTTCATTCTATGAAGTTGCTTACTTTTCCCATGTAATAACCCAGAAAACACAAATGTGGTTGATAAGAATATGAGAGATAGGGGCACCTGGGTGGCTCAGTCGTTAGGCATCTGCCTTCCGCTCAGGTCATGATCCCAGGGTCCTGGGATCGAGCCCCGGATCGGGCTCCCTGTTCAGCGAGAAGCCTGCTTCTCTTTCTCCCACTCCCCCTGCTTGTGTTCCTGCTCTCGCTATCTCTCTCTCTCTGTGTCAAATAAATAAATAAAATCTTTAAAAAAAATGAGAAATATACAAATTCAGAAGTAAATATTTGGAAAGAACTTACAGTTTTAGTCTATGATTTTTTTTTTTAAATGAGAGGCAATTTAACAGTCATCATGCATTTCCTATCTCATTTAAAAATCACACAAACTGACATTTTATTAATACATTATGCCTGGTCAAAATTAAATTTTGCTTTATCTAAGATCCAGGTAGCATTTAAGTGTTATAGTGGGAAACCTGTTTACATGGATTAAGCCCAAGATTAAATTTTTAAATGACTAGATGTGAGGATATTCTTTTTCTGCATTACCTCTCACCCAACTTAGGATATAAAGTACAAACCTTATCACAACATAACAAAGCTTCTTGAGAATCAGAGTCTTATTTCAAAACTGAGAAAATGTCATATTAAGTTTTTTAAACTTAATTAAAAGGACAATATCAGAACTCAAAATGATAATGTTAAATGCTAGGCATAAATATTTCTTCATCAAATAAATGAGGAAGTACAGTCTATTGGATGGAATCTCAGTATAAGGGATCTATATCTTGTGAGAGAGGGGTGCTTCAGTGACTCAGTGGGTTAAAGCCTCTGCCTTAGGCTCAGGTCATGTTCTCAGGGTCCTGGGATCGAGCCCCACGTCAGGCTCTGCTCAGCAGGGAGCCTGCTTCCCCCCCTCTCTCTGCCTGCTTCTCTGCCTACTTGTGATCTCTCTCTGTGTGTCAAATAAATAAATAAAATCTTAAAAAAAAAAAAAGATATCTTGTGAGAGAGTCTCTGGACAGGGTTGTCACCACTATCATTTATACTCTTAAATTCTCAAGACTTGACTTGCCTAAATAATAATCAGGTTACTATTGAGAATTGTTTATTCTCAGCTAAGCAATGGTCAGAAAAAATCAAGGCATATAGCTATAATTTCAAGTGCATAAGACACAAGGAGGAGGCAAAGAACCTCCTTGATATCAAGTGAGGCATTTTCACAGGGGACAGGCAGGTTTAGAGAGGAATGGGAGCAGGTAGGAGAAAGGGTTTATAAGTTGGTAGAGTTAGAATGGTGATTTGGTTCTGGCTAGTTCTCAAAATTTCTATAGGCCTATCCTGATGTGAACTTGAGTTTCTTGTAGGTCCTTGAAATACGCAAGAACACTTACAAGAAACTTGGCCAGCCAAATCTTCCCAAATAATAACCTTGTACTTCTATGTCTCAGCCACTTGAGACATAGGAGTCTCAATAATGTGTCTCAGCCACATTATCACTTTGAGTTCCGATATTGTCCTTTTAATTAAGTTTAATTAATTAAACTTAATTAAATTAAATTAAAGTACTTGTCTCCAAGTACTCAGCCTTGTACTCCTATGTCCCAGCAAGCCATGCTTGCTCCTCTGACAACCTCTCCTTTTTATCCATCACATATTAATGAAGTTATCATTGTGAGTAACTTCATGGAGCACATTAATTATGGCCTTTGCATAGAAAACTAAAAATCTCTATCAGGTCTCACCCCCACCAACACAAAATAGGGTGATGTTGGTATAAAGCCCCTTGGTATCTTTATTGTCTTTGAAAAACCTGAAGTTCATTTGAAGGTGAAACCACAAAAGTCCTCATCTTTGTCCTTTCTGTTGATTCCCCCATGTGTGCAATGGGAACTCTCATGTGCAATGAGAAACATGAGAACTCTCTCAAGATTGTCAGCAATGCCATCTGAACTACCAATCTCATGGCCCTCCTGCCCAAGGTCATCCATAAAACTTTCAAATCATGAAGGAACTCATAATCACAGTCCATGCCATCATTGCCACCCAGAGACTATGAGTATCTGTTGAACCATGATATGATGGTTATGGTGCTGCCCAGAGTATCATCCTTGTAACCAATGGCACTGCCAAGAATCTGTCATGGATCTGACCTACCATCTAAAGAAAGCTGCTAAGTTCTACATCAAGAATGTGGTAGAGCAGATGATGGAGGGTTCCATAAGAGAACCCCGAGAAACAATGAAGACTAGATTGTCTTCCATGACTTTAACAGAGCCACCCACTCCTCCACCTTGATACAGGATCTGGCATTGTCCTCAGTGAACACTTGGGTAAGCTAATTTGTAGGTATGAATTTGACTACAGCAACCAGGTGGTAGACTTGGTCCATGTGGTTCCACAGAGTGAGATTCTCCTGGACAACAAGCCCAAAAGCCTTGAGGTAAAGAGCAACTGGGAAGTCCATGTCTTACCTCTAGACCCCAGTACACTAAGAAACTCCCAACCAGACTGGAAGAGATTATGCAGAGTGAAATAAGTCAAGCGGAGAGAGTCAATTATCTTATGGTCTACTTAAGTGTGGAGCATAAGGAAAAACATGGAAGGCATTGTGAGAAGGAAGGGAAGGGCTAATGGGAGAAATCAGAGGGGATGATGAACCATGAGAAACTGTGGACTCTGAGCAACAAACTGAGGGTTTTGGAGGGGAGGGGGTGGGAGGTTGGAAGAGCCTGGTGGTGGGTATTGAGGAGGGCACGTATTGCATGGAGCACTGGGTGTGGTGCATGAACAATTGATCTTGTAACACTGAAAAAATAAACACATTTGGGGGGGAAAAAAAGAAACCTGAAAAGAAAAATAAGATAAGATAAAATAAAATAAAATAAAATAAAATAAAATAAAATAAAATAAGATAAAATAAAATAAAATGTCAATGCTAAAAAAATGCTCCCCACCATTCATGGTTCCCATATCAAGCCCCTAAAGAACCCTAGCTTGCCATGTACCATCAGCACAA
>CM053605.1:110677444-110724872 GCA_028646535.1 Procyon lotor | reverse complement strand
TCTCAGATTACTTTTCCACATTCCCCTCTAACCATTCATTTAACCCAATATCCTATATTTCAACCATACTGGCCTTTTTGCTGCCTTTTATTAACTCTGTTTTAGTGAATACTGTTTCATTTTCTTGAATGTTCTTTTTATTATGATCCTTGTCTATCTGACAAATGATAGATAATCTTGAGGCAATTGGTATAATAGTGTCAAAGAAAAGTCAGAAGGGGCTGTGGAGAAAGGTCTTGATAATGAAGAGTTAGCAGCATGTTAATACTTATTGATGAAGCAAATCACTGATGACCGTAAGTTGTGAAATAGCTAGACACATGATGCTACAGAAAAGGCATGATCCAAATGTCATCTCTTCTCCATTGCTTTCCCTAGCCCCACTCCCCGCATCCCAATAAAACACCTTCTTAATACAATTATTTTTCCCTCTACTCTATGTTTTTTATTTTTTAGACTTTTAAAATGCTCTTTATTTGCTCTTTTTTAAAAATCATATTCAATTAGCTGACATATAATACATCATTTTGATGTAGTGTTCAACAATAATTCATTCGTTGCGTATAATACCCAATGCCCCTTACCACATGTGCCCTCCTTAAAACCCATCCCCTCTACTTTAATGAGAAAACCATTTATGAGTTCCTTCATTTCTAAGGTTCTAATGAAGAAATAAAGTTTCTTCACTTCTAAGGTTTACTTAGAAAAATCCCATTCCTTCCAGATTGTTCTCTGAGTCCTTGTAACATTATATTCATCTTTTCCCTCTTTATTTGGATCTTCCAGTCTATCCACAAAAATGCACAGATGCCTATACCCAAACCACTTGACTTTAGTGTCGATGACGACAATGATGATGACCCAAAAAAAAGAAAAAATCAAGATAGAAAATGCAGTGCCTTATTTTCGGTTTCCATTTAACATAGGTGATCTATCCTAGCTCTTGAAATGCGCTCCTCTTAGTCTTTCAGAACACCACAACTCTTTTGTTTTCCTCCTACCTTTCTTTTTTTTTGTCAGTCAAGGGTTTTGTTTTGTTTTTTTTTAATTAACATATAATGTATTATTTGCTTCAGGGATATAGGTCTGTGAATCATCAGTCTTACACAATTCACAGCACTCACCATAGCACATACCCTCCCCAATGTCCATAACTCAGCCACCCTATCCCTTACCCGTACTCCCCAAAAACCCTCAGTTTGTTTCCTGAGATTAAGAGTCTCTTATGGTTTGTCTCCCTCCCGGGTCCCATCTTGTTTCATTTTTTTCCCTTCCTACCTGCCATGTCCTCCTATCTTTCTAAGCATAGCCTTTCAGATTCTCACATGGGTTTCCTCTCTTCCTCCTTCTTCACCCTAGATATGTCCTTGATTATCTCCTCATTCATCAGATATTTCACTTTCACAATCTTAACCACTATTCCTGTATGGACTAATCCTATATACAAGTCTTGACCTCTCTACCAAGCTCTGGTTCTGATTTCCATCTGCCTATGGACTTGTCCACCTGTAGATACCACCAACACCTGGGACAACATCCCTACAACTAATTTTCATCATCTCTTTTCCAATGATACCTTTATGTTTATCTCTTACATTTCCCTTCCAGCAGAACCACATTAAACTATAAACAAGAGATAAAAGGTCTCTTCTACTTTAAAGGGTTCCAGAAATTATAATTTCCTAAAACTTCTTTGGCAAACAAATTTTATAAACCAGGCTACAAAGAGCTAAAAGGAAAATGATGTTTTTATACCTAAAGCTAGATACAGTTCTGCAATTTAAGGCTATAGATCGAGAAAGGCTCATTTTACAAAGAATATCACTTCTAGGGAAGTACATAAAGAGGGTCAGATGAATTCTTAAAAGACTAGAGAGGCTTAGGAGTACTTACATTAGAGGAATCATTTGTTTAAGATATAAGGCAAAAAGAGACCTTAGAAAAAATCTAAGATGATACAGGAATGCAAAGATTGTTTCTATTCCAATTATGTTAATTTAATTCATTTACTCAATGGGGATTATGCCACTGAGGAGTTCAGAAGATTTAGTCATCTTTCTCTATTACAGATTTACTTTAAATCTTTATTCTTTTAGCTGTCTACCTTTTGGTCTAGTGGCCTCTTCTACAAAATATTCCCGTTAGAAGAAATATTTCTGACTAATCCTTTAAAACATGAACAAAATAGCATCTATTCTGGACTGCTAGCTGCTCTTTGAATAATAAGTTTTCCTACAGTTAAAAATGGATAATTAAGGTCTGTTTTAGAGACTTGATTTCAGAGAAAGGAAGCTCAGTAATTAAAGTGAAAATGAAAAAATGAAAATGGAAACTGACCAGGAGTGAATAACAATTTTCCATTTCCATTTAACAGAATCTTTCAGGCACTACATTTTATGCAAATTACCCAGGAGGCTACTCAAACTATTTGCTTTCCAAATAATCTCAGATTTTGAGTAAAGAAAATGTAAGCCATGTTATTTTGGTTCTATAACAGAAATAGGAATGAAATGCAATTCAAAGTTCATGTTTGCAGTGGAGATTGAGAAAGATAAAAAAAAGAAAAAAAAGAGCAAAGACTTGTTGATCAGGAGTAACTGGCCAAGCCCCTCTGCTTCCTCCCCACAATAGCCTCTTCCTGGGACAATCTCTAGCCAGGAAAGGTCACCAAGCAGTTTTCAGGTTGCTGTGCCTTCAGAGCCCATCTGCCTTTCAACCTCCACAGCTGGCAAGGAACTGCTGACTATTAAGAAGCCACTGCAGTTTTCCAGGACAGCCTCTTCTGGCTAAGGGCCGCAGATATAACTAGCCTCAAAGATGCCCTTTATCTGCTCTCATGGTGTGATGGTCAAACACGTTCAACATCATGGTGCTTTCAGTTCAGCCCCAAAAACAGATGAGAAGCACTGAACACCACAGATGTGGGAGAGAAACCCAAAACACTTAAACCATCTTCTCCAAGAAAATCTCAGAATCTCATAGAAATAAACAAGAGAAAAAAAAAATGAACAGGAGAGGACCACAAGATAAAAGTAAATCTCACTTTTTTTTCTAGAAAAAATTATAATTATAATCCATAATATTCGCACCAAACTAAAGTGATTAATTTATCTTACTTGTCACCTTCATAAAATTTAAATCATTTCTCTACCTGAGATGACTGGAGAATAGCTTTCAAAAATCAAACCAACAAAAACCAAAAACTTGCCCAGTATTATTTGAAGGAATTTCATTTTTCATATAACCTTTATTCCCAAAATTCTGTTTAATGAGGAAACTAATGTATTACAGCCATCAATCCCTATAGGCTTCAGATTCCGTGAAAAATCTAGAGATAACCAGAAAAGCCTACTATCAAAGGTCATACATGGAAAAGTTGGTGGGGGTGAGGGTGGAGGCTCCAAACAGCATTTGGCTATATGTCTGTGCAAGTGTTCAATCTGTTTGCTGATCTTGCACACTCTATGTTAACTATTATCCTTTTATTAACCCTTTTTTCCCCCAGATAGCTCTGAGTGTTATAAAGAGGTATCTTTACAAATTATTTTCATATAATAGAAAAACTGGACCCAAAACACCGGATAGTTTATTTTTGTTCCATTATTTTTCCCCATATACACACAAACTCAATCGGACTAACATACTTGAAACTTTTCATAATAACAATTCATTTTTAAAGATATCTTAGTATTGTACATTACACAACAGTATAGTGTGACAAGTAGAAGGCACAATCCCTGATGTGAAGGAAGTTTTATTTGAATAGACAACCAGTCTTGAGCAAAGCAAACAATTAGGAGATAACTACACAATTATGAAATATATATTATAAGTCCTTTTTTAAAAAAGATTTTCATTTATTTATTCGACAGAGAGAGAGAGAGATCACAAGTAGGCAGAAAGGCAGACAGAGAGAGTGGGGGAGGCAGGCTCCCTGTCGAGCAGAGAACCCGATGCGGGGCTTGATCCCAGGACCCTGAGACCATCACCTGAGCAGAAGGCAGAGGCTTTAACCCACTGAGCCACCCAGGCACCCTAAATGTTTATTTCTTATGTGGAATGCAATTTATTTTTTATAGAATGTGTATCTAGTGAACTTGCTGATGTCTCTTATTAGTTTTTTCCCCATTATCTATATAAAGGTTTATTGAAACCTGTATGTCACAGTGACAATAATTCAGTGTCTGGAAAACAGTGACAAAAAGGGTATCCCAGGCCCAGCGTTTACCTAATAAATACTGGAAACCAGGGAGCTCCTCCTTCCATCTCCCAGCAGTAACACAGGGCATCTGCTGACTTGGGGACAGCAACCTGCACTAATGTGATGTCCCTTATTAATGATAATAATATGCCATTATTTTCTCTTTTTTAATCTAGACAATCACTATCTATGAGTAATTACAACTTTATTCTTTCTTTCTTATCTTTATATCTTTTATATCATTTTCTCTTTTCTTATGTATCAACTGGGACCTCCAATTCAATGTTGACTTGATGCTGTTGTAATAGGCATTCTTGTCTCATGCCGATTTTAAAGGAGGTGATGTTTCTAACGATGTAACAGTAAGATGATATTTGCTTTAAGTTTTTGGTAGATACACTTGATTTTTAAGTTATTCATTATGTTTTTCATTCACTGTGATAATTTTTAGTAACTTAATATTTATAGACAGTTTAAAATCAAAGTTAATATTGTCCACCTTCCTCTAAAAAATAAAAAAAATCTTAGAAAGCTTTACCTAGGGGTCCCTGGGTGGCTCAGTTGTTAAGTGTCTGCCTTCAGCTCAGGTCATGATCCCAGGGTCCTGGGATGGAGCGCCTCCCCACTCCTGCCCCCCCACCCCACCGCATTGGGCTCCCTGCTGAGCGGGAAGCCTGCTTCTCCCTCTCCCATTCCCTCTGCCTGTGTTTCCTCTCTCACTGTGTTTCTGTCAAATAAATATTTTTTTTTAAAAAAAGAAAGCTTTACCTAAAATCACTCAACTCACCAGATAGTTTGACCCATTTCTAATTTTCTCTTAACTTTGTTACATGCAAAATTAAATATTTTTGTCATTGACACAATATTTTAGATTTATCCATATGTGAAACTTTGCTCATCATTCCTTCTTGTGTTTCACACATATCTTTCTTTGTTTTTCTTCCTAAAGTCCTTTAGAAGCTCCTTTAAAGAGGATCTATTGGTAATAAATTCTTTATTTATTGGTAATAAATTCTTTAAAGGAGCTTTAAATAGCTCCTTTAAAGAGGATCTATTGGTAATAAATTGTTTGTTGAAAATTTCTTTATTTTGTCCTTTATATTCTTTTCTTGAGTGAAATTTTAACTAGGTATGTATTACCATATAAAAAATTCTTTTCTTTCAGCATTTTGAAAATAATTTTTTCCATCTTAGGACCTCTCCTCATTGTTGATGTTGAAAAGTCAGCCCTCTCACAAATTAATAGTACCACCAAAAGTGTGGTCTATGGAGCTTGTCAAAAAGGTAGATCTCAGATCCCGTCCTAGACCGATTGAATGAGAACCTAAAAATTGTGGGAACTCACCTACATGCTTATTTACTAACTTTGCAGGTGATTCTGGGGCTCATTAGAAGTCAAGAACTAAGAGTAATTCGTGTATAGGCAACTTTATCTCTTCCTACTTTTAAGAACTTCAAAACATTATGATATGTCTAGATGTGGATTTATTTTATTTATTGGGCTTTTTATTATTCTTGCATCTAAAGATTCATGCCTTTCATTAATTCTAGGAAATTATCATCCATTTTCTCACCAAGCATTACCTTTCCTATATTTTCTCCTTTGCTAACTCCAATGACATGTGTTCTAAACATTTTCATTTTTCCTTCCCTATAGTTTTTAATATAGATCTCTATACATTAATATTCCTGATATTTTCATAGGAAAACAATTTCTGATTAGGAGTTTCTGTAAAAGACTATCTCTGCAGAAATTTAATTCAATAACTACCTAATGGGTACTGAGTGACCTGCACACACACTTCTAATTCCAGAGTTAGGAAAGAACTTTTCACTAAAATAATATAACATTTTTACTATTACTGCAGTACCTTAAAGCTTAACCAGAAGAGCATTACCAAAAAATATACTGTAAAATGGAATAGCTGAGACCCTTCTAGTGTATATTTGTGAAGTAAATCTCTTAGAAGACATTCAAGACAAATTTATATTATTTATATTTTCACATCTCAATGTGGTCTTTTACACAAAGGTCCCTATGTATCATATCTTTGTCAAAATGTAGTAACGTATTCTTAAAATACTTCTCAGTGAAGAAACAGCCAAGCTGAAAAGAATCCAAGATATTTTCCTTTGACTTTAAAATTCATTTTGTTAATAGCTGTATTTATAGACTTCACAGAAAATATGTTTTCTGATATTTCAGGGAACTTTCGTCAAATTCAGTGATTCAATTATTTTCACAGAAAAGAATGTCAGAAGTTTTAGAATGCTGGAACAATAGCTTCATCTGAATCTCTGGTGCTTCCCCTCTACTTGAAAACATATGAAGTACAAAGAGCTTGAGTAGAAATAAAATCAGACCCAGAACCTAATGGGGGAGGGGGCATATTTTTCCTTAACATGCTGATGGATGAATGAGAGATTTAAAGCTTGATTGTTTCAAAAGCTAATGCTTTTGAGACTAATTATCTGTAATGACAGTATGTCTGTGTGCTATGTAAATAAGAACTTACAATGAGACACATTTGTCATAATGGAATATGTCACAGGAGAGATTAGACGAAAGCTTTCCTTACAGTGAGTTTTCAGATAAATTTTTTCTCTGATTAATAAAATGTTTGAGATTCTGGCAGTGAGACTTGGAAAGAAATAGGACTGGATTGTTACAGGAATTTTGTATGGATGAGTTATGCAGAGTCTACCTGATTATTTCATTTATGCTCAGCAGAGGTTATGATTGCTCCATCTGAGTCAGTCATTGCCATGTTCTTTGTAGATGCAGAGGATCCTCTGGGAACTGAAGACTGGTCCCTGACAGTAATGTATGAGCTTATTTACATCAAGAAGCTCATTCAGAAGAAATTCTTTTTTCTCTCTCTCTCCATCTAGAGACTGTCATAAAACAATAATAGACAGAAACTATTATGATCTGAGTCTTACCTTGTCTCACTCTCTTCCCTCATCTGTAACTTCCACCTGTCCTTCCTACTGGCTCTTTCCCATTAGCCGAGAAATGTGCACATGTCTCAGTCATCTTAAAAAAAAATAAATGAACAGAAAACAAAGAAAGCCCTCTTTGAATTCTGCCTATCCACTTCACACTCAACTCACTGAAAGAATAGCACACTTCTCCATCTTTGCTTTTATACTCTCTTTTCATTTTCAAATCCCATCGTCATCTGGCTTCTGCCTGGATTAGAAACCTTGTTAAGACTGCTAATAGGAACAAGTGCCTATTTTTCAGTCCTTACCTTGTTTGCTCCAGTGTACCCAACACTATTGATGACTCCTCTTCATGAAATTCTTTATACTCTTGGCATCTAGGACTCCAGTTTTCTTGCTACATCTCATTCTACTCTCTTCCCTGGTCTCCTCATCATCAATCCTTCCACTAAATATTGATGAACCTCAGACTTTCATCATGAGGCCCCTTCTCTTCACATTCTTCCTGGGTAATTTCATCCTTGCTCACAGCTTCTTCTTAAGGCTGAAAATTTCAAAGTCTGCATCTGCTATTCAAACTCTCTCTTCAGCTCCCGAGCTCCAAATCTATACTTCCCACAGCTCACACGGGTGTTAAATAGACACCTCAACTCAATGTAACCAGAAAAGATTTACTATTAAAAAAAAAAAGTCTTTTTTCCCACTGTATTCTTTATCCTCAGTTCTTCAACCAGTAGCCAAAGAATCAGCTTTGTCTTTTCTCTCTCACCTTTGTCTGACCTATCACTAAGTCTTTTTGACTTTCCCTATCCTCTTCCTCCATTCTCAATGTCTTACCTATTTCCTTAATTTCCTTTTCAATGTCACTACTGTAGTTCACACATCATCCCTTCCCTAGAATACTGTCTCCTAACCAGTCTCCCTGTTATTATATTTGCTTCTTTCCAGTCCATTCAATTCACTACCAAATGATCTGCCTAAAGTTGCAAATCTAATTCTGTTGTTGAAAAACACTCTACACTGGACATATCTTATGCACCCCCTCAGATCTTTCAGCCTTCCTGGGCTCTCTGTCTCCTGTCTCCTGGGCCTCTGCCACTTGCTCTATATTAATTTCTTTAACTATAACTACTTCAAACATCTCAATGCATGCCTCCAGATACCTTCTGCCTGAGGCCAAGGCCTGGAGCTTCTACCTCCCCTCCACCACTCCCTAGCTCAGATGAAGCACCACACGCTAGTTCAGGTTCTCCAAGGACCAAATACCAAGATTCAATTAAACATGTATTGCAGATCTGATCCTGATTGAAGGAGAGAAAGAAGGAAGTTTGGATAGAAGCACCTTAGACTCCAGTGCAGTTCTAAGGAAATGCTGGCAGGGCCACCAAGAAGTCCTCAAGCTAAAATTTCCTCTTAGAGGAATCGCTGTCTCCCAGGAATAGACCTGCCTTACTATCTGCTATGATCAATCACTGGGGCAGACTGAGGAAGTGTGGCCTCTGTGCAACACAGCAGGCTCTCAGATCCATCAGATCATACTCTTGGATAGACACAGCAGCAATCTACTGTGGCACATTTGTGATGGGGATGGAGCAGGTCCAAAATTATGAGTAAATTACTGTCAGCTGCTGGCCCAGACTCTCTGCCTCCCACTTCTACCACATCCATGCTTTTCCTTTAACCCATGAATTTCTAGGTTGATCAAGTTTCAGAGGAAGAAGACACAGGCCTGGCTCATAGTGCATCAGAGTGCTATGTTGGTATAGCCGTTATAGCCCCAAATGTGGTTACTCTGAAAGAAGGTCTGCAAGATGACCCTGGATAATCTCCTTGACCAGTCCAGTGCTTGTGCAATAAGCCACAAACAGAGTAGGCAGAGTAGCAAGGATGAAGACTGTGCATGGGACTAATAACAAGGTCTTCTTGTCATCATCACTAATCTAGCTACCGTCACTTAGGAGTGGCCAATGTGCCAGCATCAGAGACTAAAAGATGTGCCCTCAACGTATCACCATCCTGTAGGTAACATCCAACAACCTATCTAGTGCAAGTCAATTTTTCCACATTGAAGGGACAGTAATTATTAACCCATACCAAAACTGATACATACTCTGGATACAGGGTTGCCTTTCCTACCTGCAGTGCCTCTATCAACATCACATCAAAGCACTTACAGAATGCTTTATCCTTCAACACGTTTTCCACACAGTGTTAGCTCCATTGTGGGATATTTTTCTATAGCCGAAGAGGTGTAAAAGTCACTTGTTACCAGAAGACTCAAAGATAATACTATGTACCCCACCATCTAGAAGCAGCCAGACTAACAGATGAAAAACAGCCTGTTGAAGGCTCAACTATGGATCCAATATCTTGTGAGGTTTGGGTGCTGTCTTTCAAGAAGTGATATACTGGCCAAATCGACAGCTGATATAGTACTATATAACAATAAGAATATATGGATTAAGGAAGCAAGAGAAGTCAAGTTGCCCCCTCATCTTCAAAAACAGGGGTCCATTGATAGTATTTGTGCTTCTACGCCCTGAAATCTAAGATCCTTCCCAATTAGGGGTTAGTTCCCAGAAAATCAATACTTCTGCTACTGTATATATGAGTCCCACTGAACTTAAAATTATGACTACCACCTGACCGTTTTGAGCTTTAATGCAATAGACCAACAGATAAGGAAATGATTTACTGTCTTATTGAATTAATTAAAGAGTTAGTGTTAACCACCGCAGAATGGCTTCAAAGGGGATAATGTCTGAAATCCAAGGGATCCAATGGGTCTCTCTCAGTTCTTACATACCCACTGATAGTGGTTAACGGAATAATGCAGCAACCATGACCTAAAAAGTACAGGGCAAACAAAGGGTCAGACCTCTTGGAGTTCTAGGTCACCTCACCAAGAAAGCAACATAGACCAGCAAAAGCTGACCCAGGATAAGGGAAGTATATAGAATGTGTGACAGAGGAGAGAGATGGTAAATATCAATTAGAGCCTCAGAACCAGCCCCTGTACAGGGATTATAGCTTATTTCACTAACCCACTTGCCTTCTTTCTGGAAATCACAAGTTACCTTCCTGCGGGGAAGTCTGTGACTGGCTGATTTGTTCCTCCTTTCTGTGGGGAAGCAGTAAGGGCAATTTGTTCTCACAACAATGGAAGCCCAATATGATATCAAAAAACCCACACATAGTGGAACGTTACAAGCATATCTGAGGAGCACAAGAGCTCATCTGTACTGGGCACATCTTATATACTACTTCAGATTCTCTCCGCCTTACCCGTCAATCAGCCCTTGGCTATTTGTTCCGTCTCGATCACTCCCACAGGGACCAATTCTTGACTCGGATGGTACACCATATTGCAAGGCATACAATCTGGCTCTTTAGAAGGTTGTAGTGATGCATTCCAAAAGGAGAAAGTAGTTAATACCCCATGGGTTAGCTCTGTTCAATGGGAGACAAGAGAGGGGAAGATGCTAGCAAGTAAATTTTCCATACACCCTCTGATGGAATGCTCTGAGGCGCAACTCTTCTGTAAAGCCTATCTGGAGCTGTTTCACGTGGCTGAGAAACTGGCTCTGTTTGTGAAGTGATGGCCGCTTCCTAATGAAGATCTTGTGTTACCTCCTATCCTTCCCTGACTTACTGCACTTTCCCTCAGTCTCACTGACCTCAGATTACCTCTCCAGGAAAGCATTAGCATTTAATCCCCACCTCAGGTTCTGTTTGATAAAGAACCTGGGCTAAATTTCATTTCATTGCATGCTCCACCTAGAGAAAACCTCAGATCTGGCTCCTGCTGTCATTTTCAATCTCATCACCTATGGTCCCTTTCCATTCATCTTTTGGTGATCAAGCAGAGTTATTCACGGGTTTCCAAGCTGCCCACCTTTTTCACAGAATCATATATCTGCATCTGCTCCTTCTCCTGCTTGGAGAGTGCTCTCCCACCCACATCCTCTGGTGAACTCCCCACAATGACATGGGTGAAGTCAGACAACCGTCAATCCAGTACGTCACAAAACTTCACTACAATTAATGAAAATGTTTGGAAACCTCTTTTGAGTCTCCTTCCCTAATACTGAAAGATTAAAAATTTTAAAAAGCAATGTATGATTGGATAAATACTTATTCTTCCTATTATGGTTAAAAAAATACTTGAAATACAAGATAATCACTATGGAGACAAGCTGAAATGTATTCCTTTATTAGCAAATGTAACCAAAGGATTCTCAGCAAACATTGCTGAAGATGTAAAGAAATAAATATTAAAATAAGTTATATATTACAGGTTTTCTGTATAGACAGAGAAAAGTAAAGATATTGCTAAGGGGCACCTGGGTGACTCAGTAAGTTAAAGCCTCTGCCTTTGGCTCAGGTCATGATCTCAGGGTCCTGGGATTGAGCCCCACATTGGGCTCTCTGCTCAGCGGGGAGCCTGCTTCCCCCTCTCTCTCTGCCTACTTGCGATCTCTCTCTCTGTCGAATAAATAAAAAATCTTTTTAAAAAAAGATATTGCTAAGAAATCAGTTTATGATATTATTAGTCTGTTTTAAAAAAGAAATACAAAGATAACTCATTTTCTAATGAAAAACTAAAGGAAAACATATACCAAAGAAGATACATTCTCAATGGTAACTTTGTTAATAGAAACAATGATTTAAGATTTTTGCTTAATGGAATGGCTACTTCAAGTGGAATAAAGAATACTCTGGGATGAAGTCATAGAAACATTTTCACATATGAAATCCTGCACTAAATCATTCATAGTCAAGATGTTCCAGCAAAGAAGTTGAAGCCAAAAGTGCACCAAGTGCTAGAGATGTCAAAAATATAGCTAACTTTCCATGAAGACAAGATTTTAAAATAAATACTCTTGTATAATACTTTGTAATGACATGAGAAATAACCATGGTAATCTTTTGAGTGACAAAGAGTGCTTCCCCCCCATTTGTGACAAAATACATAAAATATTTGTTAAATATAAAGGTAGTACATATATTTTTTTATACAAAACACTACACTCCAAATTTGCCATCTTTTCTGGGATGACAAGTGGCTGCAAGGAGAATCTATTTGGAAGATACTTTCAAAGATGTAAATACCCTTAATTACTTCCTTGAAGGTAAAGCTGCCATTTTGATAATTTAGATTTTGATAATGAGTGAGAAAATAACAATTTCTTGAAAGAAACATACTCTGGGGAGAGTATTTTGAACAATGGATGTTTGAAATTATTTCCATTATCAAATGATCATATAACTGACAATAATGTACGTCACCCATAGCAATCCTCTCATGTGCTCACAATCAAAAGTTGACAATTAATTTTTCAAACCTGTTTCAAATCATCCACATGTGGAATTTCAGTGAATCTATACTCACTTATAAAAATACATAAAATTCAGGACCTTTGAATGAGTTTGTATAAACAACTGATTGATATCATGGAAGACAGACATCTGGTGGGTGATTATAACTAAAATCTTTGCATAACTGGTGAATGGAACTGAAAAACCAGCATTGTAATTGAGCAGGCATAACCAACAATGTACGTCTTCAATTTGGATATTGTGTCTTTTTTTTAGTATTCTGTTTATTTACTTGACAAAGAGGAGAGAGATCATGAGTAGGCAGAGAGGCAGGCAGAGAGAGAGGGGGAAGCAGGCTCCATGCTGAGCAGAGAGCCTGATGCGGGGCTCAATCCCAGGACCCTGAGATCATGACCTGAGCTGAAGGCAAAGGCTTTAACCCACTGAGCCACCCAGGTGCCCCTGGATATTATGCCTTTGTGAGGTATTTTTCTACTGTGACCACCATTAGAAACAACTATGGAAAGAAACTGAGTTTGTTTGATTATTGAGAGCACGAGCTGGGTGATGAGCAGAGGGAGAGGGCCAAGTAGACCTCTCGATACGTGCAGAGCCTGATGTGAGACTCGATCCCATGACCCCAAGATCATGACCTTAGCTGAAATCAAGAGTTTACATACACACACACACACACACACACACCCCAGAACATTATTCAGTCTTAAAAAGAAAGGAAATCCTGAACAAGCTACAATATGAATGACCCTTAAAGACATGTGATGTGAAATAAGCCAGACACAGAAAGACAAATATTATATCATTCAACTTATTTGAAGTACCTAGAGTAGTCAAAGTCATAGAGATAAAAAGTATAATGGTAATTGGCAGGGGCTAGAGAAGAATGAGAAGCTCTTGCTGAAGGGATAGAGAGTCTCAGTTTGGGAAGATGAGAAGTTCTGGAGATGGTTGTACAACAATGTAGATGCACTTAATGCCACTGAACCGTGCACCTTAAAGTGGTTAACTTTTACGTTATGTCTATTTTACCACAATAAAAATAATAAAAAAATAATAAAAAATGAGTATATGACTAAAATGTCCATACATCTGAATGTCAGATGGTATGAGTAGATGATGGAGCATTCCTCATCCTCTACACAACTGCACATATTCAGTTAATGCTTGTGAAAGGAGAAAGGAAGAAGGGAAGGAAGTGTACATTGGAATTAGGATATGGAGGCATTATGTCCCATATATCTCTTTGAAGGATACAAACATTGGTCACCCTGGAAGAAACTAGCAATATGTTCTCCTAGAATATGGAGACTTTTCTCAGCATCTAACCTGCCCTTCTCCATCTTCCCAAATTCTGTCCCTACAGTGTTTTCAAACTCACAACAGCTGCCCAAATTGTAAACACTAAATGGAACTTCTGATAACTGATAAGCATGTCACAGTGAATATAGTGGGAAAAGCCATATGACCTTTCTTAAGCATGCAAAAAGAGCTGAATTCAGGCAAAAGTCGCTGTTGAGATCATGTAAGGAAGAAAAGGGAAATCTACCCACATGCTTAACACCACCCACAGACAGGCTCAATGTAATAAGTGTCTTCAAGTTTGCTGAGCCATGATCTGGAGCCTAATAATGATGAATTAAAATAAGCAAATATTGCTCATTTTTCTTCTCCCAAATTCTATGTTTGGCATGTTATTTTAATTGAAATCTTTGGAATTAAATGTTAGTAACATTGATACATACAATATGTGGTAATTGTCTTAAAAGATAATGAAGTTTAAAACCCTGCAACACTCTCAGCTTAAAATATTATTCTATGCCTAGGGCAAACCTCAAAGACAACAGTATCCTTTTATTAAAGATCACCTGGAAGACAGATAATATTTAATATGTGTGGTGATAAATCTACAAAGAAAAAGAAACATCAAAAGGCTGCTGTTAGAATCTACAGTATCCTAGTGTTTAAACACTGAAAAATCAATAAAATGCCATTTCATATTTAAAACAAGCATGCTAATCACCAGACACAGAAGTTATAGGAATTCTTTCTTCCTTTAAAAGAAAAATGATATTCTGATACTAACTTCTTATATTAACATTAATGCATTTTCTTTTACAAACAATGTTGGCAGCTCTGCTGGCTAGGAAACAAAATAAAAAAGCAAAGCAAGGAAATAAAAAAGGAATATGGGACGCAAGGACCCTTGCTTTGCCATTATTTTAAGATTTCCTCATTAGAAAGTAATTCTATGAGGGCAGAAACTGTATCATTTTGCTCATTTTTATATCCTCTCAACAATGCTAGCACACAGTAGATATTTCATAAATATTTGAATAGATAAGTAAAAGTTAGGCATCCATTAAATGTATTTCAAAGAAAAAATTGCCAAAAATAGGCCAAAAAGTTGGTTAGTTACAGAACTAAAACCTCATCGCACTCAGATGACATGACTGGCATATGACTAGTTCGTAGCAGTGTCTTCATTCCTTTCCCCTGAAATTTGTGCGACAGCTTACAGGAGCAGAGTGAAGACTGTCCCTCTATGCTGCTACATCAAGCTCTTCTCTAGCTATTCTCCAATAGCTGAGACAGGAAATGAGAAAAGGAAGGATGAGTGTCCAGCTCTCTTCAACCACTAAGAATAATGGGAGAGAGCAAAATATCAACAGGACTGGAAGCAGATTTTGAGAGAATAAGGGAGAAGAGGAAAGGAACAGAAAGAACCATCTTTAGAAGAAGATTTAGCATCATCTCACAACTCCCTTCATTTGTTCTGAATGCCATTGAATTCCAATGTTCTTTGGGGTCTTTCTCAATACTAGCCTTCAACATCAAAGAACTGATTACAGTGCTGAATGTTTTTTCCTACACCAAATGTGTACCGTATTATTGAACTTTAAGGAGATACATCACTATACACCAGGTCAGAAGTAATGTTTCATATAACTAAGATTTTACTTTTCTGACTACATACTTTTTGGGTAGCAGATGTAGTTACATTTCAAGGCTTATTAAAATGACTAAACAATTTCTACTTTACTGAAAAAAAATAGAAGTTTCCGTTTCTATTAACACATTGGGGGCAAGAAAAACAATTGTAAAACACACGATATTTAGATGCCAAAGAAAATAGGGACATTGCATTTGCTTTTAAAAAAGTTATAAAAAGAGATGATTTGGTTAGAAAGCACCAGTCAGTGTACATGGCAGAAAAGCATTATCTGTCCTCTGTCCTGTCATCTCTTCAGTTTTTAGTGGAGCTAATGCTGAGATTTATCATCAGTCATTACCCAAACCCATCTGTAGGATTTCCTAATTCAGCCATGAATATAAGCATAGAGTTTAGGTACTGGGGAAGCCTTCTTCCTCTATGTTGCAATTATTATTATTTTTTAAAGATTTTATTTATTTGACAGAGAGAGAGAGAGAGAGAGAACGAGCACAAACAGGGGGAGGGGGAGAGGGAGAGGCAGCCTCCCTGCTGAGTAGGGAGCCTGATTCGAAGCTCCATCCCAGGACCCTGGGATCATGACCTAAGCTGAAGGCAGAGGCTTATTAACCAACTGAGACACCCAGGCTTCCCTGCTATTATTATTAAAAAGTTTAAAAGACTTAAAGAAAATTAGGATGATTTGTATGCTACCAGCTTTTCATACTCCCTTAATAAACTAATGTGAATAGAGAATCTCCAAAAAAAAAAAAATAGGATCTAATACTGTTTTCCAAACTTTTTTGGCACTTTTTTCCCTTCAAAGCATCTTGGGGAGAAAATATCTTTCTCTCTTTACCTGTGTCAGAAAAGGCACCGTAAGCCATTCTTAGCTATAATTTCCTACTGGAAATCAATTCTCATATTAAATTTGCCAGTAGTTTAAAATACTTCAGGTTAATTTAAGAATATAACATAAAATCCTGATTTGGGCTTATAAATCTGACTCCTACCTGACTCTGCAGCTTCTTCCCTTAACTTCCCCCAATTAAGCCCCTAGAAGGTACCCTGCTCTCTCTACACACTGTCATTCCACTGCATTCCACTGTCATTCCTGCAAAAGTTGCCTTCCAGGGAATGGCACCTCCTGGTGCCCTGGCCTGGCTGATGTCAGTGTGCCCAGCCAGGTCTGGGTTCCTCCTGCCCGTGTTTCCATGCCTGGCCTTCCACCATGCCACAGTTCTAGTGACTGTTCACTTCTGTCTTTCACCTGCCTTCTGCATAATAGGTACTGTATAAATGTTTGTTGAAATGGATGGATGAATGAATGAAGAGTCCTCGCCTAACACAAGTGATAGGGATGAGGGATGGATTTAATGTCAACAGACAGTTAAAGAACACTTTGCTATTAACTCTCCAAGTGACATGTTGTGTAGCCTATTTAAATCACTAAGAAACTGGCCTTAGTTCCTAGAACCCTACCCATCTATGGTAAGGAAAAAATTTCACTTCTATTTTTAACCATATTAGACATATAAACAACCCATAGCATAAAATCTACACGCATATGTTCTTCCATCCACTGGTGAGTCATTCATCTATGATTATACTTTTCTATTACTACTAGATTCCCTTTCTTGACATTTGAGGACTCAAATTAGCAAGAAACTAATTTTTTTTCAGTATTGTAGAAATGTTTTTAAGGGAAAGGAAAAATATTGATTCCAAATAAATATCAGACCATAGTAGAGTGGTATATTTATGCCTTATGAAGCAGGATATATAGGTCCGAATGGGTTTGGGATGAAACTGGGATATTGTCCTATGCAAACAAACTAACATTGCCAAAAGTCCATCACTGCATGCTTGCATGAAGCCTCCAAATCCTAACGAGCTCCCTCGCTACAGCCAAGAGCTGCAATCTGACAGGGCTGCCAACAGCACTACTGAACTGCTAATGGATTTTCCTGCTTCTCTGCTCAAGCACAACAGAAAGGTTGTGTGCTAAAACTTCTAATTAGTAAGAGGGAAGAAAAAAGAACTGCAATAATTTTCTGAAATCATAAACTAGGGATTTACTTTTTACTTCCTCATCCCATTGATTTTGTTTCCCTCATCAGTTTAATACAGTCCTGAAGTCTAACTCATGACATGTCCTAACTTATTATTTATAGGGCTTATGGTAATCAGAATCAGGACTGCATTTATGCATGGAGGAAGTAACTATCTATTTGGTGTGACCACCTATATGATGTGCTTCCCTTCTCAAAATAACACCACTTCCATCTGTTCTGAAAGCCTGAAAAACTGAGAGCTAGAATATAAAATAATAAAGACTTGTTTTCCTGGAGAAGTCTGTTAGGTTTGGCCTTATGCAATATAATACTTTATATTAACATTATGTTTGACACTCCTTTCTATATATACACAGTTACACAAGTATGAAGACAGTAGATACCCAAAGGGTCAAATTGTTTTGGGAAAAAAGAACTATACCCCTAAAGATTTCACCTACTTCACAGTTTTGCTTAGTGACAGAATTCATTTAAATTACATATGTACATATTTCATTTTTGTCCATTTAATCTATCATAATGCTAAGCACTCTATAACTACATGGTGAATTGAATAAATCAATGTTTTTGACAGAAATGATTTGAAAATGTTTAAAAACAAAATGAAGCACAATCAGAACACTTTTCTGCAAAAATGTTAGAATTGATTAGTGTTAAATGCGTCAGAAATTTTGCTTTACTGTGACTTAGAAAGATGGTCCTTGGAGTTATGGGATGAACATAACCTGATCTTGGATCTTGGGATAATGCAGATCCACTACACTGAAAAAAGTAGGTATGCTTTGAATATGCTCTGAACATACAGGTAGTACCTGGCTGGTTTGTCCAATACCATATCTCTGTGCTAGTTACTGAGCAGAACATTGAATTAGGTATGATTTTTGCTTCATATACATTGATTTAGCACTAGTTCTTTCTATTTCACCAGTCCTGAAGCAAACCAAAACATTTGAACTTGAAAATATTACTCATGACTCCTAAGAACACTTACTCCAAGACGTTGTGGTTGATTGAAAAATAGCTTCCCCCCACCCCCAAAAAATAAAGTAAAAAAATAAAATAAAATAAAAAAAAGAAAAATAGCTTCCCAAAAGATGTCCATGTCCTAGTCCCTGGAACCTGTGAAGTTTACCTTATTTGGGAAGACGGTCTTTGCAGATGAGATTAAGTTAAAGATCTTGAGACAGGGAGGTTATGCTGGATTATCTGGGTGGGTCCTAAATGTCATCACATGTAACCCTGTAAGAAAGAGATGAGAGGGGCACTTGGGTGGCTCAGTTGGTTAAGCGTTTGCCTTTGGCTCAGGTCATGATCTCAGGGTCCTGGAATCAAGCCCTACATCAGGCTCCCTGCTCAGCAGGGAGCCTGCTTCTCCCTCTCCCTCTGCCACTCCCCTCCCTTGTGCTTCGTCACTCTCTTTCTCTTAAAATAAATAAATAAATAACCTGGAAAAAAAAGAAAAAGAAAAGAAAGGGACAAGAGACAGACACAGAGAGGAGAAAGTCATGTGAAGACAGAGCAGACCCTGGAGTGATGCAGCCAGTAGCCAAGGATTGCCAGTTGCCACCAGAAGTCAGGAGGATCAAGGGAGGGTTCTTCCCTAGAGCTGCTGGTCAGTGACAGGACAGGTAAGAAAAGGCCACACAACAGGGAATTGGGGCATAGATGGGAGAAGGTATAGACAGGAAGAATAAACTGCTCTTTTAAGAAGGTGATTGCAAGGGGCACCTGGGTGGCTCAGTGGGTTAAAGCCTCTGCCTTCTGCTCAGGTCATGATCCCAGGGTCCTGGGATTGAGCTCTGCATCAGGCTCTCTGCTCAGCAGGGAGCCTGCTTTCCCCTCTCTGCCTGCTTGTGATCTCTCTCTCTCTCTGTCAAATAAATAAAGTCTTTAAAAAAAAAAAGAAAAAAAGAAGGTGATTGCAAGAAAAGTAGTGAAAGTGGAAGGGATCAAGATCAGGGGATGTCAGACTTGAGTGTGTTTTTACCATAAAGGTAAATAGCCTGTCCAGAGGCAAATTTAAATATGGGATCTTTGTAGCTGCAGACAAAGGCATACACTTGATAGAGAAAGTTCCTGAAGAAGCTGGGGGAAATGAAATTGAGCCCAGGTAAAAGAATAGATCTTGGATAGATGTCCACTGGCTCAAGAGAAGGTAGACAAGGATGGTGCAAATAACTTTACCAATCAGAAATTAGGAAGTTAAGGTGGCTGTGCCTGGGATATCTCTTTTCTCTGTTTTCCAGGGATATAGAAAGAGACATATTAGAAATGGAAAAGCTGGGTTTGGCAATTAGAAGATCATCTGTGACCTTCGCAAAGGCAGTTTTAGTGCTTTATTGAGCCAACGGGTATCTATCATACTAGTGAATGGGGTGCTAGACTAGAGGTCCTGAGACAGGAGTCCTGGATTTTAGATTTAGCTTTTCACTGAATTAGTTCTTCATGAGTGAAGGTACCTTTTTGGGACTTATTTCCTCAGAACGAAAGGGCTGGAGAAAATGATGACTTTAGCCATGTCCAACACTTATACTATTGTCTACTATATACAAGGCACAGGTTTGGCCAAGTATAAAATACAAAGATACAATAAGAGGCTGGGATTGAGTCCTCAAGGGCACTGTCATCTCCAAAAGCAAAGTATTACTAGTAATAAGTCATCTTGTTCCAGGAAGTGTTCCTTCCTGGGTCAAGGTCAACTGTCACTTGAAAAGTACTGAAATTTATATTTGAATGGAAAAAAAATGTGACCAATTTCTAGTATGATTTTTAGATCTCCTCAGTATCAAACTTGGACTGAAAATTTCAAGACCTTTGGCTACCTAATTAGGGTATTTCTCAACATGAGAAATCTGAGAAAGAAATGAGTTATATATTTAGGGGTCTTAACAAGTGGGAAAACTTGGTATTAATTTGAATACCACGAGTATTTTCTGACTCTGTCCCTTGGATATTTAGGACAACACACTAAATGGAAAGTTGTGACTGCACATGTTACATTTTTTTAAAGACAAAATAGATTCTGCCAACTCCTGAGCTAATAGAACAGAAAATATAGGTATACATAATGAAGACTGTCGAAATTTGGTATAAAAAAAGATGTATTATGTTATCTGATACATCTTCCCATCAACATGTTCATTATAATGCATTCTTTTGTTCTATCCTATTCAGAATTTCTAGCTGTTTGTACATTGATTTTGCACCTCCCACCACAAATCTTAGAAACATTGACAAGCATCTTCCCATACTCTAAAATGCTGCGGTATGAGGAGGAGGACATTTCTATTGCTTTCATCTTCACGAAAAATGCTCACATGGCTAATTTGTTCAGTTACTAGTCTTTGGTATCTTGTCACTCCTTAAAACTATAAGGATGTCTAGGCTGAGTTCCTTTTCCCAAAAAGGATCTTTAGTATAGCTCTGACTAAATTCAAAGTGCTACCAAGCTCTTTGTAGAAGAAAAGGTATGTCAGAAGGAGTAGATTATTCCAGAGGTGTGTCCATACCATTCTAATCCATTATTATCAAGATGTACAAATCACCCACCATTGGCAATTAATTCTCTATTGTAGCAAATTAGTTTGTGATCTTTTACCTCACTTGTCCCAAAGTCCCTGCTTCTATGTCAAACACCTCTAAAATTCTCTCTAAGGGCACAGAGTTATTTCCTTGTTTCATGTCCAACACATGACTGTGTTGAATGAGATGCAGCTGGACAGCCAACTGCAGAATTGAGTTCAGAAGACCTGACTATAAGCCCCTCTCCTGCCACTTATTCACTATGTAATGTTTATCAATTAATCAGAAGCTCAAATTATTCCTCTGTAAAAGAAAAATTAATAAAACCCACCTGATCTATATCATGGAGCTATGAAGAAGAAAAGCAAATAGTTGACACAGAACATTTTATAATCTGCTCTTATGACCTGACTTGCTATGGTGGGACAATAAAGGCAAGCAACCTGAGAACTGGTTTTCTTCCCAAAGTAGACCAGATCTTTACTTCTGCCTGAACTGCTTCCTCTCTTGAGCAAGACCCCCTAGGACTATCCCTTGAAGGTAAATGGATTCAGAGGACAAAGACAACCCTGCTTCCTACATGCCTATCTATATTCTGGTATCTCAGGGTGGGACACAGGGGCTGGGGTTTTTTTGAGTAGTTTCAAATCTCTGTTCTGGAGCCTTATTTTTCAGAAATATGGAAGGCAGAACAGCAATTTTAAGCAGATTTTTATCTTCAATATAACAAAATCACTGTTCAACAAGGAATCATTAGTGTTCACATCAAACAAAATTATGACATTTAAATTGATCAAAGCCTCCTGTTTCTGTTGAACGTACTTATTAAGTCAGTGCACAACTCCAACTCATTTTGGAATCTGATATGAGACCAAACCCAGTCCAAGAGTACCAGAACATGACAGACTATTGGAATTTTTCCCACCAAAAGTCACTGCTGTTCTCTATATAATCTGATGAGTTTCAATTAAAACTCCTGAAATAAATTTTCAAATATTCTTAGTCAAATGAGGATTCTAGTGATAGCCCAATATCCTATGTTAGTCAAGATCAGTTATGATTGTGTATCTGTTCCTGGAGTAAAAGCTGAACCATTAGAACTTCAGAAAATAGCAACCAATATCATCAATGTGAATTGCCCTATGTTTATGCCTGACTTCCAAAGAGAGCTATCATCTTAAAAATCATAGTTTTTTAAAAAAGTTACCCTAATTAATCTTTTACAAATGATATGAAATATTTTATGATACATTACAATATATAATTACTTCTTTTAGAAAGTATTTCTATTTTTTAATTTTATTTTCACTACATAATTCAAAATAAATAGCATTCAATTAAAAACAATATTGTCAGATGTATTACCTCATTTTAACTTCAAATTACTGTTCCTACCTCACAGATAAGGTCTCCATGTCATAGCATAATGCTGGTGGAAAACAGATATCTGAAGGAATGAATCAATCAATCAATTTTAAGTGACCTACCCAATAGCTAGGAAGATCAGACTTGAGCCTATATAATTTTGGCCCATTATTCTTCCCACTGCATCATATCCCCTCTGCTCTTGCTTATAAAAAAAAAGTTTAAGTAGTTGCCACATACAATATAGAATTACAAGCACTTGATTATACTTCCTCTTGAGCACATATGGAAGTGTTGATTTCAGATTCTAGGAGAATATACACAAATGTAGTTAATTATAATTAAGAACTAGAAATTCTCTTTATCTCTTCCCTGGATATGCTCCAAAGAAAGTGTAAATTTTACATTTCAAAACAGATTATTCCCTTATTCCAATACTAGAACTTTTACTATTGTTGAGAATCCTATCAGGTCACATGTAGCTATGCAGTTGCAGGCTCAGGAGTTAGGTGGGAATGTGATTTGTCAATAATTGCTTTAGAAATCAGCCATATATGTTCTATATATTGTGCATTCCTTTCTCAGTAAAATATAGTGTAGGAAGGATATATAGTAATCATGGAATAAAGAGACTTCACTATCCTTCCCACAGAGCAAAATTTCTTCCAAAATCTGAAGGCTGTAAAAGAAAAGACTCCTCTATCAGGCTATTGCTAGATGTCATGTTATAATATCATCACACTACACAGAGAGAGAACAGAGTATAAAGTATGATGAGGACTAGAATGACCACTAAGGAGGCCAGGAGTCCAGTTCTTAGCCCTCCCCATAATATTTTAAGTATAATCACAAAGCAAACTGGGGAGATACCAAAGTGAAATAAGTATAGCCTGATAACCTCATTACAGATCTTTCACAAAATAATGATCAATTTTCTCCTGCATTAAGATCAGGAGAAGCCAAATAGCACTACATTACTTGATGAGATCACACCCTGAAGAATATAACTTCAAGCACACTCCGTTTGTTGACTGGCATTGAAAAGTGAGTAAGGTTTTACCTTCTGAAAAAAAAAAAAGATAACAATCTGTATGTGCTATATTCATTTTTTAAAGCAACAGAATGCTGAGATCAATTTTTAAGTTTTTTTTTTTTTTAAAGATTTTATTTATTTGACAGAGAGAAACACAGCGAGAGAGGGAACACAAGCAGAGGGAATGGTAGCGGGAGAAGCAGGCTTCCTGCAGAGCAGAGAGCCCGATGCGGGGCTCGATCCCAGGCCCCTGGGATCATGACCCAGGCCGAAGGCAGACGCTTAATGACTGAGCCACCCAGGCGCCCCAATTTTTAAGTTTTTATTCACACACTCATAGACTCAGAGTGAGGGCTAGGACTCACAACCAATTCTTGAAACACATGGGTCAAATGGGATATTAATGAAGTCCTAACTATGACCTTGATATTCTTTATAATCAGTCACCAAACACATTGGATCCACAGCGATGAAGTCGTTATTAAAGACATTCAAGAGTGGAAATGTATGATTTTTCATTTTGTCAGAGAACTTATAAGAAATGTATCCTCCATCCCACCCACCTTGCCACAAAATGCAGGGAAACACTCCCTACTTCTTTCTGTTGCTCACTTCCATGTGATGTTGCCCTGAGCACTGCAAAGTCTTGGGCTGTACATACACTTTCAGGGTTCCTCTAAGGGGTGGGCTGTGCTGGGAGAGAGCATAAGAATCACAGACTTATGTGGTTTCCAACTACAAATCTTCTTGCCAGTTTCCTGGACTGAGGGTGTGTGCAGCCCTGCAGTAAATGAATGGAAGGGCTGTGGCAAGTCTAAACTTGATCCTTGCTTCCATATGGAGTCTTCTTCCCCCTAGCCCCCTACACACAGAAAAAAGCAATAGTCATCATACTTAATATTGGTTCATCCTTGATCTTTTAAAAATTCATGCTGATTATCAAAATTATAAAGATTTATTTTTAAAAGTCAAAACCAGAGATTAAGTCATATACTTTATACCAGGAACAAGAGTAAAATACCAGGAACAAGAGTAAAATATGCTATGACCTAACTGAGCAAATTAAAAAAAAATATACTTAGGTAATAGATAAATTACTTTGGTTATATTTTCCAGCCAATTAAAGATTTAGCAGAGAATCTTGTTTAAATGTTTGTTGTTTTCATATTTCTACAATCTATTAGTTTTTTTCCTACCTTAATACATATGGCATATTAAAACTGCTCTATGACAGGATTACATAGTTCACAGGAAGAGTAGGAGATGGTACCATGATGAGTATTATACAAGGTGTTACGAGAGTGTAGACTAGAAGCAGAGGATGCCCATCAAACTCAAAGGGGGTAAAGGTGCAGGGAGAGAGTTTCTGTTTCTAAGACAGTGGTTCTTAATGTTCTGATGTCTGTGAATCCCTTCCCTGCCAAATTGTATACACAAATTAAATTCTGCATATATTTCCATCTGAAGCTATCCATGGAAACTAGGAGATGTATTCTAAACTCTTAAAGTTCCTTTATTTATGAAATATATAAAAACTAATTTATTTTCCATTTCCCATTTCTCCAAAGGGTGACATGCAAGAAACAAAAACAACTTCTCATCTTCATTTCTAATTAATAAAGCAGTAATTTTAGCCTTCCATTTGCCTATTTTTCTTCATAGAATATTTATTCAAAGATGCTTTTTAAATTCCTCCAAGACCCCAAAAAGCAGGTAGGGAAAGCAGTGTTAATTTATAGGTCAGGCAATAGAGAGCATGGAATTAAGTTTCAGAGCTAAGACTAAGAACTCTTTGCCCTCTGGTTTAGCTTTCTTTCTGCTAGGTCAGCTTTCAAACTGCCCTCTGAGCACCCCTTTGGGAATCCATGGAGATGGGGAAACTCGGTGTTTGGGTTTTATCCAGGATAGCTACTTGTTTCTTGGCTTTACACGTTGGGTTTCTCTGTTAGTATTTGAATAAAGAGCTAAATTTAATTGGTTACATTAAACATTTCCTAATTAATGCACTTATTTCTTCTTTATTCTATATAGTATTTATTATTTGCTGTGTAATGTGAAAAATGTAAACACTTTGGTAAAATATCAAACCTATGATACAAAAACTACATGATGTGTCATCATAAAACCCCAGATTAAAAGAAGGTAGGCCCCTTCCTTGGTAAGATTCCTGAACTTACAGGAATGAACAAGTTGAAATGAAACAAATCCAAGGACTGATCCTGGTCTCTGGGAATAGTGGGTGCTGAAGTAATGGGCTAAGTCTCGAGTAAGAACTCAGCTCTCTTTCCTGGATGGAACAGACCAAGCCTACAGAAGACAGTAATTGAACCAAAACTGAATAAAGGGTTATTAGGAAAAGAAGGAAAATTGCAGGCAACACTTAGGCTGGTGTTGGGAGGTTAGAGGAGTATGGCAAAGCAGTACAGAAAATTGATGAGAAGGAAGAGAACTGAAGAAAAGAAAATATAGAAAAATATATGAGGAGTTAAACAAGATAGATTTGTGTCTCATAAGGGAGGAAGAAGTAAAGAGAAAGGAAAAGAACAATTTCCCTATTTTCAGTTCCATGGACTGGGTATACACTGACAATTAAGATTGGAAATGCCAAGTGGAAGTGAGTTTAGGGAGGCAGATGAAGAATTTAGTATGGGATATGCTTCAGGTGAGTGGCTGTAGGATACCCATGGAAATATGTAGATCTGACAGTAACATGTATGAATACCTAATAGAAAGTTCTACCTGAGCTGAAGATATTTAGGAGTCACCAGTATCCATGTGCCTATTAGAGCTATGAGAGCAGAGGAGAAAAGCCAGAAAGCACATGATGTGAGAAGAGAGGAAGGTCACAGTGGAAGCCAGGGAACATCACTGAAGGGCCTGTAACAGAAATGATAAGGGAAAACAGAAGAGACAGAAGAAAAAGCAACTAAGTAGTATAAAGGAAAAGAAGAAGAAATTCACATTCAGCAGAAAGGGCTGTTAAGCATTGAAAAGAATCCTTTGAATTTAGTACTTAAGAAGCTTTTGGGAAACTTACGGAAGGCAGATTTGTAGAGTGTGTGGAATGTTGGAGTTTAAGAAATTTGAAATGGAAAATTCAAATGATGTAAAATCCAGTGGGGGAGAGGGGTGCCTAAGGAGTAAGACACCAGAATGGAAAGAAAGTAAAATCAACAGAGGTAAGGTCACAGAACATAAAACTAGATGTGCTGTTGGTATGTGAATAAAAAATGATAGGAACTTGACAGGAAGTAGGGATAGAACTGACTGGACTCAACCTCCTAACAGGCTGTTTCAGTATCCAAGTGGACCTGGCATTCCTCATGGCTACTGGACTCAGTGGGGTGGGAGGGATGAAGTGCCTCTTCTAGTTGCCTGACTGAATTTCTGTGCTCCTGACCTTGAGAGAAAATGATTAGAAGGAGAAGTGAGATTTTGCAATAGCAAGTTTCGTCCCTAGCATGGCTAAGTAGAGAATAGTATAAATAGAGAACAAAGGTTCATCTCAGCATTTGCACATCCTTTTTATTCCTTTAGGGTTACTTTTTCCTCCTTGAATCACTATCATGACAATTTTTCATAAAACTAGTTTTCATTTGCCAACATGGCTTCTTTAAAGTCAATAGAAGATATATCAAGTATCCATCCCACCTTGATGCCCAGAAGCCAAGGAACAATAATTGACAGTGGCGGAGAGGGAGCGGGGAAGGTCAGTGGATTCCTGAAGGGATGGTCTAGATGGGGAGATGTTATCAATAGAGGTGTAAAGTTTTTTCCTTCATTCCAAATTTTTCATATTTTACTGCAACAGGGATCAAGAAAGAGTTCTCGCTACTCTTAAGAATCTCATGTGCTTTTCTCATTAAGCCCTTTTCTTCCAGAGTCCTCAACAATCGCCCACCATCCCCCTTCCTTCACGCATACCTCCATACTCACTAGGTATTTTTGCCTGAGCACAGCACTGAGCTTGATGCTGAAGGGAGCATATCAAAATATCCTTAGTGTATTCTGGTGGGAATGCAAGCCAGTGCAGTCACTCTGGAAAACAGCATGGAGGTTCCTCAAAGGGTTGAAAATGAAACAAGATGGGATCGGGAGGGAGACAAACCATAAGAGACTCTTAATCTCAGGAAACAAACTGAGGTGGCTGTGAGGTTGGCGGGTAGGGACAGAGGGGCTGGTTATGGACTTTGAGGAGGGTATATGCTATGATGAGTGCTGTGAAATGTGTAAGCCTGACGACTCACAGACTTGTACCTCTGGGGCAAATAATACATTATATGTTAATAAAAAAAGTGGAAAAAAATGTCCTTAGTGTAAAGGGGGGCAATGACAGCTGAGAGGCAGTAGGGAAAGAGAGCCCTGGGGATCGAGTAGGAAGGTGCAAGCCCTCCTATTCTACTTAGTAACTTTATAGACTGGGGCAAGATACCTAACTGGATTACTTCAATTTTCTCACTTATCCAGTGGAGATACTAATATGAATTTCAGAAGGATTTTATGATGATTACATGACATGTACTTTTGAAATTATAAAACCCCTATAATGGAGTATGGTAGGTGGGGGAATAAAAGTCCAAATAGAATTGTTTGAGTATTCATAGAAGAGAGCACACTTCCCACCACATGTCACAGCTGATACTTTCCTTATGCTTTTACTATTTATAACAGACATAGAAAAACCAAAAATCAGTTCCATGTAAACAGTCTCAGAATTTCTTCTCAGGTAAAGTAGGCCAACAGTCTGCTCAGTAGTATTTTGTAGGCTAAAACTGTAAGTCACATATACTTATTTTTTCCTAGTAAAGGGCTTAAATCAGGCAAGATTTAAATAAAAAACTTCACTTACTGAATCATGGGATAGATAGACCAAAAACTTCCCATAGAGAAGGAAACTCTTATATATCCTTAGCCTCAAAGAACATTTGATAGTAACCATATAAATGTCATTGTGAGACTTGAACTTTTTCATGTATTGCTGTCCTAAAATCCCTTATCACTGTAAAGACCCTTCCAACTCTAAAAATCTGAATACATGAATAATTTTTGAAAGTAGCAAGTTTTCACACTTGTGAGAAAAGCCAACCTCATTAAAAAATTGCAAAAGAATACTGATTCCAGTCCAAGAGAGGCATTTTATCTGAATTGCTTAGAGCACTCCTTATTCATACTCATGAATCATGAGTGTAAAAATATAGACCAAAAAAAAAAAAAAAAAACCTGTCAGAAAATGTGAATGTCTTTAAAAACACCTTTACGTGAGAAATCATTAATGTAAGTTGGTAAGGCAGGAAGTAAAAATGAACAGTACAGATAAGTAGACATTACTCTTAAAGCAACTTATGTAGGATATGCATTTATTTAAAACTAAACGATTGCTAACAAATATTGACTATATGTTTTGTAGTAGGTGTAATTATAGCCACTATATCTTTATTAATGCACCAAATCCTCACAACAACCTTCTGGGTTTGAGGAGCAATCAAGCTGTTTTCTACAGTGGCCACATCATTTTTTTTTTTTTTTACTTCCTTTTAATGTATTCAGTTTGAACTGTAAATAATTCAACATAGTACCTTGATATTACAGTGTTAACAAAGTGCTTAATTAAAGATCTGCAAATCTTTGTAGTAACATATTTTAAGTTGAAAAATTACCTCAGAAGATACATATGAAATTGCCAAATTCACAGAAGCAGAGAGTAGAATGCTTGTTGCCACACGTTGGGAGGAGGGGTAAGATTTAGGGAGGTATTACTCAAAGTTCCAGTTATACAAGATGAGTAAGTCCTAGACATCTACCATACAATATAGTGCCTAAATTTGCTAAGAGGGAAAATTTTATTTAGTGTTCTTATCATACACTCATACCAAACAGTCTAATAGTAAATACCAAGGGCAGGAGAAAATTTTTGGAGGTGATGTATATGTTTATGGCATAGATTAAAGTTTCAATGCTGTATGCTTACTCCAAACTTATCAGGTTGTATGTACTAAATGTATATAGCTTTTTGTATGTCAATCATACTCAATAAAATCATGGCTTTCACTATAGGAAATAAATGACAACAGTAATTTCAGGCATTTAGATGTTCCAAATATGAAATAATTTTTAAAAATTAGGAAGTTACAATATGCAATCTTAATTTTTTTGAGAGGTAGAGATGCTTCTAGTTAATTAGAAGATTTAATTAGAAGTTAATTAAATCTAATTAATCTAGTTAATTAGAAGAAGAATTAATTAGAGATTAATCTAGTTAAGGCAATTCATTTTATCTGCTGTCTTGATTGTTGATATCTCCCAGTCCTTCTAAGAGAACACTTATTAGAGGAGAAATAAAATGATTCTTTCAAGGATCTAAGGGCCTCACTACAGTCCAGGTCTGTTGTACATGACTATTATGGGGGTTTGGATAAAAATTCAAGATCTCAGCAGAGAAATGTAGGTAGGGAGAGTGTTGCCTGTTTCTTTTTCTTTCTGGTACTCCTGCCCTTCCACTGCTTCTATGAAATCCCAACATCCTTCCCATAAACTGTTTCCTATAATCTCAGCCAGAGTGGGCTTCTGCTGTTGTCGTCACCAGAGAAGTCACCATTCTCCTGGCCAACGCCTATTGTTCTTTCAGGCCTCAGCACAAACGCTGGAATTTTTATCCTGCCTTGTACAAGAAGAAGAAATTCATCTGCCTTTACTTCTATTCCTATCTTCCCCTACTTTAAATGGTTAATGAAAGGAGTGAACCCATTTTAATAATTATTCATTCTCATAACCCTGTGTTTCCTTATTTTCAATAGTTTTGTTTTATATGGAATTTTGTGATTATATTCACAGTATTTATAATCACAGTTATTTATGCCTCAATTCCTATACTTCATTAATTTTGGTTTTTCTACTCTTCAATCTTAATTTTGGATCCCTCAATCAGCAGGGCATCCACAAGCAGTTACTAGGTCTTTGTCTTTGCACAACAACATACTTCGGCTGAGAATAGAATTCTTAATTACATTTCCTCCTTTTAAAATATTTACAAATTTTCCATTATCTCTAGGAACTCCGTATTACAAAGAAGTCTGAAGAAAATAACTTAATTTCCATCTCTTTTAGGGAAAGCTCTTTTCCTCTTCCCTGGTTGGATATTTGCAAGATATCATAAATATTTTTAAATTTTTTTTGACAAGACATGATATGTCTACTTTGGATATTTAGAATTAATTTAGACTTTGACTATAATGAACCATTTTTCCAAATTGATTGCTTTTTTTAAAAAACATATTAGAGTTATTATTTCTCTTGTATCAGTCAGGGTATAACCAAAGATGCAAAACCAGAGGGGATATTATTTATCACTGGGAGGAAACTTTAGAGTCTCAGGAAGTCTGCTTGAAAGAGACAGAATTTCAGATGCATTGTTTCTCTGTTTCTACTGTGGTTTTTCACCTAAGTTAGCAAAGATAGTAAAGTTCCATGTGTTTCACAGAGCAATAGCATAGGAGCTTCCAGCTTTAAATTGTCAATGTCAGGCTCAAGTAGGTATTACTAGATCTTACTTTCCAAATTCTATTCTACATTCAGAGCAAAGGAGGATACTTTAGAAAGGTTAATCTTAAATTCATGAGGGTTGTCAACAGTCTTGAGTCACCCCAAGAGTTTGAGTTTATGCAAACTCAAGTTGGACCCAAATTTGTTAATTCCATGAGTTCAAACCCAGGTTTTGAATTTTAGGTTTCACACTAAAATATTGGACTCAACCACAAAAGGATGATAGATTTTTATTAATAAAATAATAAGAACAAATGGGAATTATTATTGAAAAATATGCCATCTTATTAGATTACACTAGAGAAATAACTGAAAAAAATTATTGCTTATCTAAAGAAAATAAAAATTCTGACTGTTTTAGAATACTGTCTCTAAGGAACTTGATTGCCCCAAGTACCACAGGAAAGCAGAAGAGAAATTAAAATAAGGAAAAGGAAGAGACATGTTAAGATAGAAAATATTTTCTTAGAGTAAGGTTGAATCTTTGGGACCATATTAAAGAGAAATTAAATTGAAAAGGATATCTTAGTGGCCTTCAGATATAAAAGAGAAAGGAAAATGCAATAAGGTCTAACTGGTATTAAAGAGGATATCACATATAGGGAAGATGTTCAGTTATTATTAGATCAGAAACAATGAGTCCAAAAGTTTCAAAATTATCCTAAAATCTGTTATGGACTGAACTGTGTCCTCCTAAAATTTATATGTTGAAGTCCTAACCTCCAGTGTGACTATATTAAGAGAAAACGTCTTTAAAGAGATAATTAAGGTTAAATGAGGTTATAAGGGAGGGTCACTGATTCAACAGGACTAGTGTCCTTACGAGAAGAGGAAGAGATACCACGGATGTGGGCACAGAGAAAAGGCCATGTGAGGACAAAATGGGAAGAGACACCTGAGAACTTATGAGCTTTCACTCTATCTATATATGCACAAAGAATAGACTGCGTGAACACAAAGCAAGATGGTTGCCACCTACAAGCCAAGAGAAAAGTCCTCAGAATGAAATCTAATTTGCTGAACCCTGATCTTGGACTTCCCAGCCTCCAAAACTTTAAAAAATAAATTTCTTTTGTAAAAGCCACCCAATCTGTGATACTTTGTTATGGTAGCTCCAGCAGACTAATACAAAATCTGAGAGGGAAACAAAAAGTACACTAAAATAACACTCTTGAGAGAGCTGGAGTCCAGGAAAATATTAAAAAGTAGATTCTTAAAATTACTAATAGAGAATCTATGGTAAAATCAATTGATTTTTTTGCCTCCTCTTCTACACCCCTCTAATCCACTCATTTCTAAGAATCTGATTGTGTCAGTCCCTTACTCTAAATTCCACATGCACACACACACACACACACACGAAAGCCCAAACTAATTAGCTTGCAAGATAAGCCTTTCCAATACCTGGTTTCTATGTACCTTCCTGAATTGTTTCTTGATAGATCCCCACCCTGTGCCCTGGTTTCCAGCTGTACCAAACTATGTTCAGGCCTCTGAGCATTATCAACTTTAGCATGCAGTCCTTCTGTCTGATAGGCCCTTTTGTCCAAGTCTGCATGGATCTTAGAAGACTCAACTTAAGTATCAATTCTATGAAGCTCTTCTTTACTCATCCAGATAGAATTATCCATGCATTCGTACCACCTATAACATTTTATTTTTCTTAAATATTTCTCACATTACGTTTTAAGCCAGTGGTTATCAAAAGATCAATACAGCCCTCTAGGAGGCATTCGGAAAATATAAAGGGCACTTTTTTTATTTTAAAAAATTTTATATTTATGTATTATTTACTTATTTAAATTTTACTCTGTTAACACAGGGCAATATTGGTTTCTGGAATATAACTCAGTGATTCATCATTTATGTACAACACCCAGTGTTCATCACAAAAAGTGCCCTCCTGAATACCCTTCACCCATCTATTCCATCCTCCCCACTCACCTCCCTCCATCAACCCTCAGTTTGTTCTTTATCATTAGAGTCTCTTAAGGTTTATTTCTCTATCTCCCAACCCCCCTTTCCCATATGTTCATCTGTTTTCTTTCTGAAATTATACACATGAGTGAGATCATCTGATATTTGTCTTTCTCTGACTGACTTATTTCACTTAGCATAATACACTATAGCGCCAATCATGTCAAGGCAAATGGCAAGATTTCATTCTTTTCGATGGCTAAGTAATATTCCACTGCATGCATATGAATACACACACAGAAATGCACACACACACCACATTTTATCCATTTACATTTTATCCATTCATCAGTCAATGGACATTTATTCTTTCCATAGCTTGGATATTGTTGATAATGCTACTATAAACATAGAGGTGCCTATACCCCTTCAAATCTGCATTTTTGTACCCTTCAGGTAAAATTCTAGTAGTGCAACTGCTGTAGGTTGTAGGGTAGTTCTATTTTTAACTTTCTGAGGACTCTCCATACTGTTCTCCAAAGTGGCTGCACCAGTTTGCATTCCCACCAACGGTACAAGAATGTTCCTATAAGGGCCATTTTTGGTTATCACAAGATTGGAGGGTTGGAGGACCACTATAAAATAAAATGGACTGTGTCAGGGATGCTACACACCTTGGAATATGCAGACAGTACTCTATTAATAAAAGGCATCATGTCCAACTTTTGAATATTCCTTTAGATTTTCATAAAGGTGAAAACTTGTTTATAACTATTTGAGCTAAGATTCAAACTCTGGTTTATATATCACCAAAAATATGCCTGCATGCTGTTATATAAGGAATTCACAGGAATATAACTACTATATAAACTGAGGAAAGTATGTACTTGGGTTTTGTTCAGAACTTTACCAAGTTGTTCCCATTTTAGAAAGTCAGGTCACTGATAGTACCACTGTGAGGGGTATTTGAATCACCAAAACAACACAACTAAGTCAGACTGTATTTGTAGTTATAGAGCCACGGTGATTCTAAGTAAATTTACAAATTTCCTTTTTTGGATCTTATTTCAAATGTCAAACATAAATTTAAAATGTGGGCAAATATTCAGTTAAATATTTGAAATTAGGAAAAGCTATTTAAACAATTAAACAGTCACCAATGTGCCTACTTTGCCAACTCATTTTCCTAATCAAGCTAACAAACCCATCAAGATTAAGTGAATATTTTACAAAGGAACATGCTGATCAAATTGGAAAAGATACATATATTTTTTATACATATATATATTGCAAAATACTGAAAACTGCAATACCATCACTGGAATGTTTGATAATATTCTATGCAAAAGAAGGTAGGTCTCATTGTTTTCTTCAAAGCAACAGAAATGATCACAAAGTAAGTATGCTATACAACATTCAAGAAAAATCAATCTTAACAGCTGTAGAAAAGACTACCTCAAAGATGATAAAAATACATCATATTAAATGATTTCCTCTATTCCAGTGCATTGTTACCTTAAGAAGATTACAAAAGTTGAAATCAACTGAATAATAAATATTTATTACAAGTAGATGAAAGCACCCTGTCTCAGAGAGGCTTTACCACTTGCTTAACTATGTTAAGTTCGCAAGGACAGAAGAAGTTGTAGAGAAAGTGTTATTTTCAAAATTGCTGACAGTGAATAAAAAAGAATCATCAATTTTGAAACCCTCAAAATTACTTAAAAGAAAAAAATACTTTTCCAACATCATTGCTTATGTAAGAGATAACAGATAGAGCATTAGTAATGATAGTTTAGAGTGAATTTTAAAAAGATGCACACATGGGGCGCCTGGGCGGCTCAGTGGGTTAAAGCCTCTGCCCTCTGCTCAAGTCATGATCTCAGGGTTCTGGGATGGAGCCCCGCATGGGGCTCTCTGCTCAGTGGGGAGCCTGCTTCCCCCCCTCTCTCTGCCTGCCTCTCTGCCTACCTGTGATCTCTCTCTCTCTGTCAAATAAATAAATAAAATCTTAGAAAAAAAAAAGACGCGCACACACACATACACATAAAACCTCACAGAAAAAAAGATCAGGACTGTGGTGACTCGATGCAGGGGACAAGAGAAGGGGGAACTGGAGGAAGGAAGGTGGTCAAAAGGTACAAACTTCAGTTATAAGATAAATACACACTAGGGATCTGAAAGAAAACACAGGCAGTAATCTCTTGAACATGAGCCTTAGCAACATACTTAGCAACATGGATATGTCTCCTCAGGCAAAACAAAAAAAGCAAAAAAAACTATTGGGACTATACCAAAATAAAAAGCTTTTGCACAGTAAAAGAAACCATCAACAAAATGAAACAACAACCTATGTGAGAAAATATCTGCAAATGATAGATCCAATAAGGGGTTAGTGTACAAAATATATAAAGAACTTATTCAACTCAACACCAAAACAAAACAAAACAAAAACCCAACAATCATATTTAAAAATGGGCAGGCGACCTGAATAGACATTTTTCTACAGAAGATACACAGATGGCCAACAAACACATGCTCAATATCACTCATCATCAGGGAAACGCAAATCAAAATCACAATGAGATATCACCTTACACCTGTCAGAATGCCTAGTAACACAAGGAAAAGAAATAACAAGTGTTGGCACAGATGTGGAGAAAGGGAACCCTCGTGCACTGTTGGTGAGAACAAAAATTGGTGCAGCCACTGTGGAAAACAATATGAAATTTCCTTAAAAAATTAAAAATGGAAATACCATATCAGGGTCACCTGGGTGGCTCAGTGGGTTAAGCCTCTGCCTTCGGCTCAGGTCATGATTTCAGGGTCCTGGGATGGAGCCCCGTGCATCGGGCTCTCTGCTCAGCGGGGAGCCTGCTTCCCCTCTCTCTGCCTGCCTCTCTGCCTACTTGTGATCTCTCTCTGTCAAATATAAAATCTTAAAAAAAAAAAAAAAAAGAAATACCATATCATCCATTAATTCCACTACTAGATATTTACTCAAAGAAAACAAAACCACTAATTTAAAAAGATATATGCACTCCTATGTTTATTATGGCATATTTACAATAGCCAAGATATGGAAGCAACTCAAGTGTCCAACTCAAGTGTCCATCAACAGATAAGTGGATAAAGAGGAGGTAGTATATATAGATATATATATATTTGAGATATATATATATCTATATATACGCACACACAATGAATATTACTCAGCCATTAAAAAAATGAAATTTTGCCATTTGTGACAACATGGATAGGCCTAGAGGATATTACGCTAAATGAAACAAGTCAGACAGAAAAAGACAAGTTCCATACAATTTCATTTATAGATAGAATCTAAAAAACAAAACAAACAAATAGACTCTTAAATACAGAGAAGATACTGGTGGTTGCCAGAGGAGAGGGCATGGGCAAAATAGGTGAAAGGGATTAAGATGGGGGATGGGCAAAATAAGTGAAAGGGATAAAGAAATATAAACTTTATATATTATAAAATATATTTTATAACTTCCAGTTATAAAATAAATAAATTACAGAGATGAAAATTACAGCATAGGAAATATAGTCAATAAATAAATAACACTGTAATAACATTGTATAGTGACAGATGGTGACTACACTTATTATGGTGAGCATTGAGTAATGCACAAAATTGTTGAATTACTATGTTGTACATCTGACATACAACGTACAATGTATATAACATTGTATGTCAACTATATTTCAATAATAGAAAATAAGTACTAGGGATGTAAGTACAACATGTGACTATAGCTACCATATATATATAGCTGTATAGGAAAGTCATTAAGAGAATAAATCATAAAAGTTCTTATCACAAGGAGAAAATTTTTTTCCTTTATTTTCTTCTTTCTTGCCCTTTTATTGTATTTATATGAGAAGATGAATGTCAGCTGAACCTCGTGGTAATCATTTCACAATATATGTAAAATAAGCCATTATGCTGTATACCTTAAACTTTGTATAGTATTGTATGTCAATTATTTCTCAATAAGACTGGAAAAAATATATAGCAGAGACACTCCTAAGTTTCTTTTTGCTTCTAAAATTTTATAATGCCATTGGTTTTAAAATTGTGTGCATTTAGTTCATCAGAAAACAGTACTATTTTCCATCTCCACACATTTAACCCTTAACAAAAGGTATAATTATGTTAAACCTGTAGAAAAGATGAGTTCAGGAAATAAGTTTAACAACACAAAGCAGTGTGCTTTCTTTGGGAGTAAATAAAATGATATATGAAAAGGTATTCTGTTACTCTTACTTTCCTCAACATGGTTCTGAACTTCACCTACCTGTCAGGATTACAACTAAAAATGACTTTAATATCTGAGGTATTTCCTTATCTTCAGTCATTCTCATACACTGCCACAATGTATACCTTCTTGGGCTACCACCTGGAATTTTTTTTTTTTTTTATTCAACTCATGTTTACCTCAGCATTTATGTTAAATGGCAATAGTTTTAAGATCATGAATTTGATATACTAAACTTATATTACTCATTAAAATAAAACTATTAGTATTAAAGTAAATAAATATACATATATAGGTTAAAAAAACCCAACTGATTGAAATGAAAAATAAATGACATATATCATTTCAGGTAATTACAATTTTTTTTAATTAATTTTTATTAACATATAATGTATTATTTGTCCCAGGTACATGTCTGTGAATCTTCGGGCTTACACATTTCACAGCACTTAACAGCACATACCCTCCCCAATGTCCACAACCCAGCCACCCTATCCCTACCCCCCCCCCCCCCCGGCCACCCTTAGTCCATTTCTTGAGTCTAGGAGTCTCTTATGGTTTGTCTCCCTCCCCATCCCTTCCTGTTTCATTTCTCTCCCCCACCCCCCCAAACTCCCGCCTTGCCTCTCAAGTTCTTCATATCAGAGAGATCATGTGATACTTGTCTTTCTCTGACTGACTTATTTCGTTTAGCATAATACCCTCCAGTTCCATCCACGTCGTTACAATTTTGTAAGTTTATTCATTTTTCTAGTAAATTCACATTAAAATAAATGCCAATTTTGAATGCCATTATCAGCATAATTAAAAAGTAAAATTATGTGTATTGAAATAAGCTCTCTACAAAACTAAACACAATTTTTCTTGTAAATGTTCCTTACTGGGGGCGCCTGGGTGGCTCAGTGGGTTAAGCCTCTGCCTTCAGCTCAGGTCATGATCTTAGGGTCCTGGGATTGAGCCCCGCATAGGGCTTTCTGCTCGGCAGGGAGCCTGTTTCCCCCCCCCTCTCTGCCTGCCTCTCTGCCTACTTGTGATCTCTCTCTCTGTAAAATAAATAAATAAAAGCTTTAAACAAATTTTAAAAAAGTAAATGTTCCTTACTTCTGCTCAGATAACTATAGTAAAATTCTTAATTTAGTAGGGCAATTATATGTCAGATTTTAAAATTACATATATAATTGCATAATAAATATATAATATGTATCACGAATGCATGTAGAAATAATTTGCTTCATAAATATATTTCTACTTTCTAATGTGTTCTGATCTGAGTTACTGTGTCATTAGTATTCCCTATAAATAACACAGTTTACAAATAATAACTGAGGTGCATAATATATATACTATACCTAATACTTTAATTGAAGAACTGATTTTTCACAAAATATATGTTCTAAATGGAAGAATAAATGTTTTTTTATATATATATCCCTTATACTAAATGATAACTATATTAGCAAGTGTGACTATTAAAGGAAATCAGAAAGAAAGAATGACCAAATGTTTTTAAAAAGTCATTGTTATTCATCAGCAATACTTAATTACTGAGAATTATTGAGATAAAGTCCATGGATCAATGAACATTCAAAAGTAACACCTTCAACGACAGATTACCCACAATCTATCAAATGTTAATGAAGAATCTGAATGTCTTATCCAAATAAGATGGTTCTCCAATAAATTAAAAAAAAAAAAAGATTTGGGGGCGCCTGGGTGGTCAGTTATTTGGCATCTGCCTTGGGCTCAGGTCATGATCCCAGGGTCCTGGGACGGAGCCCCACTTCTGGCTCCCCGCTCAGTGGGAAGCCTGCCTCTCCCACTCCCCCTGCTTGTGTTCCTTCTCTCACTGTTTCTCTGTCAAATAAATAAATAAAATCTTAAAAAAATAAAAATAAAAAAAAAGATATGGCTCACATGATGGGCTTCTGTGGTATGTTTGATATAATCAATGAAAAAATATCAAATTTGAAATAATGCAAAAGAGTGAGGTGTATCTTCTAAGCCGTATTTGAAAAGGTCCTTCTCTTTATTCAACTTATAATTATTTAAATTTACATTTTATATTTTAATATGTGTATTTTTAAATATGCAGAAAAGCTGAAAGACCAGGAGAACAAACACCTATATCTCCACTGCCTAGATTCAACTGTTATAAGTATTTTGTCATAATTGATTCCTATGTGTATGTATATATATTTTGGCTAAAACATTTCAAAGTAAAATATAGATATCATGCCACTTTATGCCTAAATTCTCAAGCATAAATCTCCTACATATAAGGATATTCGCTTACATGGCCATAACAGTATTATCATATCTATGACAATTGGAAATAATTATCTAATGTCATTTTCAAATGTCTCCAATTATCCCCAAAATATCTTTTATAACTGTTTTTTGTTGTTTTCAGTAGGGATCTAATCAAGGTTCACACTTTGTATTTGTATGTTATACAGTTCTTCCAGTTTCTTTAATCTAGAAAATTTCTTGAACCTATCTTTAAAAAAAATAAAGTGGCCACTGAGCCGTTGTGTTTTACAATTGCACATTCCAGATGCTTCTGATTGTCTCCTAATGATCTGGTTTAACTTATTCCTTCCTCTCTCCCCTGTAAATAGGAAATTCAGTCCATAGGCTTAATTAGATTCATGTTAAACATTTTTGGCAGAATACATCGTATGTGACGCTTATCCTTCATATTCACTCACATAGGAAGAAGAGAGCAATTCTTTTTCTATTAAACTAATGCTATCACATGGGTAAAGAGGAACAGTTAGATCTCCATTGGAAAGGTACATTTATAGCATCAGTGACCTTCTTAAACTTTAAGGAAAGGAGACCAATCTCATTAAATGTGAAGGGAATTCTCAGGGCTTTTTCAAAGAATGAAATACTTAAAAATAACCTTATTCACTGGGAACTTTTACAGTTTTCAGCTTTGCAGTATAATCTATCTAACATGAAGACAGATTAAAAATACTTGACTCAAAAAAATATTTGACTCAGAAATATATTGCTCTCATTTGGATGCAATGATAATTAGACTCAAAGACAATTAACATTTTACAATAGCAAATTGGGCGGTTTTAAACAGATGTGAAATATGTCAGCCAGCATTTTCAAAAGAAATTAATTGATCTTCAAAAGGACCTGAGGACAAACCATGATTTAACCATCTAATTAAAAAGGTATAGGATCTAGCTAAGACTTTCACACTCACCTATTTGAAAATTACTCAAATTATGGCGGCATTTCCTGCTATCTATATAGTTGAGAGTGGTTTCAGTCAGTATGCTCACTGCAAGTCATGAAAACCAACTGCAAAGATGTGAGAGGACATTTAAACTAACTGTAATAGACTTAATACAAAATATTAAAACACAGACATCTCACTGAATTTTAATGAAAGATAGTTTTCAAATATTTCATGCTTACATATGTTAAAAATTTTAAGCACTCTTATAAGACATACATGTTATAAACTTATATTTTGAAAATATGTGTTCATTTTTTAGGTTACTTGTTTTGTTTTGTTTCTGTTTAACTCTGGTATTGATGCTCCAGAGTGAGGCATAATCACTCCATAGCCTCTTGTATGATCACTTCTTTTACCAGTCTATTTTTATTCATTGCTGCTTATTAAAAAACAGTCCTTGACATATTTTTAATTTCTAGAAGCTGGATATATAACTTAATAAATTATGGAATTTTTGATAGAGTAAAAGTTTTCTGATATACACTTACAACTACTCCATGTCATAACAAAGAAAATTATTTCACCCTTCATTTAAAAATAATGCTCAACTCATTCTTCATCATCTTCTTCTTTTGACAGCCTATAACTTCTCTTCATATGTTTTCCCAACTTCAGTTAAATGTTTCTCCCTCTTTCCTATTACATAAAAACTAATTTGGTTTGTTTTAGCTTATCTTAAACTATTCCTATTCTGGGGGCCACCCATGTCTCTGCTCTTTTTTTGTTCTGTACCTCTTGTAAGGAAAGACTTCTAACCTTCTTATTCATTTTAGTAGATAAAAGCATCCAACTACATCATTATATTTTCCAGGCTAACTGTCCCTGAAAATTAAAATGTTGGATATACACATTATTTGATTATATATTATTTTCTTTTTATGTCTCTTTTATATTACATTGAGGACAATGTTGATTCTTTTAGAATCATGGTTAAATATATATGACATATATTTTCCATCTTAACTGCTTTAAATATACATTTTAATAGTGTTAAATAGGTTCACATTGTTGTCCAACCAATCTCCAGAACATTGTGGTCTTGCAAAACTGAAACTTTATACCCACTGACTATCTCCCCATTGCTCCCTGTCCCAGCTCCTGAGGACAATGTCAATTTTTAAATTATGTACATAAGTCAATTTTACTAAATGTTAATTAAACTAAATTAAAATTTCATTTTGGGATAGAGAAGGAATTTTACAAACTATTTTTTAAAAGGAAGGAAGAAAGACCAACCAACCTTGGGTCTAAAAGGGTGTGATGGTGAATTTTATATCAAGTTGACTAGGCTAAGGGATAACCCAGATAGTGGGTAAAAGATTATTTCTAAGTGTGTCCATGAGGGAGTTTCTGGAAAAGATTAGCATTTGAATCAGTAGACTAGGTAAAGAATATTGCCCTCACCAATGTGGGTGGGCACCATCCAATCCACTGAGGGCCTAAACAGAAAAAAAAAAAAAAAATGTTGAGGAAAGGTGAATTTGCTCTCTGTTGAGCTGGGACATTCATCTTTTCCTGCTCTAGGACACTAAGGCTCCTCGTTCTCAGGTCTTAGAACCTAGAGGGAATTACAACACAGCTCACCTGGTTCTCCACCTGGCAGTTGGGGATCATGGGACTTCTCATGTGGGAGCCATTTCTATAACAAATCTTGAGAACCCTGAATAATATACGTGATCAAGGACCACTACTCTAAGCTATTTGAACAAAGAGTGTCTTATTTATCTTGGTATTTCCAAGGCTTATAGCATTGTGTAAATAATACAAGTTCAATAAAAGTTGTTAAAAACAAAGCCACACACCCCAAATGGCATCATTTAGGTTAAGACAGGCATCACAAGGTCCCAAGTCTGTAAGCCAAGACTTACTATCTAACTGTAGTTTCAACCCACCAGAAATACATGGAGATTTCCTGGTCAGCACTAGTAAATTCACTGGCAGACCCCTTATGAGGGTGACTTTGCCTAAAACAATGGGTTCTATTTTTGCTAACAATTTCTTTTTTCCACTCCCCACCATTAAAAACCTTTCCTTTTCTGTAGTCCCTTAGAGCTTCCCTCTACTTGCTAGACAGGATGCTGCCCAATTCGTGACTCAATTAATAAGCCAATTAAGACTTTAAAATTTACTCAGTTGAATTTTTATTTAACAATTTTATTGGAAAAATTAATTATTGATATGGTAGTGAAAGAAACCAGTCACAAAATACCACTCTTCGTATGATACCATGTAATGAAATATCTAGAATATGAAAATCAATAGAAAAAAATAGATTAGTGGTTATGTAGGCCTGGGAGAGGGAAGAGAAGAGAAAGAGTAGGGAGTGACTGCTACTAGATATAAGATTTCTTTTCAAAGTGATAAAAATGTTCTAAAATTAGATTCTGGTGATGGTTACATAACTCTAAATATGCTTTGAAAAAGTTGAAATGTATACTTAAAATGAGTGAATTTTATGGTATGTAAATTGTATCTCAAAGTTTTTAAAAAAAAGATTTTCTGGGGCACCTGGGTGGCTCATTGGGTTAAAGCCTCTGCCCTCGGCTCAGGTCATGATCTCAGGGTCCTGGGATGGAGCCCTGCATTGGGCTCTCTGCTCAGTGGGGAGCCTGCTTCCTCCTCTCTCTCTGCCTGCCTCTCTGCCTACTTGTGATCTCTCTCCTCTCTGTCAAACAAATAAATAAAGTCTTAAAAAAAAAAAAAAAGACTTTCTGACTGATTGAATAAATCATATAACTTGTAGTTCCCATCCTTGACAAGTCATCTAGGACTTTATCAAAAGTCTGGGCAATTATTATTTTATAATTTCATTTGAAATGTTAGGTATTCTCAGATTGTAAGAAATACAAATATATTTTATATCCAAAGCAAAAGATAAATTACAATTTTATTTTACTTAACCATTCAGAACAAAATTTATTCAATGCACCAACTCAGCAGCATACTGTAAATTCAAGGGAAAGGAAATATGAAGTCATTTCCTCCTATGCCAATAACTTACATGAAGCTCAAACAAGAAAATTATACTTAAGAAGTAAGGAATAACTTGTCCAAGATGGATGCCTTGCAGGTAGAGCTCTACAGAAACCTGTTATAGCCAAGTGCATAAGGAATAAACCCTGGCCAGTCAAAAGGATTGAATCCTTGCTTCTGATATCATCTCGGAAGGAGTTGGGTGTGTCCCCAGATGAGCTGGAGCCAGGATTCTGCTGAGTCACATTTACATGGGATTTTAGTTCCTTACCATGCCAGGGGAGGAGCTGGTGCCCTGTGCTTGCAATTTAAAGCCCCAAATCAATGGATGGGTCAATCCAGAAATTAAAGAGGCAATCAAAACACACACTGAGACAAATGAAAATGGAAATACAACAGTTCCAAATCTTTGGAATGCAGCAAAAGCTGTCCCAAGAGGGAAATGTGTAGCAATATAGGTCTTTAGCCAGACTCATCAAAAAAAAAAAAAAAAAAAAAAAAAAGGAAAGGAAAGGAAAGGAAGAAAGAGAAAAGGAAAAAGAAAAAAAAGAAAAATGAGAGTGAGGATTCAAATAAAATCAGAAATGAAAGAGAAGAAATAACAACTGACACCACAGAAATATAAAGGATTATATGAAAATATGAATTATTATATGCTAACACATTAGGCAACCTAGAAGAAATGGATACATTCCTAAAACATATAACCTACCAAAACTGAAGCAGGAAGAAATAGAAGATTTGAAGAGACACAATTTCCAGAAATGAAATTGAGTCAGCAATCAAAAAACTCCCAACAAATGAAAGTCCCAAACCAGATGGTTTCACAGGCGAATCATACCAAACATTTAAAGAAGAGTTAATACCTATTCTCCAACTATTCCAAAAAACAGAAGAGGAAAGGAAAGCTTTCAAATTCATTCCATGAAGCCAGCATTACCCTGATCTTAACATCAGATAAAGACACTACAAAAAAAGAGAACTATAGGCCAATATCTCTGATAAACACAGATGTAAAAATTCTCAATAAAATATCAGCAAAAGAAAGGAATGATACAGTAAAAAAAATCATTTACAATGATTTTTACATTCAAGTAAGATTCTTACTTACAAGTAAGAATTATTTACTTGTGATTAATTACAAGGAAGTAATTACTTACTTGATTCTTACGATTAAGTAAGATTTATTCCTGGGATGCAAAGGTGGTTCAATATTTGCAAATAAATCAATGTGATACATCACATCAGTAAGAAAAAGGATAAAAACAATATGATCATTTCAATACAAGCAGAAAAAGCATTTGACAAAGTACAACATCCATTCATTGATAAAAACTCAACAAAGTAGGTTTAGAGGAAAAATACCTCAACATAATTAAGGCCATATATAAAAAACCCACAGCTAACATCATACTCAATGGTAAACAAAAACAAAAACAAAACAGAGCTTTTTCTCTAAGATTAGGAACAACAAGGATGTCCACTCTCACTACTTTTCTTCAGCACAATACTAAAAGTCCTGGTTATAGGAATCAGATAACAAAATAAATAAAAGGCATCCAAATTGGTAAGGAAGAAGTCAAACTTTCACTATTTGCAGATGATGTGATACTATTTATTGAAAAATCCTAAAGATGTCACCAAAAAACTACTAGAACTGATAAATGAGTTCAGTAAGCTCACCGGATATAAAATCAATATACTGAAATCCATTCTATTTCTATACACTAATAACGAAGTAGGAGGAAGAGAAATTAAGAATATATTCCCATTTATAATTGCACCAAAAATAACAAAGTATTTAGGAATAAACTTAACCAAAGAGATGAAAGACCTGACTCTGAAAACTATAAACCACTGATGAAAAATTAAAGATGACACAAACAAATGGAAAGATATCCCATGCCCATGAATTGCAAGAATATTGATAAAATTTCCATACTACTCAAAGCAATCTACAGATTGAATGCATTCCCCATCAAAATACCAACAGCATTTTTCACAGAACAAGATAAAATAATCTTAAAGTTTGTATGGAACCAAAAAGACCCTAAATAGCCAAAGCAACTCTGAAAAAGAACTAAACTGATGTACCTCAAATCCAAGATATACTATAAAGCTGTAGTAATTTCAAAATATACTACAAAGCTGCAGTAATCAAAACAGGATGATACTGGCTCAAAAAAAGACATATTGATCAATAGAACAAATGCCCAGAAATAAACTCACAACTATATGGTTAATTAATTTGCAACAAAGGAGGCAAGAAGATGCAATGAGGAAAAGACAATCTTTTCAACAAATGGTGTTGGGAAAACTGGATGGCTACACGCAAAAGAATGAAACTGGACCACCTTCTTACACGATATACAAAAATAAACTCAAAATGGATTAAAAACCTAAATGTAAGAACTGAAACCATAAAAATCCTAGAAGAGAACACAGGTAGTAATTTCTCTAACATTGGCCATAGCAATATTTTTCTAGCTATGTTTCCTGAGGCAAGGGAAACAAAAGCAAAATAAATTATTGGGACTACATCAAAATGAAAAGCTTCTTCATGGCAAAGGAAACCGTCAACAAAAGTAAAAGAACCTGCTGAATTGGAGAAGATATTTACAAATGACATATCTGGGAAAAGATTAGTATCCAAAATACATAAAGAACTTACACACCTGGACATCAAAAAACAAATAATCCAATTAAAAAATGGGCAGAAGACATGAACGGACTTTTCTCCAAAGACACACAGATGGACAATAGACACACAAAAAGATGCTCAACATCACTTAGTATCAAGGAAAATGCAAATCAAAACCACAGTGAGATACCACTCATACCAGTCAGAATAGCTAAAATAAAAAACACAAGAAAGAATAAGTGTTAACAAGGATGTGGAGTAAAAAAGAATCTCTCGTACTGTTGGTGGGAATGCAAACTGGGACAGCCACAGTGCAAAATAGTATGTAGGGTCCTCAAAAAATTAAAAATAGAACTGCCATATGATCCTGTAATTCCCCTACTGGGTATTTACTCAAAAAATACAAAAACACTAATTTGAAAAGATATATGCATCTTATGCTTAGTGCAGCATTATTTACAATAGCCAAATTATGAAAGCAATCCAGGTGTCCATCAATAGATAAAGAAGAGGTGGCATATATCTACAATGGAATATCACTTAGCCATAAAAAGAATGGAATCGCCATTTGCAACAACATGGATGGATCTAAAGGGTATAATGCCAAGTGAAGTAAGACAGAGAAAAAAAAATATATGATTTCAACTATATGTGGAATTTAGTAAACAGAAAATGAATAAAATAAAAAAGAAACAAACCAAAAAAAACCAGACCCTTTAGAACAACCTGATAGAAACTGGAGGGAAAGTAGGGGGGGATGGGTGAAGAAAGTGAAGGGAATTAAGAGTACACATATTATAATGAGCACTGAGTAATGTATAGAATTGTTGAATCACTACTGTACTGCTGAAAATAATACAATACTGTATATTAATTATACTGGAATTAAAATTTTAAAAATAAAAATAAAGATCCCCAAATTTAGACACTTACCAGCCATTCATCATCCAAAAACATACTAGTGCTGCCTACTTGTCTGTCTCTGTCACCTGTCCTTTTTCCCTCATGAAGAGGCATTTGCTTAGCTTGAAGACTGACCCCATACAAAGTTTCAAAAGAAGGCAAGATTGGTTTTCAGTGCTCTACTTTTCAAAGAAAGTCCCCTAAAATTTTGAAGGCAGATGCTTTGATCCACAGGATAAAAGGGTTTTCCTTACCTTGCAGGAACATTCAAGTTGTATTTAGACTGAAACCAGGTCTGTGGGTGGTATGGAGTTAGTATTTCAGCTTGGGTGTCGCAAGACCAATTCCTTTCATACATTTGATGAATTCTGGAAAACTCTCCTCTTCAATTCACTCTTCAGAGAGACATTTCTCTCAATGAGTTGCTTCCACCCTGCTCTGTCTTCCAGAGTAACAATTACATGTTTTGCACACTTTCCAAGTCACCATTTATTTGTTCTCAGCTCCCTAA
>CM053605.1:110654284-110676944 GCA_028646535.1 Procyon lotor | reverse complement strand
TCTATGACTCCTCTGGAAGAACGGAAGCTTTCGATCCCATGGGGTGATTATAAGAATTGTAAAGTTTTAGAAGAACAAAAGCATGTTCTCTGACTTGTACCTTCATGCCTGGTAAAAGGAAAAAGAGCTGACAGACCCCCATCTCTGAGTCTGCTCACACAAGCTCTGCAAGACCTCCGGTAGCCAGTGTGTGGGCGGAACCTCTGACTTTTATAAAATAATGGTGTATAAAACTCAACCTACAGTCAGCCTCAAATCTGGCACAGCAATTTCTGAGTTTCTGACCTTTATTCAAATACGTGTCTATGTGAATAACAACTATTTGAAAGGTTTTTTTGTTGTCGAAAACTGGGATAAGCTGCTTTGTTGCCTTACAGACATAAAGAATGCCCTGGCTGTTAGGATGTTGCATCAACATTTTATCATTATAAAGTCCTGCTATGTCATTCTCCAAAAGGCTGTTGTCCCAAAGCATCAGTAATGATTTGAAAGATAAAGTATTAACATGACATGGTAAAATGCTTGTTTTTGTTTATAAATAATAAAATTTGATATTAAAATGTAATGATATATTAGATCTCCTTCTCTTTAGAACACATAGAAATTACCATTTCCAAAATCAGGTAGGGACCTTATCACATTTAAGCAAAGCTGTTTTTAGTTCTCCTTAGAAAATAGTATGCTTTATATGAGATCTCCAGCCACTCCTTTACCATTTGCATAATTATCTTCACTCTTAATGCTTTTTTTCTTTGGCTGATGAGAGAAGGTTGGTGCTGACATACATCCCACAATTTCTAAATGTAGATTGTCACTTGCAGTCAATGGCAAATACTTACCCATTGGGCTTGCAATAATGGAAATAAAGTTTACTATCTTATATGCTATCCTTATTCAAAGATGATTCAGCCATCCATATATTTGAAAACTGCTCTTACTTATCAGTACAGTGTTTTAGGAGGGTAGAATTATATGTGAATTCTGTTTCTGATTCCCTGTAACTGTCCAATAAAAAATATCAAGGAATTAAACTAAGGTATCTGTTATTAAGTATTGAATAGAATACCATCTTAGAGAAGAAATGTAGAAGCTGAGGAGTCTGAATAATACACTGGAATTCAAGGATCTAAACTGGATAATGTAAGACAAAAAATTAAAATTAACAGTTCTCTTTACCCACTGTTCAAATGAATGATCAGAAAATAGAATCAGAGTTTTTTCATTGTATTTTGGTGAAAATTAAAAAAATGACAAAGTAATAGCTTCATATTAACTAAAAATGTAAAATATTTTAAAAATCAATTTCTAGGTCATTACGTTGCTTTGGATTTAGACTAGTCTCCTCTATCTGTCCACCCTGGTGATGACTTTTGTCTATCTGGATTACACTTAGGCCCAGTAAAATACTTCCTTAGCAAAATAACTATACTCAAAATGCTTTTATGCTAGATCAGTTATTTTGTCTTAATTCTTTAAAAATTAATGGCCCACATAAACTGTAATTCACAAAATATTCAGAATATACCTTTCTTAATATACAAAATGGTGTATAGAGTGAAGTTAAAAAAAAGCCTCATACACAAGAAAGTATTTCAAAAGGGGATATGAACATGACTGACCATCCACCCATCTTGTACACCCTCAAATGTTAGAGTAGATGTGACCTCCCCTGCATTTATATATCACTGCTTTTCTGGAAAAAGCAAAGTATTCTTTTTTTTTTTTTTTAAGATTTTATTTATTTGACAGAGAGAAACACAGCGAGAGAAGGAACACAAGCAGAGGGAATGGAAGTGGGAGAAGCAGGCTTCCCACAGAGCAGGGAGCCCGATGCGGGGCTCGATCCCAGGACTCCAGGATCATGACCTGAGCCGAAGGCAGCCGCTTAACGACTGAGCCACCCAGGTGCCCCAAAGCAAAGTATTCTTAATAAATTTGTATTATATTTATATTCCATGTGACGATTTTATGTCCAAAACACTGCCTTAGGAAGAATAATTATTTAAGAATGACATTCTTTTAGAATAAGATAATTTAAATGGATAATTTTCTGGTTAAAAAAAAACAGAAAATACAAATGCAAGGCCAGGTGTAGGTATAGCATTTTCATGATTCTTTTATGATGTTTAGAAAAGACCAGGAGGGGCTCTGTCCTACCTTTTAGGGATATTGGACCCCTCTTGACTAACACTATGAGTCTAAATCAAACTGACAAAAGTATCTACCTAAAGGCTGAAGGAAGTAGGAGCTGTTTAAGAAGCAGCAGAACAATGAAAGTCTCTTTTAGGGAGCAGGAGAAAAGGTCACTGGTTTAAACATTTCATTTAAAGAAAAAGCAAAGAGCCAGAGAAATAATGACTTGAAGATCATAGGCAAGGTCGAAATGAATCAGTGGGAGGAAAGAAGGTAAGAAGCAAGAAGGGCCTTTCAAGATGTTACAGTATTTTTAGTAAGGGCTTTTAGGTCATTTCTCTCCCTCCACACAGATCTGATCATTTCCAGTATTTTAGATGTGTAATAAGAAACACATTTGTTTTTCTTGGAGCAGCTAGAATTGGTTAAATCATAACATTAGTATGTAAAATAAATCTTACTTATTTTTAATAAGGCTAGGCACATTTTAAAAAATTCTCATTAAGCCACGCCCTGGTAGAAGAATGAAATGGCATTTTCTCCTTTTCCACTGTCTCTCATTCTCCCTCTGCAGTCAAAATAATTTATATCCAATATATTTTTTATCTAATCAGAAATTGCTCATAACAGTCCCCTGATAGAGTATGACACTGGGAAAGATTTTGTTCTTATCAACTTAATTTTGTGATTAGCTACAATTTTCTTTAAACCTTTACATGTAGACCACTAGGTATCTCTAGTTTACTCTCTCAGGCCCCAGGGAACTTTGGGTTTCTCTAAAACTGCTGTAAGAGAGAACAGGATAGAGCCTGGAAATTTGGTTTCTCAACAGCCATTTGATGAAGTCCACTCTAAATCTAAGCATTCCTCAGAAGTGGGCAGCCATGGGCCATAATGCCATTCACTATAATCAGAGAACATGATATCGTGTTACTGCCTAACAGTACTTTTGTTTGTTTCTACTGCTACCATCCTCTTTAAATATATATATTCCTCAGTTCATAGCTTATTGTCATCACTGGTTCCTCTTTATCTTAATTCCTTATTCCATTTTCTTCCATCTTCTATAGGCATCAAGCTAATGGGTTTAACCTTTCTGTGTTGGCGTGTTTCTATAAATACTTGTTATTGTTTTGTATAAGTTTTCTTGTAAATTCTCCTTATCTCATAAACTTTCAATTTATAAGAAAGGATATACAGTAAATATTTCATTCACTCCATAAATTCAACTCTAAGTTTCATCTCTACTTAAAATATCTTGATAATTGAGGCAGAGGGGAGAGGAACTTAATTATATAATGTACCTAATTCTCTATTTTTGCACACAGGAATATATCAAAGACTAATAGCCATCCTCTATCCATAAAATCACACATACAGGTACAGATTGAAAAAAAAATAGTGATGATATAGGCTGTCTTAAAGAACTTCAGTATTAGCAAATTAATTAAGCAAGCCACTATCCACATCTATCTTTATTGACAACTACAGTTATGTGTTTGTTTCAACTAAGGTGCTTTATAGTCTGTTCCTCAAGAAGAGATTGGAATGTCACACATGTATATAAATGTCTTAGGTCTTGCATTTTAAGTCTCCAGCTCACAGAGTCTTCTATGTGATGACATTTTTAATCAAGGCACAGCATTTACTTGAATTAATGAACCACTGTTCCTCATAATGTAAGTACAAATAGAACCTTAGTTGATTACATAGTGTGTGAATTGCCCATCCCTTCTGGATATTAGCCCAGTGTTTAGCATAATATATACATATGAATGTTGCTAAATAAGTTCTCTCATTTTTCTAGTCCTCAATGGCTGACAGTCAAAGTATGATGATGCTTTCCACAGTAAAATGGATATTTAAAAAGAATGCTTAGTAATTGGCAGCTTACACAGGCTGTTTTGGATATGTTCAGTTTTGGCCATTTAGGAGTCAGATGAATACTAAGAAAAAGAAATAGAAGGCAGATTTCAAGATCTACCCCCTAATGCAATGCAAGATCCTTGGACCAATTAAAAGAAAAAACAGCTTTGTTATAAAGGACATTACTAAGACAACTAGGGAAATTTAATTATAGACTGTACATTAAATAACTATATTATGTAAATACTAAATTCCCTAAGTTTGATATAGGAGAATGTTATTTTTAGGAAATGCATGTTGAACTTTGTAGCCATAAAGTGTCATGTCAGCAACTAACACTCAAATGTTTCAGCCAAAAAAAAAAAAAAGTACACACATTTACATACACATACAGAATGATAAAGCAAATGTCCAAATGTTAACAATTGGTTACTCTGGTTAAAGAATATATAGGTGTCTGTTGTAATTATTCTTATAACTTTTCAGTAGATTTGGCATTTCTCAACATGTAAGTTGGGGAAAAAAATCACTTATCTCCAAGGATGTTAAGAAAATATGCTTGGGATGCCTGGGTGGTATAGTCAGTTAAACGTCTGACTTTTGGTATTGGTTCAGGTCGTTTTTCACAAGGTCATGAAATTGAGCTTTGCTTTGGGGTCTGCCCTCAGCACTGAGTCTGCTTAAGACTCTCTTCCTCTCTCTCTGCCCCCATGCACACATTCTCTCTCAAATACATAAATAAATAAATCTAAAAAAAAGAAAAGAAAATATGCTTGGCATAATATGCAGTAAATCAGCTAAAATGTTGGAAGCTTCTAAAGAAACACAATGACAGAAGCCTGATTCCTCAAAGGAATCTTTCCAACAGCATTGGAAAAGCTCAACTATTTGCTTCTACCATCAGCTCATTATGCCCACTAAGCCATGGGTACTAAAGCGTGAAGCATGAGAGGATGAGTTAGAGGAAGTTTAATATCCCCAAGAAACTGGATCCATGGTGGTGGAAGATGCTACCTAAAGACCAGGAATGGTGACTCACTAGCCAGCCTTACTCATGACTTTACTGCTGCTGTCACTTACTGGTCTGAATCTCAGTATGGACTTTCAGAATCATAGAATCCAAGTATGTTCATCTTACATCATCGGTCGTCTTCAGAAGTGGCCATGGGCATTTCTCCTGCACTGTAAATACCCAAAGATAAGGACTTTGGAGGCATCTTAGGTCAAGAGAGAATAGTTTTCTTTTTAATTGAGATATAATTGACATATAACCTTATATTAGTTTCAGGTTAAATAGGTTCTGATACCAGTTCCAATTTGTGAGGCAGAACTAGGAGCCATTCTCCACACCAACAAGCAATTCTAGGAACACTAGCTGAGTGTCCTATAATTCAACTCAAATCTAACACTATCTACTGAGAGATAGCAACAGATGCCACAGATTGAGGGTTCAATCCTACAAGACCCTCCCCTTCAACATACGTATTTCAGACACCAGTCCTAAGCCCCAGGATGTTACCTGTGTTTCTGAATGGCAATAAATCAAAGGTTCCCAAGCCCCTCTCCTCCAGTTCAAGTAGTTTGCTAGAGCAGCTCACAGAACTCAGAGAAACCTCTTACTTATTAGGTTACCAGTATATTATAAAAAGATAGCACTCAGGAATAACCAGACAGAGGAGATGCATAGGGCAAGCTATGGGGAAAGGGCACAGAGCTTCCATGCTGAGTGTGCCACTCTCTCAGCATGTCTATGGGTTGGCTTATCCAGAAGCTCTCTGAACCCTGTCTTTTTGGGTTTTTATTAACATTTCATTACATAGACATAATTGATTAAATCATTAATCAATGGAGATTGATTCAACCTCCTGCCCTTTTCTTCTCTTCTTCCTGTTGAACTGAAAGTTCCAACCTTCTAATCACAGGGTAGATTCCTCTAGCAACCAGCCCCCTCCATTAGGCGTGGTTCAAAAGTCACTTCATTAACATAACAAAAGACACCGTTGTGCCATTCATCAGGTAGGAAATTCCTACCTTGCCACAAACAGGGAGGAAGATGGAATATATATTTATTATAAATCACAGTATCACACAGGTGTACAACATAATGACTTGATATTTGTGCATATAGCAAAATGATCACCACATTAAGTCTAGTTAATATCTATCACCTCACATAGTTACAATTTTTTTGTGATGAGAACTTTTAAGATCTCTCTTTGCAACTTTCAAATAAATAATACAGTATTATTGACTACAGTCACCATGCTGTACACTACATCCCCAGGACTTATTTAATATCTAACTGGAAGTTTGTACCTTTTAAACACTTCACCAATTTCACCCAGCCCCTCATCACCTGCCTCCAGCAACCTCTAGTCTGTTCCCTATATCTGACTTCAGGTTTGTTTTGTTTTGTTTTGTTTAGATTCCACATATAAGTGAGATCCTATGGTATTTGTAGTTCTCTGACTTACTTTATTTAGCATAATGCCCTCAGGCACAAGAGTAGTTTTCTAACAAGGACAAATGAGTTGGACTCCTGGGAAGCCCAGTGAAAACCCCACAGCACTCAGTGAAGCAGTGAGGCCCAGATTCTATACAGGGATTACAGGAAACAATCATGCAAAAAAACTAAGTACAAATTGGAGACTATTTAAGGCAGCAAGTGTCAAATAGGCTTCAAATAGTAAGGTCCGCAGATCAAAGAACTCACAATCCTTTACAACTCTTAAACCAGTGGCTACCTCCCTGAACATCCCGGTTTGGATGAGTCCTCTAGTGTGGCAAGATGCTAAGTCTGACCACAAAAACTCTTATGGTCCATGGTCCGTATTTTATGAAATAGGGGCCAATGAACAATTTAGAAACTGAATCATCGTGCAAAATACAGCTACAAATGAAAAAATAGAGGACATTGATATTAATAGACCTTTTTCCAGTCATCACCAATTATATGACTGCAAATATAAGTAGGTACCCTAAAATGATGAGTACCTGATGAGTCAGATTTTAGACAAGGATTACGTTAAACACCAATCCTATAAGGAGACAAAGTGCTCTCTCATGGCTCTGAAATTACTCATCTACCAGGATTTCCAGGTACACCAGGGAGGGCAGGGGACAGAACAGGACGTTATGTCCTTCATCAGGAAAGCATGTTCCCATGTTGGATTTCCCATGGTCCTGCTAATTCTTGGTTTGAATCAAATAGCAGAGCTTGCCTTTATGTTCTCTATCTCTCTTTTTCTGTTTGTCTCTCTCTCAGGCTGTACAGTAAACTCAAAAGTCTGGCTAGCAAAGAGAATGTCTACATGTTCCTTGTAACATGGAACAAAATGATATGGCAGGCTATCAAGTGTGGGAGGAAATCAAGTCCTCAGCAGCTTGTTGTCATTTTAGATAACAACTCAAGATGAGAATCTGTCAAAGACAATAGGGAAGCAATAAACAAGTGGAGGCTCAAATTCTCCCAGAATGTGTTAAACTTAAAAATGTAAGGAGGTGGGGGGCACCTGGGTGGCTCAGTTAGTTAAGCGTCTGACTCTTGTTTTCAGCTTAGGTCATGATCTCACCCTATGTTTGTCTGGCTCTGTGCTTAGCAGGGAGTCTGCTTGAGATTTTTCCTTTCCCTCTCCCTCTGCTCCTGCCCCCCCCCCCCGACACACATACACCCTCCCTCCCTCTCTCTCTCTAAAATAAAATATTCTTTTAAAAAAATATAAGGAGGTGTAATTGAGAAATAATTAGGAATTATAGAAAATAGACCACTGAAATAGTTATATAGTCTTTTAAAAATATAAATAAATATGGTTTTATTCAAGGAAACAATGCATATCTCTTATGTGAGAGTTAGCTGACTTTGTCCTTTACCAGAGTGGAGCTGTCTACCTTACCCTTAAAGTTGTAGGTTTTGTGTTTTTTATTCACTTATCAGAATAGCTTTGGTCAGAAACAGATGTTCACACATCACCCACTACTCTTATATCTAGTCTTTAGTTCTCTTTTATTTTAATGGTATAGGTTGGGATGTAGGGGGCATAGCATGCCAGAAAAGTTGTGGGAAGTAGAGGGGAAAGAAAGAAGGTGACAGGAGCATCCCCACAACATTGTGGAATCGAATGTCTTCAGAACGTGATAGACAGAAGAAGATATACCCAGGATGTTATATAAGAAAAAGAATGTCTAGCACAACATTTTGGAGAAAGAGTAATAACACGAACAACAGTAGCCAGTATTTATTAAATAAAAGCATATACTAGTTTTGTTTGTGTGTTCATGTGTACATATGGTACATGTGTATTTTCTCTAATCTTCATAGCTCTTTAAGGTAGTTACTATTATCCCTCATCTTTCTTTAACAGATGAGAAAATTAAGGATCAGAGAATTTAAAAGCTTACCCCAAGGCCATCCAGCCACTTAAAGCAGGACTGGAATTCAAATCTATATCCCTATGTCTCCAAATGTTCTGTGTTCATTTCGTTCCTTCTCGCCAGGGAGCCTGAGGGTAAAAGAGGGATAATTTTAAGACTTGTGGTCATTCATGCTATTTGTGTATTTCTGCTGTTCTTTCTTCCAGACATGTTGTAGGATTACATGTTCCCATCACCTTTGAATTTAAGGTAACCAGATGACTTGTTTTGACCAATGAAATTTGGGAGAAGTGATATGTCACTTCTGGGCAATTGTAAGACCCAGTGTGGGATTTACAATGTCCCTTCCCTCTGCTGCAGTAATTGCATAAGTGTGGGACAGCTTCTGTCCCAAGTGAACTGGCTGAACACCTTCACCCCTTGCTGGCTTTATTAATACTTAGTGGAAACAGTTAATGCACTTATTGTCTTAAGCCTAATCTATCTTCTGATGACTGATATAAAATCTTACTGTACTATATAACAACAGAGGTTATGCTGGGTATTCAAGAAATTGACTATGAAGAAGTCAAATTCTGACTATAACTGAGAGTTGTGCAAACTGTCTGTGTAATATATTGAAACCCCCTTATGGCACTGGTGAGAGAGAAAGCTGTAGAGGATGTTGTGGTTAGCTTTAATTTCATGCAAAAGTGAGGTTTAAAAGGATGAGAATTAGCTACTGGTATCGCCAAAAACATATTCCCTAACAAGCTGGAGTGTGATGAGGATAGTCCTGACCAGCTGTCACTTAACTATACACAAATGGCTTCACATGGGAATAGGTGAGAGATAATAAAGATATATTAAAACTAACTTATTACTCCTAATGGTAAAAAACAAGTAATATTGTCCCATTATACAAGTAATGGGACAGTGGTGTTGCTTTTGGTTATGAAAAACTATATCTTTTTGTGCATTCATTTATTCATTCAACAAATACTTGTTTGTTAACTATGTATAGAAAAGTGATAAAATATCACCATTACATGTAAGAGTCTATTGCACATAAAATTTTTATAGTGACCATCTTGAGTAAGAAATCTAAAAGACTTTTCCTTATATTATCTGTGCTATATTGTTTCTTTTATTCTGGCCACATGCTACTTTTCCATTCTCATTTTTTTCCCATTGTTCCTAAGATTGATGGTCCAATCATATCAACTATTCTTGATTTCCCAAAGTTTTTTTTTTTTAAATATGTATGCTTAGTCCTTGTATTTGTACATGCCTTATCTCTAATTCTACTCAAAACCCAATTTGTCCACTCTTCAAGACTAAAACTTTTCCCTCCTCTGTCTCATCTAGTTATTCACTCATAATACAAATCCTCACTGACTTTCTCTGTGCAAATTTCTGGCTCCTTCTTCTGCATTCTAATGACAATTTCTATACCTTTTCACAATAGCATTTCTCACATTTTATTATACTTACTATATTTGTTTACCTATTGGCCTAGAGCTTTGATGGACTTTGAACTCCTAAAACAGAGGACTACCATTTCACTCATCTTTATAACCATGAACCAGCACGATGTCTTATATAAAGATGTTCAATAAGCATTTGTTGGATGGTTGCATGGATAAAATAGTAAAGGAAGGAACAAATTTGAAGCTTCTTGGAGAGGTATTCCATATTTGTTCTATTTTGGGATGTACAGTAATATTTATTGAATGAATGAATAAATGATCTCATATAAAATCATTTCAATTACTCAAAGGATAAGTACTCAATATTAAAGAGTAATGATGAACACACCCTAAATTTTATAAGTATTTTAGTTATGGCAATAAAATTTATAGTTTCAGGTTCCAGAGCAAACTCTGAGCATACTTTTTATCAAGCAACTGTGTCTTTCAACAAAAATTTTATTTAGTCAAGTATCCACTGGGATAACAAGGAAAGAACAGAGGAATCCACTATAAATATTGAAATTCATTACTGTAAACATAGCTGAGGAGTTGTAGCAAATGTATTCCGAAGCAGTATGGGGCTCGGAAACTAATCCAGACCACAGTTTCTTAGAAAAATAATAAAAGGATTGAAAACACATGAGCACAAAAGAAGCAAAAAGTTTTTTTTTTTCATTCATTCTAGAACTGACTTAAAACATTTATCATGTATCTAAGTTATTTCTTCTTTCCCATGGTCTCTCTCAATATTAATTTTCCTCTATTAAAAAAATCAAATAATACCAAAACAAAAATTAAATAAGTGACCACAAAAGGAAAGCATTTTTCATAGAATTGGGTAGCTAGAAGTCCTTATAAACCAGGAAACTGAAAATGTTAAGTAAATTAAATTTTGAAGGTTATTGTTTATACACCTTCTGGAAAAGGATTGCAAAAAGAGATAGCTGGTGGCTGAAACCACAAATTAGGAGTCCAGGATTGAGCTGGGTGGCCAGCAAGAAGTAATTAGATGAAAAACATGTTATTCAGTATCTTTTGTTATCCAGAGGTTAATTCATCATATGAATCAAAATATGTATCACACAGGGTCCAAATCGGAAACCAAAACTGATAGGGATAATAAAGAAAAAGGGGACAGAAGGAAAGATCTTAGAAACTAATTCTAGTGCCAGACCAACTTTGTTGGCAAGTAGTCCTTTTGAAGGTCTAAGAACCCATCAATATTTCTCTGTCATTCTAAAAGTCACAGTGCCCTTAATCATGAACTTGAGTGATGGAAATCAAGGTCAACAAGCTTACCAAGGACTTTCTCATGAGGATGGTTAGAATGACAGGTTGCCAAGGTATATGAAAGCCATCAAGGAGAGTATTAATAAATATATATTTTTTGACCTGGGTTCCATTTACAAGGGTGTTTTCAAATTGAACACATGAATCATAAATTATATACTTATGACTTTGTGTACTTCTCTATATGAACGTTAAACATCAATAACAAATAGGTTTTTTTAAGGGCAGGAAATATCATGTGCCAGCATATAAAAGATATTCTGGGTCATAGCAAGGAATATCTCCTACTTGTTGGATGAATTATTTGAGTGCTTCCCTTTTCATCCAAAAAATATGGAATTGTAGGCTAACAATATTATCTATATTCTGATAATTTACCCCATGGGAGAAAATCAGACAAGTTTAAAAGATGCATGCAGGGGCGCCTGGGCGGCTCAGTCATTAAGTGTCTGCCTTCAGCTCAGATCATGATCCCAGGGTCCTGAGATCGAGCCCCGCATTGGGCTCCCTGCTCGGCAGGAAGCCTGCTTTTCCCACTACCATTCCCTCTGCTTGTGTTCCCTCTCTCTATGGACAGAGAGAGACTATGTTTCTCTCTGTCAAATAAATAAAATCTTTTTTAAAAAATAAATAAATAAATAAAAAATAAAAGGTGCATGCACAAAGATGTATTCTGTAGCTAAACGTTGGAGCTACCAAGATATCCATGAGTCAAGAATTGGTTAAAATAATGGTAGAAGAGTCATGCAATGGAGGATTCTGATATAATGAAAAAGACTACATTTTCTAGTATAGAAAGATGCTGGACATGTATGGCCAAGTCAAAAACTAAGCTTCAGAATAGTGTGTAGTATGATTCCATTTATATAAAACAACAACTACTAGCACTGCCACTACTACTAGGCACACATACACAACTTTAGAGGCATGCAAAAGAAAACTAAACTAAACAAGGTTATGCACCAAGTTGTTAACACTTTTTGTTAGCAGGTGATCTGGGTATGTTTGTTTACATCCTATTTTGTGCATGTCTCTGAATTTTGATACAAAGAAAATATATTGTTTTATAATCAGAGAAAAAGGCAATAAAGGTATTTTCATTAGAAAAAATAGAAATAAAATTAATGAGAGCTTATGCAGTGAAAATGCAACTGGTTTTTCAGCCTGGAACTCTTTCTCCTCCCTCTCTTCTTTTCCTCCCCCCATTGCCACTCCTCCTCCTCCTTCTTTTTTTGTACTGCATATATACTTAACAGAACTCTTGAAATGGTTCATATGTACTTTTTCTTTCAGAGTTTAGGACTCTCTGGTTGAAAGAAGAAAGTCAATCCACCCAATAGGGCTTAGTTGCTCTTTGTATTATATGGGATATTGTGAATGTTTTCTTTAAGAGAAGAGTCGATCTAGCTGCTATAATCCTGGTCACAGGGAAATTGAAAATGAGTAAGAACCAAACCAGTTTAATTGGCAATAGTTAATAGATTACCAGACAGCTCTAATCAGTACCAGACTAATGGCAAATTAATCAGGAGAGCTGCTATTCTGGCTTTCCCTGAGGAGTGAATCTATGTATTGAATGAATTGTTTTAGTGTTTTAGCTGTGGTGTAAGTCATTTTCCTGTCTTTCTGAATTTGAAACAGTTTTTACAGCCACCTTATCCTTTTGTTTCCTATCAAAAGTTGTATTCAGGTCTGTTATCGTAAGTTACCCTGTTTAGCAAGTATCAGAGGCTTACAACTTCCATCTCCTCTCACTATTGTCTATAAAAATATCAAACAATCAACAATATCAACAACATCAATGGCATCAACAATCAAGCCCGTAATGCGAATTATAAATTTGGACTGACTGATTTCCCATATATCTTAATAGATGAGAATTTAAAAGCTAGGAACTCAGGAAATATCAATGACAGTCTATCCTATTCCTGATATGAATTCAGAGCTTTGAAATATTGGCACTGTTTTGGGTGGGTTGTGCCGTATCATGCTTAGAGATACTGTAACTTATATAGGGCTACTTGACTATTCAGAATCTCTATTTTTTGTTATTGTTGTTGCCAAAAAACCTTAGTCTAAACAGTGATTATTTCCTGGTTCCAAATATGTACAGGAGCATGGATCCTATACATTAGGAACTCCTGGAGGAGGCATTCTGTATCTTGAGACTGAGCATCTCAGAACACTATATCCCATGAATGCATCTGCCACAAATCAGATTCAGAACTGAAGGGATCCCAGAACTTGGCTCATTTGCCTACTACTATGTATCTGAAATGATAAGTGAATATACAGATAGACTTCGTGAGTTCTAAATCAAAGGCTGATCCACATGTGCATGTATCATGGACTTCTACAGCTAAGCCTGTGGCTTGATTTCTCTAGGTACATCTGTCAGCTAAAAGGAATCCTGCCAACTCATGCACTTGGTTTGAGCTTCTTTATTAGGTTCCCTATTCCTTTAACTAACTTAAAGGCTTTTTATTTTTTAGCTGTCATTAAGAATAATAATATATAATAAGAAAAGTTAAGCCTGTGATGCTTTATATTGACATAGTAATATAATAATACAATATGCTCCACACATGTCTATTTGAAGAAAATGGCATTCTTCTACAACACTACTTTTGGCTTCTAGTTTCACTTAACAGATGTTTACTGAATGGCTCATGGGTGCCAAGAGCCAGGCAAGTGGGACCTACACAGTGCCTGACGTCAGGGCCTTTTAGGAATGTATTTTTCCAGGTTCTTAAATTACTATTTAAAAAACCCAAATGAACAAAACACAAAAATTCAGTCATAATTTTACATTTCGCTTCTCCTAATAACAAATTAAATATAAAATTGTTTAAATAAAGTCTACAACTTTTCTTTTAAAAGGATATTAAAATACAGGGATAAAATAATATAAAAGGGGAAAGAGCAAGCTTAGAGAATAGAGACTAGATCTGAATAGAGGCCAAATCAGAGAGTTTTGCTTGTGATGGGTTAATATTTCATTCTTAGAATAAATGTATGACTCCACATTACTTAATGATTAGTATGATTAATCATTCTTACCAATCAACTGTCATCCTTCATCTGCCCTGATTTAAAAAAAAAAGAAAAAAAAGACTCTTAAGAAACCTGCAGATAAATTCTCTGATGGATTTGATGCTACATGTCATCACACCATTATTTATCTCTTAATTCCCGACAGGCTTGTACACATCATAGACATCCAATAAAATCTGTTAAATTGAAATTACAGCAGAGAAAATGGAATGGATCTTACCTTACATGAAGCTTCTTTAATGAGAACCATGAACCCGTGTCAAGCTCTTCAGAGCACTCTGCCTTACGTAAAGGAATAAAAAATAATAAATAGATATGCTGAATAAATAATAAGCCTCAAAATAAAAATACAAAAATGTAATACCCCTCCCATTTTCTGGAACTCAGCATTCCCAGAATATTTCAGAGGTTGGCAGATGGTTCTTCATCCCCACAAAGCCCAGCATTTGAAGGACATGTCCTGTGGGAGTGGTGTCAGTGCAACTCGGTTACAAGGCGGACTCACTAATATACACTTCAAAAAACAATGTGCATTAAGGGATCAACTAGGTGCTGATTTTAAAGTGCGTACATGTGAGATGGTGGGGGTAGGGGCAAGACGCCTCTCTACTTAAGGAAATGAAGCATTTTGGTCACAAAATAGATTTAAGAATCTGTAGGAGCTAGATCACAAATAAGCTAAAACACAAATTAGTTGCATACCATAAGCTAATTAAGTACACCCCCCCCCCCCTTATTTTTAAAGGAGGATGCACTGGGCAGCAAGACTGCATTAAGACAAATCTTCTAAGAGTGTCACTTACCTTGCCCTTTTCCCTGTTGACCGGTTGCTGTCTGACAGTGAATCTAGAAAAATCTAAAGCAAAAAGCTCTGGAGGAGAAACATCTTGAGCATGGTCCCTCCGGTTGGCCCTGGGACATAATCATTGCCCATTTCGTGCCCTTTGCACCTGTAGTGTCGACCAGACCAAAAGCGATGGCTTTGAGAATGTCTAGAGCCATCGGATCCAACTATCAACCACAAAGAACCACCTAAGTACTTCAACACTTAAGAAAAAAAAAATTTCCAAAGGAAATTTAACAGGCAGAGGAAATGAAGGTTAAGAAACAGAACAGACCCTGCCTCCAGAGTCTAACACCAAACCAAGCCCCGGCGGCCCCAGGCATCCAGCGGCAGAAAGCGCACAGGTACTGCCAGCCTGGTCCTTAGATTGTTTCTGTGAATGAAGGGATTCTTCTGCTTGCTACCCAGAGCGGGCCACATCACACGCCACTCTCCTAAACCCGAACTCAATTTGCCTATATCCATGCACCTCGACATGGAAAAGCAGGATTCCAGTAGCTGATGCGGTTTTCTACTAGGTTTTTCGGGAACTCGGAAACCGCCGCCGGGGAACGCAAGTGTTCAGCGCCAGTAAAACTTCCCTGGACCTGAAGCCACTAAGATGGGTGGAAAGACTCCGGTGAGCACCTTTAAGGTGGAAAGCCGGCAGTGTGCGCGTGGCGAATGGCCAGATAGGCGCAAAACAAATGACCGCACATACCACAAAGGCAAAAGCAAACAGGATGCACCTAGAAGCACATTTTGCAAAGTGTAGAACTGTCTACACTTGCACTGAGGAATCAATCTGCAACAGCGAACGCGAGGGCAGATCCTCCGGGCTCTGTGTCGGGGACCGAAGCGGGTCATTTTGGGGCCACCGGCACTGCGTAGCCCAGCGAAGTCATCCCGAGAATCGCGAAAGCCGACTTATGGAGGTTGCTCGGGGCAACCATAAAGGACACGGCCGGCCGCAAAGGGGATAGATTCAGGGGAGTCCAGAGAAGGAGCCAAACCTCTGCGAGCCAAGGGAGAGTCCGGGGGGCGGCTCCGGAGGGAGTAGAAGCTCCGGAACTTGAGGCCGCCCCAGGAGAGGAGTCAGGACGCTCCTCTAAAAGGGCAAGCCCTCCAACGCTCGGCACCTTGCGCGTACCCGGATCCCCACTCTTCTGCCTCTCGAAGGAGGTTTCGGGAGCCTCTCACTGACCTGCGGGTCTGGACGTGCCCACCTCCCCGGCTGCGCTTCGGCACCCCGGGTGGGGTTGGGACCACGCTGAATTCCTCGTAGGCGCCCCTGTCTCAGCTCTCGGCGCCCGCGAAGCCGTCCGCGGGAATGTCGGGCTCAGCAGGCGGCGCAGGGCCAGAGCGCACTGGCGGGCAGCAAGCGCAGCTGGAGTGAGCCTGGGGCCGCTGAGTCTGCTGGACCGCGGGTGTTCCCCCCGCCCCTCCCGTCCGCACAACCAATGGCGGCGAGCCGGCCCCCTCCCCGCCGCCCCCCAGCCGCAGCTCTGGCTGGCGTTTGGCTCTAGGACAGCAGCCCCGCTCCGACGAGGGAGGAGCTTGAGCCGGTGTTGGAAAATCCTGGAGGAAGAAGAGGCGTTAGCACAGGGAGCCCCATCTGGGGAAGGCAGGTGTGGTGCCATTAACTTTTTTGTGTGTGGGGGGAGTGTGGGGGTGCAGTTTCTTTGGGGATTCCGAGACCTCTCAGCAGGCGAAAGCATATACTTTATGCCAAGTTTCTTCCCCTCTTACATCTATTATGAGTTCCACGCAGCCCCCACTCCACACAACGAGCTCCTGTCCATCGCATCAACTTCAGCTGTGAGCTGCATGAGCGCATCGCTCCATCCTGTGGTGAGCTTGGCCTCACACGTCTATCCTTACATGCTTTTCTCTTCTTTCCCCTCTGAATCCTCTGCCAAATCATCGGATGAAATGAATAGGATTGCAGTTCCATCACTGCCAGGGAAACCGACAACCATAAAAGTCCTTACTGGGTAACTGGCTTAGAGAGAGACATAGACCTTAAAATGAGGAAATGAGCCTGGGAAATGAGCCTTTAACTGACAAGACTAACTTTGGTTACCAAGTTACCAACCATACCCATGATCTTCACTTAAAGACTTTGGATTCTTGTTTTTCAACTGAAAAACTTATTCCAACCGATCGTTTGATGTCTGCAGTCTCTTCTACTGACATTCAACAATCCAATTGTCTCTCTTGCCTGTCTGCCTGGTGAAGGGCTGAGTCCCTGTAAAGTGTTGGTATGGCTCCTTTTCCGCTACCCCCTGTTCCCTCCTGTCCTGCTGCATTCACCCTGAGCTCGGTCCACCTGTGACTAGGACAATGAATCATGCAAATCAATATGGAAGGATGATGCCCGAGTCTTAGTGACCATTTAAACTTGTACAAATTCTCCTACTTACCAGTGCCCTTCTCCTGGGATTATACTAGTTGTGCCTATGTTCAGAGACTCTGAGGCCCCCTTGGGGCATCTTTTCTATGTGAATCTCTGTATCATCTAAAATGTGGGGCAGTGGAATAAGCTGCACAGAAAAGGGCAGATTCAGAGACATGCTTCTTTCTCAACACATTTCTGTTTGCATTCTAAATTTGACTCATTCACACTCAACTCACTTTCATGAGTTTTGTTACATCTATCTATCCCTCTACTCAATGTCTTACCTTAGATTTTTACTTAGCCTCATTGTAAGTAGTAATATCCATGAAATCATTGGTTATATACCAATTGTACTTCAATACAAAATAAGTAGTAATAAATAAGTAATCTGTAGGTCTTTTCTTGACATTTCCTGAGCTTAATTGCTTAGAGCTGGTGTAATAAATGACCATGAACTGTTAAAAAAAACTAACAAGAGAGACAAAGCTTCTCTTATCTTTGTTTTTTTTTTTATTTCATGTATAAATGATCTAGAAAATGGTAATTGTCAAATTTAGTTACATAGAAAGTCTTCAAAAGTAGGTCAAGCACCACTCAAGTTCCTGGGAGTTCGCAGGCAGTTTGGAGACATAGTTCTAGCTTCTAGTGAGCAAGATCATTCCCTTAACCTCCAGTCCATTTCTGTCTTACTCAGAGATGGATGGATTGGTTTTTTCTATTGTTATTTTTTTAAGTGTGGAATTTGGAGTCAGATGGAGAATCATCAAATTCTAATGTGGTCACTTATTATCTATGTGCTTAAGCCAATCGCTTAATCTTTCTGAGTCTCATTTTCCTTATCTATAAAATGGCAATAATAGTACCCACCGTAATAGGTTGTTGTGAAGTTTAAATACACACACACACACACACACACACACAGTTCCTAGCTATTATCTTGCATGTAATAAGTGTATAAAAGTATTAGCTCTGTCATTCCTTCTTTGCTGTCATCAAAGCAACATTCAGAATTACTTTGTCCATTCTCTAATTTCCTTCTAGGTAATAAGGAAGCTTGTGTTCTGTTTCTAATACTCCCTAGACTAATTCTCTGTTCCCTTTCCTTGATTCCTTCATCTCTGCCCCCCTTTGATGTTCCCTCCCCAAACTCTATCCTCTCTCTCATACCTTAATCTCTCTTCTTTCAAGCAATTCTCACATTCCATCTGCCACATCTCAGAGCTCTCTGTCCTGTAGAGGAACAAAGATAACTCTGAGAAGAGGGTAGGTCATAAAAATTCTTATTTCTTTTTCATTTCCATGATGTATCAATAAGTCCTTTTTGTTTGTTTGCTTAAACCACAGTTTCCAAAAACATGGAGAAATTTAGGTTTTTTAATGCTATGGAAAAATTCCTGTACTACAAGTACTAGTAAATTCAAAAGACATTTTTGGAGCATCTGCTATATGCCAAGCAGTGCCCCAGGCACTAGGGAGATAAAAATAAAGACAAAGTCTCTACCCTAAAATGCTTATGTCCAATCAGACAGACATATAAATACCTAAGTTGAATATAAGTGTACCTTGTGGGGATTCAAGCCAATAGTGCTGAAATAATTGTCTTTACTTTTTCAGTTATGAGGTTGTATTGGACCAGCCAATCAAAATGCCCATCCTGACCACAGTCCTCTGCTGACTGAGGAGCCATGTTCTGTCTCTTGAGCAGAGCTCACTGACTCAGGATGGGCTTAATTGATGAAGCCAAAAAGGTTATATACACATTTTCATTTTTCCCATGTCCACCCCAATCCCCATCACCATTAGGGCAAGAGCATGTGCATGTGACCTCAATTTGGCCAATCAAATGTACCTTTCTTAGACCTAGAATTGGGAATTGGTCATTCAAAGGAGCTAAAATGAGAAGAGCGCTCTGTGGCAGTGATTGCAACAATGTCCAGTTTCCAGGGTCAGCAGGGGGACAAGCAGTGAAATTGGGTTTCCAGTGCCCAGGTATCAGTTGCAAGTTATGGCTTCTACCGCTCATTGATGGCAATAGTGTTCTCACTCGTCTAATTTAGAGATATGATTGGCTGTGATTCTGCATGCTCCCTGTTTCTGTTCATTCTCTGAGCATCTCTCTGATCCAATATCTTTTCATTAAATTCCTTTTTTGCTTAAACCAGCCAAACTGATGCTTAGCTACTAAGAATACTTTGGCTGAGGCTTGGTATAAAGGCTCTACCTCAACAGGAAGAATGCTAACTAACTAATGTCCTGCTAGGACACTCCAATTGGAAATATTAGAGTTGGTCAGTTGGAATCCAGAGCAGAAGCTAAAAACACAACTGATGGACTATGAGACAGCAAGGACTGTGTGTAGGCTGAAATTATGAGTAAGCAGAAGTTATGAATAAGCAAAAGTTATGAGTTAGCAGATATCTACATACATGCAGAGGAGAGGAAGAGGTGGTTGGCTGAGAGCAGCAAGGAAACAGAAGCAAGAGGAACTGAGACCCTATGATGGTGAGGGAATAGGTGAACTCCTACTCTCAGGGGGACTCCAGGCTAATGGGTTAGCTAGCCCTGGATTTGCCTTGAATCCTAAACTATTTTCCAATTTCCAAACTACCTTACCATTTCTGTGAACCTGATTAATGCTGGTTATTTCTGGGTTCCTTTGAAATTCCAGTTGCTCTTACTGTGATGTACATCCTTATTCCTTATAGTAATTCCTTTATTCCTTGAGGTAACTGGGATAACATTGTATTTTATAAGACCAGAGGGTTCCAAAGATTACAGGGATGATATGGCTAGGACCCAGGAAACAACAGTCAAATAGTATCTCTCGGAAGTCACTGATCTTCCTCTCCAAAAATGTACTTTCTTTTTTTCCTATCTTACTTGAAATCTCCAGCAGAAGAACCTTCCTCTGGGCTGAAAAATTAGTAGTGTATCAGAAGCCCCTGTTTAAAATATACTCTAGTTTCTTGTGGGAGTGAAAAACTAGAGGTATTTCTACATTAGACATTAGCATCTGAGCAGATCATATGAGTTTGTTCTTGAATTAGAACTCTTAGGGGTCTGATACTTAGGGGTTCAGCTAGGTATAGAGCAGAAACATTGGGCACCAGGAGGGAAGAGTGGAGTGCAGATAATAGAAAATGGCAGTGAGAGCTCCTGGAACATTCTAAAGGACTGACCTATGGAATATTCCCATAAGGAAAGGTCCTGGTGGCAGTCAGTGCACAAAGAGTGCTGGGGGACAGGAGGGCCAAAATGGCAGCCTTGCAACAAGGTGGACACTAACGCCAAACACTCTCACTTCACATTCTTCCTTCTGCCAGTTCTAGAGTGTCACCACGCATAATTTTTGTTGTCCTTCAGCTTTTATAGGACATGGGGCTGACCTGAAGTGGCAGAGGATGATGGCTATCGTATATGCCCACCTTGAGATAATACTCAGAAATTACACCAACATTAATTATGCCTTGGTGTTACTTACCTGAGTCTGTGGCCTTTGTTTTATCTCCCATAACACACAGTGCCCTCTCATGGCTTGTGAAAAAGGAAATATCTTAATGTCACACCTGATCAGTGAATGGCACACAGTCTAGAAAGCAAAAAAGTGATTCTGTTAATAGGACATGACACAGGTAGGAAGGAATTTACATATGCTACTGTGTTTGAAAGAGAGAAAATGCATCGAAGCTGCTTTACTCAAAGTAGAAGTCTAAAGTTATCCCTAAAGAGCTTTATTTTCTCAAAGTCTCAAATGTACCTCGGAGTTTGTGTGTTTTCCTGAGAATAGTTGATAGAACTGTACTTGGAATGTCAGTGAGTCACATCAGGGTACAGGGAGGAGAAAAATATTAATGCCATGGACACATCACTTCATAGGGTATGCACCCCAACTGCTGGGTACTGCACTTGTCCGTCAGCTCTGCTGGTGTGGCCAAATGACTTACTGTGGGTTATAAATCAATGATGAGCAATGTGAAGAGCAGATGGGGAGTTTAATGCATCCTCCACATCTCTGTCTTGTGACTGGCTGAAGTCCATGTGCAAGTTTGAAAAGGATGTTTGAAAAGGATATTCATCATTTTAAATTGCTCTGTGGGAGCTTTGCAGTTCATAATGTGCCACTTAGGTACTTCTCAAAGATAGGTTTTCCTTGACATGGATTAGAATTTCATAACAGTGAAACGGCAACTGGAGGTATTAGGGTAGAAAAGCTAACTTGGAAGGAATTAACAAACTGGGCAGAAGGGGAGTGTGTTGAGTTAGGGAGGAGTTAAAGAGGTCTGAAACATTTAGGCTGAATTCTATTATGATATATCCATAATATCTGGCACCGGGAATTCCTAGTACCTGGCACGATCGTTTTTCTATCCATTCCTCAAGGTAGCCCTCAAATACTATGGGGGAAATCTACTTAGGCAAGAACCTTCAGCATGACTAAAATATATTTGCTCTTGAGGAAAAACTGTTAAAAACCCAGCAGTATGGGGTTGCCTGGCTGGCTCAGTCAATAGAACATGCAACTCTTGATCTTGGGGTCGTGAGTTCAAGCCCCACATTAGGTGTGGAGCCTACTTAAAAACAAAAACAGCAGGATAGTTTAACGAGTCTAAAGTTGATCATCTATAAGAAAAATAGAAGATTGTTACTGAAATGTTTCTGAACTGAACCCTTCTGCTATGTCTTTTGCCCTATTTTGTGGCTTTACTCAAAGGGATTCGTATCAGGAGTGTTGGGTGTGAATGGCATTGACTGTCAGGTGGAAAGCTGGTATACAGGCACCTCCTCCCCAGATGCCCAGGTGGAAATGAATCAATAATCAGTAGCCTGAGAAAATATGCATCATGAGCAAATGTGTCAAGAAAAGAAAACAGAATTAGACCTTGATTCTTTCTGTATAGTAAATATGAGCAGAGTCTTATGTGTACAGAATTAGAAAGCATGAGATTTCCTCAAGCCCCTCAGGGGAAAGGGAAGGAAGAGCAGCAGACACAATAGGGTTACTGTTACAGAGTGAACTATTTTTCTCACATTTCTCACAAAGCTCAAGGCAGGGTGCCTGGGTGGTTCAGTCAGTCGAGCAGCTGACTCATGGTTTCGGCTCAGGTTGTGATCTCAGGGTCATGAGATCAAGCCCAGCCAGACTCTCCACTCAGTGGAGAGTCTGCTTAAGATTCTCTCTCCTCCCTCTCCCTTTGCCCCCTCCGCCCCCTCCTCCCCTTCGTCCACGTATGCGTACTCCTTGCTGTCTCTCTTTCTCTAAAATAAGTCTGAAAG